>KV419399.1:959598-1198364 GCA_001630475.1 Sistotremastrum niveocremeum HHB9708
ACACACACATCATCTTGCAACACACCGGAAGCTATTGATGTACACACGGAGAGGACGTACACTGCACATGACATATTTGATTTCAAAATGATATTTGAAAGATTTATTATAATTCAAGTAAAATGTGGTGTGTGCGCAACACCACCTTCCTAAAAAGGAAATCATAGGGTCCGTGGGGTGTGCGTGGTGTTCGCGTGTTGCGAATTTTTTTTTTGTTTAGAATAACCACTATATTTTCTCAGAGTGGATTTCCTGCAGAGCGAGTGAATCAGTGCGACACGCTGGACCAGACCCCGGGGCAGACCTACCACTCTGGCAGGGGCTGGCTGCACTTCTTCCAAACCCTCCACTTCCAGGCTCGGCACAACTGTCTCGAAGGGCACTAATCGAGGTCTTGCCGGGACACCCACCTCGCCACCGACCGCCGTTTGCTTGCGGTTACGTGGTTTCTTCTTCGGCGGGCTCTCCTGTGATCCGGCTCTTTGTCTCTTCGTCCCCTGACGACCGTTCGCCATGGGTTCATGCCCCGAGGCCTCAACCTCCGCCGGTTCTGCTGCAGCGGCATCGGAACCCTCTTCTCCAGAGACGTCCTCCTGAGACTCTTCAGCATCACGTTCCTGCTCGCCCTCCTCCTCTTCCTCGTCGTCCCACTCTTCTCCCAAACGTTCGGGCAATGGAGTTTTGCGAGGAACATAGCCCTGAGCGGGTTCCTCGTCACTATAATCGATGTCCAGGGTTGGGCCGCCCAAGTCCCCAACGACTGACATGCCTGCGATTGTGAGCGGCTGCTGCTCGCCGAGGGATTGAGCGATCATATGATCAACCTCGGAATCCAGTCGCATTGCGCCGTCTGCTCTCCATTCAGGGGAGAGAGTCAGGCTCTCTGGGGGTGGCGGTGTCAGCGGTGAGTCACTTCGAAAAGGTGTTGCTCCCCCAGAAGCTTCCTTCTCAATCATCTGCAGCCGACCTTCGGTGCTGAGAAGCGCGGATATTCCGCCCTCAGTCACGTGATCGTGGACGCCGGACATCTCATTAGAAGCCGGAGGACTAGGCGGCTGCTCTTGTTCCAAGCGTGGTACGGGCTGGGACGACGAATCACCGACATTGGAGCCCAGTTCAGGAGAGATTCCTTTCTCCGCGCGGGGAGAAGTTGACTGGTACCCTTCCGTCTCTATAGGCAGGATGCCGGTGAGATTCGGGGGAGAGGAAGGTGCGATCTCAGAACGAGGTGGGATCTCTGCCGGAGGTCGAATATCTTGGGGTGGTGGCTGAGGTGGCGCCTCCCCCTGTTCCGGCGATCCCACACGAGTGCTGTGCGGCCGGGCTTCTGCGAACTCATCGTCAGAGCCGTTCAAAGCGGTGTCCACTGCCTTGGGTGTGGGGGGAGCGCTTCCCCGGACTGCGACAATGGATGCCGAGGGCCCACCGGCCGGGCGAAAGCTCATCAATTGTGAACCAGCATTCGCGTCGGTTAGTTGCTGAGAGGAGGCGAGGGCCTAGAAGGAGGCAGACAGTTAGTGTGGAAGAAGAACACTTATGCAATCGCTTCGTACGTAGCTGATGGTCCCCGGAACTCCGAGGTTGGACTGAAGGACTTCCGCGGGCAAGCTCGACATCCAGCGTTGTAGTGCGAACCAGTGTTCGGGAAAACGCCCAGAATCTATCACCAGCGAAAAAATCGCTTTCCAAAGCCGAAGGTCCATTTGCGCCTGTAGAAAAGATGGGCGGAAATCGGGCACCAGGATTTCCTGCGCGTAATTAATCAGCTGCACCCCTCTCCGAACGCGGTGAATGAACCGAATCTCACCATGAGCAGGTGCTGGAGTGCGGGTGGTGCGCCTTTTGCGAATTTCGGCAGAATGGTTGGACCCCAGGCCAGAGCTGCACCCAGTGGTCGAAGCATCGAGAGCGGGGACGTAACGCCGCGAGAGCCTTTGCTGGCGCAGTTCAAGCGAGTCAACAGCTTGCTCGCAAAGTGCATGTCACTGCCGCACTGAGCGTGTATTTCACGCCGAACCTGTCTGTTCACTCTAGTCAGTTCCGCTAGTGCCGTCGCGTTCACGAGATCACTCACCCCATGAACTCGTTGCGCCCCTCAGGCGAATCTCGCATGCACCAACGAATCCCCAGGGCCACTTGACACAGGCTGTCAACTACTTCCACACCCTTATCCAGACTCGCGGCCAATCTCACGATTCCCGCAATTATGCGCCCGTCCTCATCGGTCACCGGTGGAGGAGTGGGGTTCATTGGCATCACTGCAGCTTGGAGATCCGTATACCAGTCAAGCCTATCCAACCATAGAGGCCTGGGCTTTTTCCCCGGAAAGCCCTCACGCATCTTCTGCGCGGGGACATGCCAACCCTCGTATACCGTCGAATCCACCTCCCGCGTCTCATCTGCTCCCGGAAAGGTCTCTGGATTCAAATCCAACCCTGTCAGCACCTCCTCCATGTGCTGCAGCAGCGGCCTAAGAAGGGCAAATTTGACGCGAGAGCCCAGTTTCTGCCCGACTTCGGCACTTGCGAAGGTGTCAAAGTTCTCCGACGCATCCGCGCCGAGCATCTGCAAGTGGGATTTCAAAGAGTCGCGAAGGGATGTGAGGGAGCGTTGATCTAGGTCGGAAATGGGTAAAAACGTGTCGATAGGGCTGACAGCTGTTAAATGAGGGCAATTGATTGGCGCGTGAAGAAGTCCGCGGATGTCAACAGGCTGTTGGGTTTCTTGATGACCCGGATGCGGCGCAGATTGCAGAGACATGACAATTGCGATGATGCGGTGTGGACGAATAGTGGGTGGATGACGCAGATGGCAGCGCAAACCGTTGCAGAGGGAACTGAGCTGAGAGCGAAGCGCTAGCGGATACGGCATCCGCCGAACAAGTCTCCTCGGTTGAGACTTCGACGGATCTAGCGGGCCTGAGACCGAACTTCCGCGCACGTCGGCAAATGCCGAACAAGTCTCCTCGGTTGAGACTTCCAGCGGATGTAAGCCTTCGTAACCCCGAGCCATCCCGCGAGGCCTGACGATGCGAGTTTGAGCACCCCAAGCCATTGCTTGCTCGATGCTCAACCACAAATCCCAGCACATGAGTACCCTCAGCATCACTGTATCCGTCATGACCGGCACCTAACGACGCAATCAGCAACCATCACTTTTATGGCTATCCTCGTAGACTGACACTCACGCTGCTCGCCGTGCCGTACAGTCCCCCGTTTCGACACCCTTTTCGACCCAGCTATTGCCGAGCATTAGGGCTCACCTCGAACTGGGACCTCGCACAGGGATAAGATTGCGTTGGTAAGTCGACCTTTTGTCGATTGTCGCGCAGGTAGGAGCATCTCGGAGCACATCAACATGGATTTGTATGAAAAGAATACATTAGCGCGCTAACATAAGCGTATCGTTCGAACCCTTGGGATCACTCCCGCCCTGTCACAGTCACTCATTCCAAATCTCCCGGCTCTATCCACTTCGCCTCCCTCTCAAACGGGAGTTCTGCACTATGCCCTCCGGCCATCACACAAGAGACCCCCGCTACTTCGATTTCCTCTGCTGGGACCACTTCGCGAGGAAGCTATGAATCATCTCCATCATAGTCTGCAATTCGGGGGGACAATCCCCGGCCTCGTGATCATACACCTTCCCACGGAGTCAGTCACCGCATTGACAGTGGCACAACCAGCGATGGGCCAAAAAACATACCTTCCACAATTCCGACCACACTTGCGGATAATTGCGACCGAGCCAGTACGTCGCACTCATGTTGTGACGTCCACTGGGATGGGGGAACTGGGTAATCAAGTCGCGTATCCAAGTTCGGTCAATCACAGAGCGCTGCAACAAGGACGCGAGAGCATCCTGTCTCCATTCCACAGCCCTGACCGATCGGCTCCTGGTGTTTGGATGGGAATCCGCCTCGGTCGAGTCTGCACCACAAGCATAGGTCAGTCCTTCTGCGCGAGGCATCCATCGCCAGTCACTCACCCTGCCTTCTCTTCCCCTTGCTCTTCTCAGATCGCTCATTTCGACCACTGCCAGAAACACTAGGAGTCACGGAACTCGCTCGAGTCTCCGGCACCTCAGATTCGCTTTCCAACATCACGTCACCCTCACCCCCACCCTCACCGTCATCCTGATCCTCTTCTTCAGCCTGATCCTGATCCTCTTCTTCATCCTGAACATCATCTTCATCTTCATCCCCAGCTCCAGGCCCATCCTCACCCTCACCCTCAACCTCACCGGCCGCTCCAGTCTCGTCCCACGTGACCTGGCCCATTCGGTGGTTTCTGATGTCATATTCGAACTCTGCTGCCGCACTGACGAGACCCAGTGTCAGTGATTGATTCCCAGATGTTTCAGGTGCATCCGAGGGAACACATACGTTTCAAATTCCCCGAGGTCATTAGGGGGAGCTCGGACTCTCATATCTGCGAGTGTTTCGCCCAGCACGTCCGCCCATCGGTCCCAGATAGCGCGCGCTGCGGCCTGTCTCTCGAAGCGTGGATCGCCCAGGCTGAGTAACCATTCCAGCTCAGCGTCCAGGAAGCGCCGCAAATCGCGCAATCGCCAACGCAGCTGCGACCGATGGATCTGGGCGGGATCGGTTGCATGGCCAAAATCCCTGACCATCGCCTCCAGGATCACATCTGGGCGCAAGTCTCGCGTAACAGCATTCACAGACAACGGTATGGACGGACCCTGGGTATCATTCGAGCGCGTCAGAAAAATCCCGATCCGCATGCGAGGCGAGATGACCACTCACAGGCATGTCCACAGCTCCCAATTCTGTGTAATACTGAAGGCGAGCCCAGGGAGCAGGATCCCACGTCCACCGCGGAGTTCGCAGTCGAAATGTGTTGACAACCGATAGAACGCTCTCGGCGAAAGGCGCAATCACCTCTTCCAACATGCGCACGCATCCTCCATGCATTGGCCACAAACGGGGACAGTTCAACAGCGCTAACCGGACTGAATCCAAGCACTCCGATAGTAGGGTAATCCCATGTCGCCCAAAGACGGCCCATCTTTCTTGAAGGACACGGTAATTTGGGTCCCATGGAGCCATAGACCCAGCCCGTGCCAGTTCGGGCCATGCCTCGATGAACGTGTTCATCCCAGCCAACAAATGCCTATACCCGTCCATACTCATCTCGACGTGAACGTAGCGGGCCAAGGCCCGCATTTCTGCGATTCGCCAAGCTATCGCCTCCCAGTGAACAGTCCAGGAGCCCGGAAACTACCATCTTGTGTGAATACCCTTACACCCCGCACCCAATTGATCACTCACGAAAGGCTGTCGCCTCACATGCTCGGTCATAAATCGTACCGCACGACTTAAGGCTTCCACACCGTCCTCAGACGCGACGCGCGTGATCTGAGTTTGCGTACGAGACTGCAATAGCTCTCCCTCCTATAATGCGACGTCAAAGATCGCATCCGGCCACTTCCTCGGTAGACTCACCGTCACCAGTAGGATGGCAGGAGCCTCACGGTCCTGGCTGCGCAAGTGCGCGATATAGGCTGCGTCACGACGCTCAGCTCTCGCGGCATGCATCGCAGTCATCGCGCTCAAGCTTTGGAGATTCGCCACCTGATCCGCCATCGGCTCGGTCTTGACGGTTTTGGGAGGGTCCGCGGCCTGTTGGGCCCCATGAGAATCGCGCGAGCCTGCGTCGGGTCGTGATGCAGGAATCCGAGTGGGTTCATCGTCGTCAGACAAGGTGATAGGCTGAGATGCCGAACCGGATTGCAGACCGACACTCTGAGAGAATGTGAGGGAAGAACATGCATGAGCGAAACGTGCACACCTGGGACGACGCATTCGCCGATATTCGCGGCTCTCTTTTACGAAGTACTGGTCGTGGCGGTGGGCGGCGCTGTTCAGGCTTGGACTATAGTGAGGGTGCGTATGAGTGCGTGACCGAGACGAATAGTGTTGCGAACCTCGGTAGATACCGGTATGGTAGCTAGCGGGCCAGCGTTGCTCGCCTCGGGAGTCAGGCGTCCCGGCTCCTCCTTGACCATGGAAAGATCCCCCGAAGGACAGGACGACGCGCCTGGAGATAGAAAATGGTGGGCATCTGTCTGTCTGATCACATGGTATACAAACAGAGACTCACTTGAACTAGCACTCTCCTCGTCCTCGGAGTCCTCGCCCAACTCAGAAGAGCTGTCAACTACGAAAGATAGGCTTGACTTCGCCTTGCCTTTGCCCTTTTTCTTACTCTGTTTTCTGGTGGAGCCTTTGGAATGGGCCTTAGTGGGTTGGGCATCTCTCTCTTTCGCGTGCCGGCGTGTTTGCGGTTTGGTGTCAGTTGGCTCGGGTTCGTCAACAGCGCTGATCCCTGGCTCATCGGCGTCGGTGGGGCGCTCAAAACCCGGGAGTTTGGTTTCTTCGCCATCCACTGGGCCAGAGATGACAATGAGACGCTTGTAGCTGAACAATCGGGGATTACGCAGACAGTGACTGATCACAAAAACAGGCATTCGTGAGTCAATGTGTTTCAGTTCTGATGATCGCTTGTGAACTCACTTGTATAGGCCCTGCGCAGTGACTTGGGGGGGTTGCAAGGAGGGGGCCATGGGGCCTGTCTGTGAGTCCGTGGCCAATCTCAGGACGACCCAGTCGGCCGCGAAAACTGAATCCCCATTGTTCGCAATCTCCGCTATATGAGCAAACTCACGCGCGAGACGATCATTGAATTGATGGGCAGTCATATCGGGATTGACGACCATCCGAAACAGAAGACGCTCTTGTTCCATAACGACCAGCCTGTGGAACAGCGTGCGGTGTTCAGGAGAAGAAAATGTGATGAGACAAAGGGAAGAAATACTGACCGAGCGTAAGACGGAACCCGGTAAGTTCCCTCCCATACCGCTCGCGGCGAGTCCGCCAGCACAACATGGGTTAAGAAAGGTTCGTCGGGACGCATTCGTGATCCCCATTCAATTGGTTTGGGCGGTTTAGCCTGACGTGATTGGGGTGTGGCGGTGTTAGCCTTTTTTGACCGCGAACCTTTGCGAGGAACAGCGACTGATCCGGGGTTTGCAGCAGCGCGAGCGTTTAAGAGCTGGATAACCGGTGAGCAGTGATCTTGAGTTAAACAAAACTACACTGACCGAGCTCATAGTTGCATGCCTGGCTAAGGCCGGCGGCGGCGGCGGAGGTTGCGAAGGGTATGTCTCAGCTGGGAGAGAATGTATGACGGGATGCGTTGCTGGTGCCGGAGGACCTGCTGAAGAGGGTCCGGGTGTTATGTTAGGCATCACAGCGTTAGCTGCGTTGCGTAGCCGAACATCTGTGCCGATGCTTTGGCCATGTGTTGGTTTAGATGGCAGGTGTCCAGCGAGAGCTGGGATGGCGGGGGTTGCTGGCGGTGGTACTGGCGGTGGTGCCGTGGCGGGAGATGCTGCATTGGGGAGAGCCTATGTTAATGGAAAATGAGTGTTGGTGACCAAATTCAACGTTGCAGAGTGGTGACTGACATCAGGATAGATGATGTGCTGATTTGCCCCGTGGCCACATACACAGGTGAAGAAGAAGATTGCGACATGGGGATTCTTGCTGAGGTCCTCCAGGGAGACAAAAAAGCGAGGGCATCCACCGCAAGCCTGGCACGGCCCAACAGCGGCGCTGAACGGCACAAGACTCATGACGGGAGTTGGAGAAAGGGAGGGGGCAGATTGGTTTGAGGGCGGGGTGAATTTATAGTCTCGCAATCATGGCAATGTGCGTGGCTGTGATTGGTTGATAAGAAAGATGTAGGGCCGGGCGGGTGCCAACTTTGTGGGGTACACCATGTGCCGCGGAACCAGCGAAGAAGGAGGGAAAGCGTCGGAGTTTCGCTCTGCGCCGTAAATTGTAAAGGACGGTGCAGTGCAGACCTCAGTGACTCGCGATGTCAAAGAGGCGCGCGGAGTGCCTGGCTGATCGACCCGGAGAAGCGAGAAGCGAGAAGCTCGTGCAGGAGGTACCTTTCCCGTATGGGCGAAGACTGATGGATCGCCAACAGGCTTCTTTGCCGTTTTGGGCAATTTGGTCGGAGAATCCACTGAGTTGGTCCCACGCAAAGGATGCTGGGCCTCGGAGCACAAAGCGTGGGAAGTGAAGTTAGGGTGAGGCCCGGAAAGTAGCGTGTGATGGTGTTGTATGATGAGACAGAGAGTTGCTGGCATGCTGCCTTGCACGAACCTAATAACCTGTGGGCGTTCTGCAGTCGTGTTTAAAAATTATTATTCATTAGATTGTGTTATTATTCATTGGATTGTGTTTCTTAACAGACGGGCACGTGTGTCAGAAAGACATAAATGTGTATCTAGCGAGATGTGTGTGAAACTGAAAAGTCATGTGTTACAACGGAAAAACCCGGGTGTGTTCAAAAAGGATTTTATGCAGTGTCGGACTTCCATATCATTCGTTCCGTTGACGTTCAGTATCGACTTGAACCCCTGGAGGCATCGGGTTAAAAACCAAAAAGCAAGATATAGCGAAGAAGCTATCAAGCGTGCTGCCGATGCTATGGCTCGGATTGTTGATTCTGACGACGAGCCTGACACAGGAACACTCGAAGAATAGATCTTTCGTTTACGTTTTGATTCAACTTTGGAAGGCTGGTTTCAATCTTTTCGGTCTTGGTGCATGCGTTTGGTCTCTATCTGTTCAGCTTCTTGACCGTTTGGCTTCATCTCCATTCCAGTTCCGCTTTTTTTCGAATTTGAGTTGAATTGTGACCGGTGTCGTACCAACGGTTTTCAGGGGTTGTTATTCATGTTGGGAGTTTTGGATTACAGGTTTTAGAACAGGGTACAACTGGATCATCGATATGTCATGTACTGAATCTGCTCAACAAATCCATTGTTCTGCTCTCTATAGCGTGATTGTTCAATAATGTCGACCGAGCCCAGTGCAATCGGGGTGTATGAAGTGTGACGTCACATTGCTATCGCGCTGCTACCGGACTGCTACCGGACTGCTATCACACTGCTATCGCGCTGCTACCGGATTGCTATGGAACTTGCCACCAGTCAGTCGTGGTTACATGTACACTACACTGAAACTACAAGTCAAATATGGGACTGCTACGCCGCGGATTCGGTGACTGCTACAAGCACACTACGTGGCTACTATGGAGTTGACCCTGACCATGCATTTCTATGAGTGCGCTATCCACGCATCCCTGGGGCGACTAATGTCTGATATATAACAGTGACTTGTCTATGGAGGCTATGGATCTATATGTCGCTACATAGCGACGTGTGGTACCTACGGTAGCGATACGCAACTCGGGGGGGTGTTTCCTGATGTACCTGGCTGTTACGACATGAGGGCTCAACTGAAATGACTACTGCCCTTGCATCATCGTCTTGCGATAGCACATTGCATAACTCTCCCATAACCTCCTCTCAGTCGAGGGTACCTATCGAGTCCTATCCCCCAGAAGATTTCAAAGTTCGAGCTCAAGAACGTCCATCTCCCTCTGTTCCGATTTTTTTCGGTCTTCACTTGACGATGAAGACTAGTTGGGTTCTCATTGGAGGACTTGGATGGCTATCTGGGATGGCATTCAGTCAAACACCCATTGGAGATACAGTATGCAAAGGGGTTGCGATGGACTGGTATACCTTGACCGTTAAGGAGACATCGTGTACGTAGCGGATATCAGATCTTTCGACATTCAACAGTGAATTAACACAACTTTCATAGGTCGAACGTACGAACGGTTGCGTCAGACGTGTAATTCTAGTTGTGAGTCATTAATTCCCATCGACAGAATCTCACAGCTGATGCATATTACTAGATACTGTCGGCGAACAAACGGTGCATGGATCGACCTCGCAGGGAGCCCCGGACGCGTGCACTGATCAAAATTGTAAGTAATGTCAATAGCCTTTAAAATTGACTCGGCTGATTCGGTTTGAACGTTTCGCGACTGACAGCGGCTTGCTGTTGCAACTACATCGCGTTCGCTCTGAGTATGCTATGTCTTAAGTGAGTACCATTTTCCTCCAATTCTGTTGGAAAATCTAGTGCGTTTAAATTCCTACAATATTAGTTGCCAACAAGACGTAGGCTCTTTACTGGTTGGGGGAACGGGAGGAGCCGGGGAAGATACTGGGTTCATCGCTGGTCAGTCCGACGAGGAAAGCTCGTTCACTCGCGGAGAATATCTCTGACATTTATTCGGCGGATGAACTTGCAGGAGCGGGATCGTTTCACCTTTATCTGACAAACTTTGGCCAGTCTCCCCAGTGTGCTCCACAGCTCAACACGTCGTCAGCAATTTCTTGTTCATTTCAAGTCTCCATCTGACTACAGTTTTAAAATGCATAGATTTCCTCAGAATGTCCAACAACAGGTTTGTTTGGAAGGGCTAAACATCGACGATAATCTATACAGCGCAAGCAATTTTTCTCCTGATGGATCATGGTACGACACTTCCTCCAAATGTTTGCAATCTATTCACGGCGTACTTATAGGATTTCGTGAGTAAATTCGAAACATCACTCGAAATCCTTGGCGATTACTAATCCTAGTATGCCTCTGCAGAACCAACGTTATGCACAATATGCAGCAATCAATGGCTTCTCCAAACTACACGTTCAACAAATGCACCGACCTCAATATCAAAGCTACTACTACAGCGTCTTCTTTGTCCACGAATACGGACATACCACCTAGTCAAATTTCAGCTGCTCTATCCAGCCTCCCATCCCCACCTGCCCTGCCGACTGGGGTCATCGTTGGCATTTCTGTAGCGGCGACCCTGGTTGTATGCATTACGGTCGTTCTTCTTGTATACTTGTTTTGGAGACGATGTGCTCAGCAACGCCATATGAATTTGTGTGAGATTGAACAACCAAACACAGTCACGAATCGCATTGCAGGCATTATCCATCAATTCGAGCTCCCACCAAGATCCAATGGAAATGAAGGCACTGGTAAGACAAGGACGGCGTATATTTGACATTCCAAGTTTCACATCTAACGATTATTTTTCATGCAGATACATGTAATCACTGTTACGAACGGGTTGATGAGTCGATAGTTGTCCCCTCTGCGTCACTTGACCCACCTCCGACATTCGTCTCTCGTCCACAGGACCCCGAGCCTGCTCCTGATCCACCTGAGCAGAACACAAGAACGCGGAGACAAAGATTTAAGCGCCGCCAAGGACCAGTGAATGTCCGCGAGCCCCCTGATGACGCAGACAACTATAGAAATCAGGATGGAGCACCACTATTAGGTAGACTTGGGAGCTCAGCGTCGGGTGGGCTACCGCCTCCTTATCAGCATCCGCCACGATCTTAGTAGTAAACTGCGTCTTCAGATGGGGTCGTCACTGTCATATGGAGGTTTCGCGCGGCTGTGTCGCCCATTAGAATTACTACTTTGTACTGGATCACCCCCGAATTTTATAGTTAAGTTACATGCTTGGAATGATAGACTGTCGATAGCGAAGGAACAGCCATATGCCGGACATCAAGCCCTGATATTCGAAGACTGGAATCGAGGATGAGTCCGAACGTGCAAAGCACAGGGCTTTTCGGAAAATATTAATGTACACAAACAAATTACATTGGAAACCGACCTATGTGCTGCCGCTGCTGCGAAGTTAAACATTGCATCGTATTCGTCTCTGATTCTCCAGCCCTAATCGCATTTTCCCCCGACGAAGGATACTGCATCTCCCAGTCATCCATATAAGCTTTCGGCGTCTCTAATCTCCCGGCGTCTCTCTGCTGATGATAATATGACGGCATATCGCTCATTTGAAGATATTCGACTGGTCGGGCATGGACGACGTGATGTCGAGGTATTGAAGTTTTCGAGATGGAGTGATTGCGATTACTTGGATGGGCGGAGGTAAGTGATCCATTTTGAGTGAGGAGAGCAGCGCGGACGTTGAGTAGAAGCCGGGATGCCATTGTTGACATTATCGCACGATAGAATCTTTGTGACATCTCAAGATGATATGATCGGTGATAATGAATGGACGGTGCTTACAAATATGTCACTTCGCCGAGTTGTAAGGGAAGATAATAGAAAATGAATGTGTTCAGTAGATTCATTGCGAAGATGACCAAGAAATAGAGGAACCTATGGGACGATCAAGTCAGTAGATGCACGGGAAGAATAGGATAGCATATTACCCGTCTCGATATAGGATATTTAACAGGTACGTGTTCGAGACAAGCTTCTGCCGCCCTGAATGATGTTCGAAATCATATTCAGCTGAAAATGGGTATCACTCACAATGCTGGAACGCCCTCGCGAGAGTCAATAAGAAAATGAATGTTTCCAGCGCTAACGGCGCAAGCCAAATCCCTTGTATGGCGATTTTTGGCGCCTCCAGTAAACAACCGGCGAGTTGAGGAAGCGGTTTAGGAATAACTGGAGAAAGATCAGCCTCTAATCGAGTTATCGGTGAGCTTGGAGAGAAATTACCTGTGACGATCTTAACAACGGAAACAACTACGTATAATAAATATGATAAGGCCCCCTATTGTCGATGAAAATTACTGAAGTCCGATGCTGTTGATATTAACGCACCAAGTAACAGGCAGCAAGGCTAGCCATTATAATTTTGTTCCGTTCCCACAAAGCTGCGGTCCGCATCACCAACAGTACTACAGGAGTTCGAACTTTGTGACCCGAGTATATAGGCATCTATTGGAGAGACGTACGCTGTATCAGTGCCAATTCAAATATGGTCAGACAGGTGTCGATGATAAACCAATTTTTGCAACTGATCACGCTCGTTAGACTGATAGTTTGGCGAAATGCAAGAGAAACCCACAAGGCTATCGATGGACTCCCTGCGACATTCGCTGAGGGAATATCCCGCGTGAGTCATTGAAAAATCTCTTCGAAAGAAGTGAAATTACAATAGAGCTGAAATGCGAGATCCAGCGGGACCAGGTATCTGTTCTTCACACACATCGTTCAACCAAGAATACCGACGACCAAAAGGACCGGGACGTACTAATAAAAATAGAATCTTTCCGAAACTCCATCGTGCCTTCCACACGAACTCTACTTCTTTCGGTAACGTCAAGAAATACTCCCAAATGAGCATCACATAGCCGGCTATAGAGACCTCCTGACCAATTATAGTGTTATCTAAGCCGAGAGTCTCGAAGGGTCGAAAAGACTTACGGCCACTATTCTTGAATACCTTACAGCAGTGAACAGAAGATCCAACTCTGCCTGGATAGACGACATCCGGGTCTCTCACTTTCCTTGGCACTCTCAAGCCTACCCCTATCCAGTGGATGTGCCTGCACACAGCGTCCGAACGAGCAATAAAGAGAAGTCAAGGGGTGTGAAGGGAATGTTGTTGTCTAAGAGTCTGGGAAATCTGAGAGTCGCGAGGAGGGGAAGAAGGCGGAAGGTT
The DNA here is from genome assembly GCA_001630475.1 of Sistotremastrum niveocremeum HHB9708. Lineage (NCBI taxonomy): Eukaryota > Fungi > Basidiomycota > Agaricomycetes > Sistotremastrales > Sistotremastraceae > Sertulicium > Sertulicium niveocremeum. The sequence continues at coordinate 972,996 of KV419399.1, forward strand.
GCATAGCGATCACTGCCAGCTGGCTATATACATCGGGGACCGTCGATCAGGAGGATGATAGTATTTTCGTGACAGCGGCGAAAGCGGCGCGTTGCAATAAGCGGCATTGACTCGTCTGGACTCTAATAATCGAAAGCCTTTCCCACCACCCTGTTCGTGCTCAGGAGCCCGGCGGACTGGAGTGTAGAAAGGGTTCTAATTGTCTCCTAGAACAGAGAGTTCCCTTGCCTGTGCAAGCTCGGCGTCTTCTAGATCCTACTTGGAGCACTTGGAGCACTTTGTCGCCTTACAAGTAACAGAGTAAGTCGGGAGAGGGGTCAAAGTGACATATTGATAAATGAGATCTCGGACAAATCTAATCGTGTGATAGCATCGGATTAGATTTTTGAACTGTCGGATCTGGCCCGACCGAGGTCAATCTCCTTGCGAATCGGATCGGGTTAGTCCTGACCGCACGAAAGTAACAAATGCCGAGCAAAGCTGCCGAGACTAGGTTCCCGATTGGTGATGCAGTGATTTAGGATTCGGAAGCAATGCAGTCCTAATATAGGAGCCCGTTGATATAACGACGAGTGTACCCGTTGCAAATCCATAGCTAGCTGGGAGAGAATCAAGAAGACTAGCCGCCCAGTCTTTGGTTTCCATGGAAGTTTCGCAGGACCCTCGATCTTCGGAAGACGATCGACGTGCCTGGCCAGGGGTGAGAAAACAGGAACATCTCTCGCTTGAACATAATTCGGTGAAGACTAAAGTGAATTCGAGTCGTTCATGAATCGCGGGACTGGCGCTCTGTTGTTTGGCTGGCTCTCGTATCGAAATCGAGGCAGTGGACAACGGAGGGTAACGCTCGCAATATAATCGTATAAGTGTGCTATAGCAAAACGCCGGGCCTCGCCGCCAGCGAAAGGATCTCCGTCGGAACATCGGAGAAACCTGTCCTCATCGAGAGCCGCACGCCGCGGTTCTGGGGTGAGGCACGCAACCGGAGCGAATAGCAGAAGCTGAGTAGATAAGATCTGATAATTTTCCATTATCACAGCACTGCTATGGGCGAATTTTTTAGAACAGCAGCATGTGCTTAGAATGGCTGTCGGCTTACTAAATTTCTCCGAGGGAAGGTTATTAGCCAGTGAAGAATGTTTATGAATATTGTTGGAGAGCCGAGAGCTGCACCTGGGCGCTGAAGTCTCAAGCGAAGGAGACAAAGTAAAAGGAAGGATGTCCGAACCAGATCTCTAGAGTCAAGAGAAAGGAGACGCGAGAGAAATAAACGATCGACGTGTTGGTCTAGGCTGTGTAAATTTGTGGATTGACATCCATCGAGTATTGACACAGACCATCACGGTCTTGGACGAAGGATCAAGACACCAGTCTGGCATTGCCGAAGATGTGTCGTCATGCTCTCACTGGCAGCCCTAGAGAAATAGGAAAAGCAGGTTCATTGACTCAACTGCTCATTTATAGCAGAGATAGCATGAAATTGGTGATGATTTCGGAAAGCTTCCAAATGAATACCGGAGTGAATGCGCTAGGATTGTCGACCGTATGGAGTACCTTCCACAACCGACTCACTCCAATGCGGGACGCTGGACCGGTGATTTTGACGTCATGGAGAAAGCATAAAGCGGACGCTAATTGAAGGACTGACGTACAGGGAACCTTATCACGTTTAGGTTTAACAAGTTTAGAAAGTCGGCGAGGGACGTAGCCCAATACAGGGTTAGTGCGCGCGACTGGCGGATCATCCTTAAATCGTCTAAATTGCTTCGGAGGCTCCTTTTATGTTCCACCGCTTCAAATGAGGTTCGGATGGCCTCTATAGAGTAAGCTTTGTGATTCTGACTGGAGAATTGGAGGAGAAGAGGGTACTCCTAATACCAGCGCCATCGTCATGGTCTCATGGAAGCATGGAAGGCGCAACAGCTCAACCGTGACCGCGGCTCCGGAAGCGGAGAACGGATAGGATGTCTCGTGACGGAACGTGACCGGAGGTCGCCGAACTTGTGCTCCTCATCCCCAGCGCAATGTGGGTCAGGCATCATCGAGTTCTCATACGAAGCTCGAGCTCTGGAACTGCCACGAAAAGATATGCTTCGTCTCATATCAAGCGACACCCGTCTCCAAGCGCTGTTCGTGAAGTCCCGACGCCGCTGGTCTTTCTTTCAGCGCGTTCTTGGGACTCGAATTCAGACACTGGGTGAGTTTCATGAGGCTTGTCTTATGCGTTATCCAATAATTGAGATATTTAATTTTCAGGATGAGACACCTTGCATCGTGGTTTCCTGAATGGGGTTATACGACAATAGAAATCGATGTGGATGTCGAGAACTCGAATGACGACTCGACCAGTCTGATGAGTCGGTTTGAGGAAGGTGCGTAAAAATTCTCCGTCCCTACATGGAGTGTGGGGCTCATACGAACCAATTTATCCAGAGCTGGGCTCTCAGATACGCTTGGCTGATGCTCCTTGGCCGCCTGTCCTGTTCGCCCGTTCAGCGGGGTCTCTAATCGCCCAGACTTACATTTCGTCAAATCCCTCATCTGGGCTCTGCCTGATATCACCTCCCTTCTCCAATGCCGATGTCCAAAATGTCCGCATGACCACGAGGGTAGATTATACATTTGAACCGAAATTTCCAATTGCCATTTTGGACGAAACAGAAAGATTGGCGAAACTACAAGCACATCATCGATTGCTACAATCCAATAGTCCATGGGTGTCAGCCCTTCCGGTCAATACATTGGGAGGTCAAGAAATGGTCAATATACTCGAAAGATGGTTGGATGATATAGGCGTTTAGGAGTCCATGTTCGTGCTCCTCATCTTCTCTCCCGTGAGGCCCTTTCTGACCTAAAGCCCTGCAGCTGCATAGAGGGCATCTTTATCCGAACTTTCATCAACCAAGGACTTGAAGAAGCTTCTATCACGTTGCAAAAGAGAGCGAGGATCATCCAGCTCTACTGCTTCTCCAGCGTCGAGCACCATCTAATAATCGGAGGTCAGTTGATTGATCCTTCACACGACGAGCACGAGCTTACGATCTTGTCAGAGTGCATAATGGTCTGCAAACGATGTGCGACCGTTATGACCGTGGTATCCTTGAATTCGGTTCGGAGAGACTCCTGGATCGCATGATCGGTGTCGTGATCTGTGAGATACACCAGTTAAAACTGCAGGATGTCCATGAACAATGTTGTCCTCGCCTATCGCTGCTGTGGCTTCATCCAAGATGACAATCTTACTTCGTCGTAAGATTGCTCTCGCCAGCGCCAATATCTGTCTCTGGCCCTGAGAGAAATTCGTCCCGCCGCTGGTAACATCCGTGTCGAGCCCGACTCCTCCTTCAGCACCCTCCACCTGAGTATGGTAGAGCCCTGAAGCTCGCAAGGCATCATTGAGAGTCGCGTCATCGTGTTCTCCGAATGGATCCAGATTCTCGCGCAGGGTGCCAGCAAGAAGCTCCGGATGCTGAGGGATGATGGTGATGTGAGAGCGGAGAACGTCAAGGTTGACCTCAGATACATCCCGACCATCGTATATGATGGATCCGGTTGTCGGAATTGCTCTCAGAAGAGCGAGGGCGACTGTCGACTTGCCAGCGCCTGTTCGACCCACTAATGACGTGATAAGGATTACAACATTCGAATCCGCGGATCTGCTCACCAATACCCATTCGTTGACCGGACTTCAGGCTGAAAGTGATGTTCTTCAAGACTTCGGGTCCATCTGCGGAATACTTCGCGGAAAGCTCCTGGACGTGAAGCTCCCCAGAAGCCGGCCAGTACGCCGGTGGTTTTCCACTTTCGGTTGATTCAGGTTCATGGTCAATGACGAGGAAGTCGCGAATCCTTTCGATACTGACGGAGTGGTCAGCTTGTTGTTGAGAGCAGAATTATCGCACTACACCGACCTGTTACCTTCAACTTCGACTTCGTTGAGAACTCGCACCCAAATGAGGAGCATGCTGGAGAACGCTGAGATCAAGGACAATGTGAAACCGACGCTACCAGAATTGAGGTCGCGGCCGTAAACCAAATACGCAGCGACGGTGGCAGAGAATACGGCGCCTAATGTATCCATTCTCACTGCGATCCATCTACACGATATTTAGCCGGTAGTAAATGATCCGATCTCGTGTCAACGAACCGATTGAGATTGTACGATGTACGGGTCGTGCGACTGTAATCGTCGATTCTTCGCAGGGACTCTGATTCAAATGCAGCTTGGGCACCATACGCGCGAATAGAGACTGACGATCCGATGTCAGAATTGGTGCAAGGACGTGGATGTGCATAAGATGTCACCTAATCCGTGCAATGCAGCTCCCACATGACTCAGAACGGGGGATCGAGAGTTCGACATATGTCTCTTGATGGGCAATTGAGCCTTGATATAAATTTGCCCAAAAGTGATTCCGGATACCGCAACGATAACACCTGGGATGAGTGCGGGCCAACCAGCGGAGATGATTACACCAATGAAATTGATGATTAGATGGGTGGTGATGAAGAAAATGCCGCTGAGCATGTTTGGCAGCACACCATCGACGACTTGACAATCTTGAGAACATCGGGCGATGACGCGGGAGATCGGGACCGTGTCCAACCACCTAGAGACATGAGACGTATTGAGCGATGTAGTGTCGAACGAAGCATGATAGGGCTGGCCTTAATGTGGATGAAAGAATCGATTTTATCAATCTCTGATGGATCATTCGCGATGCTCCAAGCGCCCCGAGAGTGAAGATGAGTGCAACGCCAAAATCGAAGAACATCTCAGCTCCGAAGAAGGCAGAGTATATTCCAAGATACCTGCCCAATCATCAGCGACCGCCATGAGCCGAAGAGATAGGTTCACATACAGTCCCACGGGAACTTCGGACGTTGGACGACTTTCATACTGCGATGACCAGTAGCCCAGGAACCATTTTTGGAATACCGCTACGAGGCCACCGAGTGTGAGTCCGACGAAGAAGACTATCCAGAAGAGAGGTCCGCCGAGGCTCGTCGCGTACAACTTTGCTAGGGTGCATCATCAACTAAAGCTCGCATCCATGATCTGAAGAATAGACGGACCTGCTTCCCAACTAAGATGTCCCACAGCCATCTCTTCAGCCACAATAAGCTTGCCCGAATCTTTCTTCTTCACATCAGCTGCTTCAGTCGCTTCTCCAGCTACTTCTTCTTCTTCGAGGGCCCCGTCAATCTCGGCCTGCACCTTCGCTTTCTCATCAGCCTTGACTTTATCCCGCAATTTAGCGTTCTTCTTCAATGCCTCAGAGACCGTCCCTTTGCTGACAATCCTTCCATCCTGACCAAGTGAAATGACGTAATCGGCAATCGGCTCACATAGGAGAACGTTGTGCGTGACGAGAAGGACAGTCCGTCCTTTGAGGAGATCGCCTCCGAGACATTTGGTTGCGACCCATTGAGAAGTGTGTACGTCCAGCGCGGAAAGTACGTCGTCTAAGAGAACGACTTGAGCTTTAGAGTATACTGCGCGTGCGAGGGTGATTCGAGCCTACAGGCGAATGTTAACTGATTGACGGCACCAAATTCAATATGACTGTCGTACTTTTTGACCTCCGCTGAGGGTGATACCTTTCTCGCCGACCTCAGTCATATCGCCAGCATCGAACAACTTGAGATCGCGTTCCAGGCCCGTCTGATAAATGACTTTATCAAATCGTTCTTTATCATACGGCGAACCGAATAAGATATTTTCCTAATTCCGAGTTCGAGTTAGCCATACCGAGTGAATATTCTGCTGTCGCTCACCCTAATCGTCTCGTTCAGAACCCATGTCTCTTGTGCAGCATACGCTACCCCTCCCTCGCGTGGCAAGTTGAATGTTCCCGTAGGTAACGACGGTTGAAAGTACATTTCACCAAGAAGAGCCATCAATAAGCTCGTCTTCCCCGATGCCGTCGGTCCACATATCAAATTGATCGAGCCGGTATGAAATTCGAGTTCTCCGTCGATTTGAAGACGGAAGTTCCGGCGTTTGGAGTGGGCTGAGGAATGTGTTAAGCCTGGTTTTTCCCATGAGAAGGTTGCGTCGCGGATGAATAACTTTGTCGAGTCTGTGGTATATGATTCTGGAGGAGGAGTGACGGAGGCCTTGAGGTCGCTATACAGCTCTCCCTGCAGACGCAATGCGTTAGATCAGAATTTGATAGTATCACGAAGAACTTTACATTGTTAATGAACTCTCCAATACGCTCCAGAGACACTTTCGCTAAGACAATGTCAGCTCAGCCGAATAGAGGGCGATTTGGGCATGCAGCAATACCTCTCAGAACTCCAGGTATAAGATAGAAAAGCCTCTGCAAGTGACCCGCAAATAACACGAAGACCTGAACACATAATACATGAGGAAGTGAAAAGAGAGCAGCAAGGGAACGCCCGTACCACCATCGAAGAGAACATTTTCGATGCTGATGATCGAGGTCAGGCCAGGAAACTGATACGGAATCGGATAATACCTGTTAGTTGTTGTTTCATAGCCAGAGTCTGTCGCTCTCGTTAGTAGATGGAGTATTCGCAATGCGAGTGCGGCTTACGTAAGTCGCATAAGTCGAAATCATAGTCGCAGCTGGGAATATCGAACTGACAAGGCCATCAGCAAAAGAAGACTCTGAAAGCGACGAAGAAGATGAACGTACTTCATAGCTCCATTCAACAAATCGAGCATTTCGCCCCATAAGATATACTTCAATTCCTCTATAATCCCAGTTCAGCGTATTGAACCGAAAAAAAAGGAAGTTGGGTGGACCTTCTCGTTTCTCCGCAAGTTGTTTTTCGACTTTATTCTCCCACGCAAAGAGTTTTATCATGCGCAGGACGTTCATCACTACACTCTCATCAGTATCGGCAAAACCCGATGATACCGTGCAGTCCTTACTTTGAGTAACAGCGCTAAGACGGCCATCGGACTGAGTACGCAACCACCATTAGCAGATGCGGATGGTATACGTGAATGATTAGCCTACCTTCTTCATTTTAACCCTTTGGTACTTCATCATCATCTTGCCAATATACCCAGGGAGCGGGAGACATATGATCATAACACCCATGCCGACTAAAGCACTGCTCCCATTAGGCGAACGCACGCGGACGGGGACGAATAGAGCTCACCTCCATCCCAAAATGGTGTACAGAAGCCCCATACAGAAGAAAATACGAAGCACCAGAACAGCTACCAATATTTCATCAGCAACGTCGGACTTCGAAATCTCTCGCCTTACCTGGCTGCATCCAATTTTGCGCGAGGAGTAACATATGACTATCCGTAGTCAAAAAGTTGTTGATCTTGCCGATATAATCTTCAGTCTTCTTCTCCTCCGCTTTCTCCTTATCAGCCTTATCGGCTCCGTCTTTCTTGCTGACACTGACGCTATCGACGCTGATAGCGGACTGCGCAGAACTTGAGGGAAGGAGCGTTGTACTCTCCGATCCTTGAATCGTCGTATCATCCGAAGATTCGGGGAGAGATACGGTGTCGGTATTCGGCGTCGTCGTTTCGGATGCTATGGTGGATGTCGTTTCTGATTCCGAACGCACAGGGGACGTTTCTTTAGATTCTTCTGGTTTATCCCATACCGTTGATAGGCGAACGCGCATAGAATGTACGAGGATCAGCTGGGTGAGAATAGCCTGAACCCGAACGACGTTGAGGTTCTAGGACGAATTATGATTAGTACGAAAGGATATATAAGAGGAAGGTTGAAGTGGAGACGGACCTGGAGGTAGATGTATATTTGGTTGCACATGGATCCAATGATAGGTCCTGTTCCGAGCCAGAGGATCCATACCCAAGGTTTGATGTTCGTGTTCTCGCCACCGGGCTCCAAAGAGGCTAGAATCCGATTCGTTGCAATGGGTGCGGCGAATTCGTTGACGGACTGTGTGTGCTTTGAGCTTCTGACCGGTATGATGATGCGAGAGAATTACGTACTTGCACCAAAGCAGCGAGTAGCATTAGAGCGTATTGTTTCTCTAGGAGACGAATCAGTGTTGAAATCGAAATTTGATAGAAGATCCTCGTACTGTAGTGTATCAGAAGGCTTATAATGATCGAGCGCTTCCGGCCTAAAGTCACGGGGTCGATTGTCTACACACGGGCGGGTTAGCCTCTTAGGGGATGTGCAGCTGTGAGATGCATACCGGGAAACCTGTTCGCGCAAGGTACTTCGCTTTGTCATCATCCGCCAATACCGGCAGATCCGAGAACTGGAGGTTGGTGTTCTTGAAAGCTGTATATACGATTGGATCGAGGAAGTCGTAAAAGAGCCAGGACAAGTAGGAAGCAGTCTGGCTATCGGCAGGTTCTGAAGGCTCCTATAGAAATGATCAGTATTCGGAGGCACGCGTCGAAAACATGTAGGACATACCAAAGGGTCGATCGGGTAATATTTTCTTGGAATGAGACCAGGGATGATGACACCTGTGACGCCTAGTAAAGCCAGTCGAACCCATGCCACGGCTCCTTCCTTGATATCTGCGGGCGTCCCTTCCACTGCTAGCGGTACCACGTCACGAGTAATGTAGATGCAGAACGCGACGAAATGCGTGAAAGAGAGATGAGCGGATGTGATTGAACGCCATTTCTTGGTGCCAGCGACTGATGCGAGAGATAGAAGTGCGCTGTAACTCTGACTCAAATTGTAAACGGAATTTGGACGAGGATGCAGAATCATGTCGTACCAGAAAGATCAAGGACGCTAGATTGCTGTTGCCTTCCTCTTCTCCACCTGTTTTCATTGAATGATACCCCAGAACAGCGAGTGCAATGCAACACGGCAGCCGCATCAACTGTAGCAAACGAGTGATCAGAGGCTCTCGATACTCGGGCTTTTCGCGAAATTTGGCGTCATAAGTGGTATCGACGAGGCGGCCATAGTATATTCGAAATCTTGTCTCTGGAATAATCGCATGGAATAGCAGCAAGACGAGCGAAAGGCCTGATAAGTAAAGAGGGATAGTCCGTAAGTCTTTCAAGACTGGAGGCGCCATCTAGTCAGGGCAGCGCGTCAATCGCGTGTCAGTTCGATCATTTCTCTTCTAGCGTCAACCTAAAGTCTAACTCACCATTTGCAAAGCGCTAGACGTCAAAGTGTTCAATTTTTCTCCCGCTTTGAACGATTTGTGGCAGAGATAAAGATGAAAGATGGGCGGAAGTAATAGTAGCAGCAGCTTCTGTGCACTGCCTGGCAACTTTCCCAGTCACTACATTTCCGTCCAGCGTGACTGGAGTGGAGGCGCCCATGCGCCATGCGGGAGAAGAGATGAAGTGGGAGCAAGGAGGAGCGAAGCAGGAATAGATCGGGGTTTGCGGAAGAATGTGCCCGAACCCCTGAAAGTTCTTTGTCCGGCGAACCCTCGCCGGTTGATGGCACTAGATCAGTGTTCAGATCGCACCATCTCTCTGAGAACGAGCGTGCCATCTTCACACCAGCAGCAAGATTAATATCCCAGGGGCAAAGATACGCGATATACAAACAGATGTCAAAACAATTAATTTCCGGCTCATCGACAAAGTTACATGGTGATTAGTATAATGATAGTCATTGATAGATACTTTAGCAAGACATCCTCCAGCAACCACTACAGTCCAGCAGCTTTATACAACGCTTCTTTATCGGAACTTTCATCCACAAGTGACTTGAAGAAGCTGCCTTCTTTTTGGAGAAGTGCTTTGGGGCTATCGAGTTCGACGGCAGAGCCTGTATCAAGCACTATCTAAAGCAGCCCTTCAGCTCTCCTTCCGCGGTAAACTATCAGAAAGGAGGCACGTACGATTTTGTCGGATTGCATTATTGTTTGCAGACGATGTGCCACCGTGATGACAGTCGCCTCCTTAAATTCTGTTCTCAGCGATTCTTGAATCGCATGATCGGTTGCATAATCTGTGATATTCGGTAAGTAGAAAGACTCAAGTACGCAGCAACAGTAGATGATTACCTATAGCAGCCGTAGCCTCATCGAGAATCACGATCTTACTTCTCCGCAAGATCGCCCGGGCGAGAGCGACGATCTGTCTTTGGCCTTGAGAGAAATTCGACCCGCCGCTTTGAACATCCGTATCGAGCGTGATGCCACCTTCAGCGTCATCAGACTGAGTGTGATACAATCCGGCAGCACGGAGGGCATCATTGAGGGTAGCATCATCGTGTTCACTGAATGGATCGAGATTGTCTCGAAGATTGCCGGCGAGGAGTTCGGGATGTTGTGGGATGATCGTTATATTCGATCGCAAGATGTTCAGATTGATCTGAGCGATATCGATTCCGTCGTAGATCACAGATCCGGTCGTAGGAATCGCACGAAGGAGTGCAAGTGCGACCGTAGATTTGCCAGCTCCAGTTCGTCCAACTGAAATCCATGACGTCAGCACAATTACGCGGCGAAGAATATTTCCTAACCTATTCCCATCCGCTGTCCAGGAGACAAACTGAAGGAGATATTCTTCAGAACTTCCGGACTGTCTGCAGAATATCTGGCAGAGAGCTTCTCGACATGAAGTTCTCCAGTCGACGGCCAATATGCTGGCGTCTTGCCACTTTCTTGTGGTTCCGGTTCATGATCGATAAGAAGGAAGTCGCGGATTCGTTCAACGCTGGGAAAGACGTCAGACTATGTGGTACATCAGATTCAGATGACGCTGTACCTGTTTCCTGGCACTTCGACCTCGTTGAGCACACGTACCCACCCGAGGAGCATGCTCGAGAAAGCCGAGATCAGGGATAAAGTGAACCCAACGCTCCCGGAATTAAGATCACGGCCATACACTAAGTACGCGGCGACGATTCCGGAAAAGACGGCGCCTAGGGTATCCATTCTCACAGCGATCCACCTACGACGCAGAATGAGACATCCATCGTCCTCAGGATACGACGAAGATAACTTACCGATTGAAGTTCCACTGTGTACGAGCAGCACGACTGAATCTATCGATTCTGCGCAGAGATTCGGCCTCGAATGCTCCTTGAGCTCCGTATGCTCGAATCGAAACTATCCCAAGTCAGAATCCAACTCTATAAGAATCGAATCAAAGGTCCTCACCAAGACCGTGCAAAGCAGCCCCAACATGACTCAACACCGGCGATTTCAAATTCGACATGTGCCGCTTCACGGGAAGTTGAGCCTTGATATATATCTGTCCGCAAATGACACCTGAAACGGCAACAAAGACACCCGGGATAAGGGAAGGCCATCCAGCGGAAACGATGACGCCGATGAAGTACAAGAATAGTCGAGTTGTGAGGAATAAGATTCCGATGAGCATGCCGGGAAGCCCGGAGTCGATTGTCAAACAATCCTGGGAACAACGAGAGATGACACGGGAAATGGGGACAGTGTCTAACCATCTGATAGTGCGATTGAGAAATGGAGATAAAGGATTTGATAGGAAGATATCATACCGAAGGGTAGCGTTGAGCACGGATTTAACCAATTTCGCATGCAGAGAACGTGACGCGCGGATTGCTCCCAAGATGAAAACCATCTGAATGACGGTGCCGAACAACAGTTCCACGAAATAGAACGACGAGTAGATGCCGAGATATCTGGACGAATGTCAGTGCGATTCACGTAATCCGTGATCAACTTACAATTCAATTGGAATAGGCACTGGTGGTCGTATTTCATAGCGCGAAGACCAGTATCCAAGGAACCACTTCTGGAAGACCGCAGTGAGACCTTCAACGAACAATGCGAGCATAATCAGGGCAAAGAAGATAGGGCCTCCCATTTGACCGCCATATAATTTAGCTGTCAAGACAGTCAATCAGATATCATTCGTATACGACGGGAGGTTAATACTCACCGGCGTCCCAACTGACGTGTCCGACAGCCATTTCTTCAGCAACGATAAGCTTCCCACTATCCTTCTTTTCTTCAGCAGGAGCCTCAGCTCCAGGGTCGGCAGTCTCATCGGCATCAGCAACAGCATCAACTTTCGCTTCGACTTCAGCTTTCTCCTCCGCCTTAACCTCCTCTCTCAACTTCGCGTTCTTCTTCAACGCATCCGAAATAGTACCTTTACTAACTATCTTTCCGTCTTGACCGATAGAGATGACGTAGTCTGCTATAGGCTCGCAGAGGAGAACGTTGTGCGTTACGAGAAGGACTGTACGGCCTTCGAGGATGTCCCCGCCTAGACATTTTTGCGCAACCCATTGAGCGGTGTGGACGTCTAGCGCCGAGAGGACGTCGTCCAGAAGCACTACTTGTGCTTGAGAATATACAGCACGTGCCAAGGTGATGCGGGCCTGTGGAGAATTATCAGATACCTATACCATGCAGTAGAGCCAAACATATGTACCTTTTGACCCCCGCTAAGAGTGATGCCCTTTTCACCGACTTCGGTCATATCGCCCGCGTCGAATAAGGACAGATCACGCTTGAGGCCACATTGATATACGACTTTATCGAAACGTTCCTTATCATACGCAGATCCGAAGAGAATGTTTTCCTGAGGGTGATAAGTCCTCAGCACGCACATCGCAGATTCCTCTGAGATCACTCACTCGGATGGTCTCGTTAAGAACCCAAGTTTCCTGCGCAGCATACGCGACTCCACCATCACGCGGCAAGTTGTAAGTGCCGGTGGGCAACGAAGGCTGGAAATACATTTCTCCGAGTAATGCCATTAATAAACTCGTCTTCCCCGAAGCCGTAGGTCCACAGATAAGATTGACGACGCCGGGCTTGAAGGTGAGATCGCCGTCGATTTGAAGCTTGAAGTTGCGACGTCTAGACGGTGTTGCGGTTCCGCTACTGGACCCGATCTTATCCCAAGTGAATACGGCATCGCGGATCAAGACTGATGATTTATCGATAGGCGCGGTCTCAGAAGCAAGCGCCGCTGCGGCTGTCGTTTCGCTGTAAAGTTCTCCCTATATAGCATGTTAAGTCAAGTTCGAGGTCGAATCGGCTTGACGTACACTGTTCAAGAAGGCTCCGATACGGTCTATCGAGACCTTGGCTGAGGTGGCATCAGCCAACAGGCGCATCTTTCAGGATGACAGGTAGCTCACCGCGCAGGATGCCGGGAAGGAAGAAGAATAGTCTTTGAAGATGACCTTCAAACGAATTGAAGACCTTGAGCGGACGATAAGTAACTTTGCTTGTGACTCGACTAGGCTTCACGTACGACCATCGATGAGAACATTTTCGACGCTATCAAGCAACACGTGTCAGATTTTCAAGGCCACAGAGGCAGATAGACATACCCGTCAATTCTTGTTTCATGACGAGTGTCTAAGATACATAAGCTACTCATTGTGTAGCAGAGAAGAGGATGGCTTACGTAAGTGGCATAAGTCGAAATCATAGTAACGGCCGGGAAGAAGGCACTACCAGAGCACATCAGCACAGGTACATTCCGAGAAGACGTAACGTACTTCAAAGACCACGTCGCAATCTCCGTCATCTCGTTCCTCAAATGATACTTCAATTCCTCTGCGCATTGCTTTAGCGATCCAAAGTCCGACGATTCCGAAGGAAAGGCAGAGCTAACCATTTCGTTTCTCGGCGATTTGTTCTTCTACTTTGGATTCCCAGGCGAAGAGCTTGATCATCCGGATAACGTTCATCACTGCCGTCGTCACTCAATAACGTCTCCCAAAGGCACGAGTTGCACTTACTTTGGGAAACCGCGGTGATTCGGGTATCGGACTAGACGACGATCAGCCTCAGGTATAAGTTATAGGGACGGGGATATACCTTCTTCATCTTGTCTTTTTGGAACTTGATCATCAGCTTGCCGATATATCCAGGAATGGGCAGGAAGATGACCATCGCGCCCATCCCGACCAAAGCACTATATCACCCCAATTGAATCCAGATCAACTTCTCCAAAACGCAAGGAGCGCACCTCCATCCGAGGATCAGATACAAGAATGCCATACACATCCCGATCCGAATCGCGACAAGACCTAACATAGGCGTTAGCTATATGTTGGGAAGAAATAAAGCAGGCATACCAGGTTGCATCCAGTCTTGACCAATCAAAAGCTGATGACTATCAGTTGTCAAGAAATTATTAATCTTTCCAATATAATCCTCCGATTTTTCCGCTTCCTTCTTCTCCGGTTTGCCTTCGGTACCATCTTTCTTCGTCCCATCGCCAGTCGACTTGGCAGAGCTAGAGCTGGGCAATAAGGTCGTAGTACTTTCCGATCCGCGAATGGTCGTATCATTATCAACCGACTCGGTTTCTTGATCAGGAAGAGAAACCGTCTCCATAGCAGGCGTGTTCGTCTCCGACACAACTGCAGAAGCAGGCGCCGGGGTCGGCGCAGAACTCGCACTCGCCTTCGCTGCGGCGGCATCTTTTGGATCAACAACGATGGTGGTCGCCAATCGGACACGCATCGAATGGATGAGGATGATTTGAGTCAAAATGGCTTGTAGACGAACGAGCGTTTGAGTCTATGACGTCCTCAGTTTCGGTATTCGATTGAAAGATTGGGGGGATCGAGGAATGGGAAGGACATACTTGAACGTAAAGATAGATTTGGAAGCATATAGAGCCGATGATAGGACCCGTTCCGAGCCAGAGAATCCACACCCAGGGTTTGATGGAGTCTACTTGACCGCCTGGCTCGAGATATCTGGATATTCTGATTCAAAACGGACGACTCATAGGAGGAGTCTTCGTCTTACGCGAGAATGCGGTTGGTAGCGATAGGCAGTGCGAACTCATTGATGCTCTATGCGGGAATATGAGAAGCTGGAGAGACGGGCGGAGATGATGCTTTCACCTGCAGCACCGCGGCTATGAACATGATGAAATATTGCTTTCCTGCGTTTCTCAATCAGCATATATGCGCCAAATGATCGGATATATGCGCACTAAAGTACACCAAGAATCCCCAAACCAGATTCCTCTTGCCACCTCGAGTCACCGGATCTACCACCTAGTACGAAGTTAGATGACCCGCTGACTGGATGATCGAGAAAGACGTACGGCAAAACTCGTTCGGGCAAGATACTTTGATTGATCATCATCCGCAAGCACCGGAAGTTCGTCGAAAGTCAATGTTGAGCTTCTAAAAGCGCGATATACGACGGGATCCAAGAAGTCGAAGAATGCCCAGGTCACATAGGATGCAGTTTGATGCGGAGCCGGTTCAGAGGGATTCTAGTGATGAATATCGTAAGTAATAACTTGATCAAAGGAGTGGATGACGCGTACCTCTGGGTCCACAGGATAGTATTTGTGGGGGAGGATACCAGGGATCAAGAAACCGGTTACGCCAAGCAAAATGAAGCGCGCCCATCCCACCGCACCCTCTGACGAATCCGCAGACTCTCGTGCCAAGGCAAGGGGTGCGAGATCTCGAGCTACATAGACCCCAAACGCAACGAGATGAGAAAAGGAGAGATGAGCAGAGGTAATCGACCGCCATTTCTTGCTTCCACCAACTGAGACGAAGGAGATGATGGTGGAATAGATCTAGCAGCCGGGTCTTAACAACGTCGAAGATGAAGCATAATGAAATCTCTCACGAAGAAGCTTAACAGAACGATGTCAACGTCGCGGTCAGTCCTGCTGCTCGTGACAAGCAAAGAGGCAGATAATGCCACAAGTGCAAGACAGCATAGCAGGCGAATTGATTGCAGGAGACGCGTAAGGAAGCTTTCGCGAAAAATTGGATCATCGCGAAATTTTGCATCATAGGTCAAGTCGACGACGCGAGCATAGTACTTCTTGAGCCTAGTATGTGGTACGAACGAGTGCAGTACCAAAAGAATTACGGATAGGAACGAGGTGTATAGAGGGATGCATCGGACGTCCTCAAAGACGGTCCTCGACATTTTTTGAACGAATAGCCTGTCTAGGCACCATGAGTACGCGTCAACGCAGGACTTGATCCTGTTGGGGGCCAACTCACCTCAGCAGCTGGATCAGAAGGAACGGTTGATGCCCGTAATCGTTTAGGAGGCCTTATACCCAGTGGGTATGCTGGTGGTGACTCCGTCCAAATGTTTGGCAGGTAGGGCAGACTCCAGCGTAAGCTTCTTGATACAGGATAGCGCTGACGTTCCATGTGGATGAGGTGGTGAGAAGATCAGAAGCATGTGCTGTCCGGACATAAGTCCTTATTGCCGACACAGCCTCGGCGTTCTCGGGTCGGATAAGAAGCCGTTGCCGAGGGAACAGCCGGTCTCTCATAAACAAATTTACTGGGTCCGGGGTTCTACTGAATTGCCGATCCTGCTATCCGTTATTCCGTCATCATTGACAGGTCTTTTGTCGTCCCAAGTGTCATCCTCTACATCCCTAGTACGCGTCAGGGGTGGTAAGACCGTGAATCCATGCCCCTCAAAATCCCCGAGCTCTCACCCAGATTTGGCTGTCTGATCGGGCCGCTCTAAGCCTCTCGGTCCCGAGATTTGCTATAGCAGTTGCACACGATACGTATGAGTCTTCAGTCTGAACTCGGCACCGAAGAAAAATTACAGCGAGGTCTGGTGGCTCCGATGTCATATATTTACCAGTATAACTCCATTATCACTGATTCTAATCCAGGTAGGAATTATCAATAAATTTAATAATCTAGTAAACCGATGCAACCTCGATCTCAAGACACTAGGCTCACTACTAAGATTGCGTCGGAGTTTTGTATGCAGGGGGTGGCCGCCGAGAAACTGAGCTTCCAACTCTGGCTAATAGCGGCCCCCCATCTTCGTATCTAGAATCGTCCGAGTCATCAGGCGAGTCGGCGCGAGCATTCACTAGTGCTTGGCGGCGCTTAGATCTTTGTCTCCGCGCCTTCGCATTCTCCTCGGATGGAGT
Source organism: Sistotremastrum niveocremeum HHB9708 (assembly GCA_001630475.1). Lineage (NCBI taxonomy): Eukaryota > Fungi > Basidiomycota > Agaricomycetes > Sistotremastrales > Sistotremastraceae > Sertulicium > Sertulicium niveocremeum. Next base: position 989,803 of record KV419399.1, read on the forward strand.
ATCAGTATTAGTAGGTTCGAGATCCAATGGCCCAGAGATAAATGTCGGAGGTGAGATAGAGGGGCCAACTATTGACTCTTCGACTGGATTCTGCACATGCTCATAATAATGATTGGCTGAATGAATATACTCGTGAGACATGTAAGCGTCAAATATAGGTTGCACTTGTCTTACCAGAGAATCCGTTCCGATAAGAGCGTGGTGGGAGCGCGAACTGATTGATGATACTTGCATTACGATCCATGACTGCACTGGGTTCTTCAATCATACTTCGATTCGGCTGTTGTCGCTTCACCCGTCTTCTCCAAAAGAAATAAACAAGAGAAACAATCAGTCCGCATACAACCAATGTCGCTGCTACCGAAATGCCAACAATAGCCCCAGTCGGCAGGACAGCTGGTGAGGAAGGAAGTATGGATGAGCCACCTGCAAATTGATTTGGCGGGGAGTCGGTGCTGGTGGAAAGCGGAGACGCAGTGATCGTAGCCTTGATATTGAGATCGGCGCATTTTTTGAACGTGTAGTTTGGAGAAGCCATGGACTGCTGCATGTTTTGCATGACGTTGTTTCTGGAAGAATATTATATCGTCGGAGATCTCGAGCGATGTTTTGAACGGACTCACGAGATCCTAAACGACACCGTTGATGAGATTATTCAACTGTGCTCGTCCGTATTGATTTGGAGCAGATGACGCACCATGATCCATCAGGAGAAAAATTAGTTGGGCTATATAAATTGTCGTCGATATTTAATCCCTCTAAGCAAACTTGTTGTTGGACATTTTGGGGAAATCTATAAATGACAAAAACCATTGTCAGGAGGGGCATTCAAAAAATCAAAGGCTACTGACGATGTGTTGAGTTGTGGGGCACACTGTGGTGACTGGCCAAAGTTTGTCAAATATAGTTGGAACGATCCGGCGCCTGTTGATTTGCCCAATAAATGTCAGATGTTCTTCGGTGGTGGGTGAGTTATATCTCGTCTGACTGACCAGCGAGATATCCAGTATCCTGTCCGGTTCCATCTTTTCCCGCGAAAAGTAAAGAGCCTACGTTCTGCTGGCAACTAATATCAACGTCATCAGACGATACCTAGCACTAGCGGCATTGCAGCTGGAAGGAAGGAGGTACGCACTTGAGACAAAGCATACTAAGCGCGAACGCAATGTAATTGCAACAGCACGCAGCTGTCATACAGAACATCGTTTAATTTAATTTGAACTAATCAGACGAGCCAAATGAAGAAGCATTACTTACGATTCGGATCAATGCACGCGTCTGGGGCTCCTTTTAAAGTCGATCCATGGACTGTTTGCATTCCCACAGTATCTATTACGGCATCAGTGAGGCGGTTCGATCAATAGGAAATAATGGCCTACAGTTAGAATTGCACGTCTGACGCAACCGCTCGTATGTACGACCTATTTCAATCGAACATCCCGTTAATAAATGTCGGATTATGGATAGAATGGTAGGGTGGTACGTACATGGTGTCTCCTTAACCGCCACGGTATACCAGTCCATCGCAACTCCCTTACACATCGTATTCCCAGTTGGTGTTTGACCGACTGCTATGCCAGATAGCCATGCTAGTAGTAGTACTTCAACGAGAAGCAAACCACGCATCGTGGGCTTAATTAAGGAGAAAGAAAGAAGATCGCCGAGGATGGTGAGGGTACTAGTGAGGGTACCGACAGCCCTCTACTCCGAGAGTCGGAGGCGGTTAGCACTGCCAGTGGGCCGTAGCGCGACCATGTTGCGAGCTGCGAGAGGGATATCATCAAAGAATCATCCTCATTCGAACTCTGATGTCGTTGCTCTTGGTTCTGCATCTGTATTTGATCAATTGACTGATCAGCGCTCGAGGTCTCCGTCGTGTGACAGAATATTGAACATAATCCCAGTCACGGAGACACGGAATCGACGTGAACGCACGACAAAGCATTGTGAGTCTCTTAGGATAGACGGAGTAACTAAAAGAAGAGGATCAAACTGAACGCATCGAGATCAGGCGGGGTACTTTGGAATGATTGCTCGACTTACCATTAATATTTTCTCTCTGCAAAAAAAATCCTATCAGGGCCTTCAGTTTCTCAGATTTGAATTTTTGACGAACCATTCATAAAGCGACGCTCATCTCTCCCACACCGCATGGATTCTGTTTGCCAACATGCACAGCCCATACCGTTCGGCTTGATCGGGGTCCTGGTAAAGTTCCGCAAGCTGATCGTTGTCAAGCCGACGGAGATAGCGCTCAGCGCTTAGTTATTTTTGGATCACCGTAGGCGCCCAGCGGTTTGTTACGGAAAGGCGAGTTTCTTGCTCTCATCGTGGTTAACCGTGAATATAAACTGTGAACTTGGAAATAGTCGAATGAAATATTCTACTCCAGGTTCTCATCGATTTTCCATGCACAGATTTTTGCTAGTACTGCAACGCTGCCACATGAAGACACATTTTGCAAAATTGAAATGCTTCTTCTCACCGAGATCGCGGCACTGCACTCGTAGCTAGGGCGGTGAGAATTTTCACAAAGTTTGAGCTTGAGAATCCAGCTAATACTGGGCTCCCAGCACGATGTCTGGATTGATCCGAGTCGTCAGACAACGCGCCGGTATTCATATGTTGGCGCTTGCATCATGACCTGAACGAATGAGCTATAGATATATGATCATATATCATCGTATGATTATGCTATCATAGTATTGTTGAGCGCTCGTGGTATTCTTCAACATCGAATTATTATTGCTAAGACCATTGATATGAAAACGCGTTATTGAACTTTACTCCGCTCGAACTAAACATCACCCTCATCAGCCCTTCTCCTTCTCCTTCAACGAAGAAAGAAAACGAAAGAACGTACCGAAGTAACAAAAGTACCATCCTGAAGCTCTGTCTTGACAGGCACCAATTCATAGCCCAACACTCTCGGGAGAAGAACACGCCATCCAAACCAATACAGAACTCCGACGATCATCACGGCGATCCCTACAATGCAATATCTGATCACCATGGACCATCAGTGACACGCGATGATGACGGAAATATAGGGATTAATTACAGCCAGTAAGGGAGCGGTGGTGTATCACCAACTCTGTTTGAGGGACGCAAGAACGGAGCGATGAGCACTTTGTATCGAGATTATTTTTCTTCCCAGCAGCTCACAGCTAAGCACGTTCACTCACAGAAGCATGCGGCGGCGAGGTAGAAGAAGGCGAACGGCAGCCACACTATGACCTCAAACGTGAACAACGGGCCAAGAAATATATATGATACAGCTATACCTTTGAATGGCCTACGCAGGCCCGGTTTTGCAGCTCTCAGATATAAAAGCCCCTGGTTTGCGACTGCATGAATATGACGTCATCTATAACTGTGAGCATTACGTACGGAAACGACGAAGAGATTGATGATTTGCGCAGGATATCCCTCCACATCCAAAATAAACGGATAAGCAACTGAAGGTGGCGGAGCGATGATCACAATAACCTGATAACACCGACATCACATCAGTTGATACACTCGCGTACGCATCGAGGGCAACACGTCATACCGAGGGTATAAGGTGGATGATAAGTCCGGGGAGAGGAGATTTCCCAGTTGGCCAGTTCGAAGCCCAAAGGCGATTTCCAAAGGGTAGAGGAATGCCTTCTTTGGCCAATTCTACGGAGCCACGATTTTAGTCTCAGCATGTGCGTAAGACAGGAATGAGGTTACCTTGATTGACTCGAGCTTGCGCAAATGTCTGAGACGATCCAGTCAGATCGGAAGATGAATCATTCGAGCAAGACTTACGACCGTCAGGACGTTTCCCAGTGCACTGTGATACATAAAATTCGGTCCCTCGCACAATAAGAGTGAATAGGCGAGGCTTACCTCAAAGCGACAAATACAGTCAAAGCCTTCTGAGCTTGCTCTCCGAAGACATTCCTGAAGAACAGACTTGCGACTGTGACACCGCTCTTCAGAATGTCGTGTTTTGATGATGCGGCGAAATAGGCCACGTTGGCGAGAAGATAAAGAAGCGCGCAGATAGCCAATCCCAGAGGACCCGCAATTTTCAGGGTCCGAATTGGGTCGCGGACTTCATTGAGGACGTAGTTGACGTTAGACCAGCCGGCATAGGCGAAGAGAACTTTGAATGTCGCGGTTGCATACTGAGAAGCTCAACCGTCAATACATCTCATGTCTATCGACCGATGAAAGAATAGAGTACTAACATCATTCGGCTTGTGCGAGCTCCCAGCAAACGCGTCTCGGAAGTTGGCGTGTGGATCTTTGATGTGAGTCTTTCCGGAAAGAACGACGAATCCTGTTATGGCCACGAAAAGAACGATAAAGATCTTGAACACCGAGAGGGCATTCATGAGATAGATTCCGGCACGAGGAGTTAAACCATGAATGAGGGTCGCGAAGGCGATGACTGGAATGTGATGGTTAGCTACAAAGCATCGTAGCAGTTTACGAGGATGACGTACCACCGAGTGCTATTCCTCGTTCTGTCCAACGTCCTGCTTCATGACCTGCGGCTACAAGAATACTGGGATCGTCAGGCCGAACACTTGGCAATTGCGATTGAACTCACTTGCTGGCGAATACCTGAATGATTACGTAAGGTCAAGGTCGAAAGATCAAATAGGCCGAAACGTACGATACAACCACTGGCAGTGAAGCCTAGGAAGATGGCATTGCTCGCGAATATAATTGTGGCCAGATATTTCGGTCGCTGATATATCCTTTCAAGATACACCTTCTCCCCTCCAGATTGAGGCCATATAGTGCCGAGTTCGAGCCAGACGAACAGACCGCCTGCGGTTCATAAGTAAAGGGGTCTATGTGCGTGTGGAAGACGACAGCCTACAGAACGATAGAACAAACCCGAGAACCCATAGCATCATGCTTGCGCCTACTGACCCCACGCTCCCCAATATAGAACTAGGAGTACTGAAAATGCCGGTGCCGATGATCTTGCCCACACTTTGATATGCACATTGTCAGTGAAGTTCGATACAGATGATAGCTGGAGAACTTACATCAAAAGCGTGCATGTCGTGAGCCCAAGATGTCGACCCATGCCTCCTTTGGCATCTTAGAAACAGATTTAACCAATTTTGAGGGTTGAATGTCACAGCTTGACCAAAAAATCACCCACCCTCTTCAAAGGTGAGATCACCAGGTGACTTGTCGAACTCTTCGATGATAGTATCTTTCTCGCCGTCCGCATCGTGAACAAACTTTTCGGCTACTGGGCCCTTTTCTCCGACGCCTTGATGTCCATCTGATTCGGATAGGTGGGAAGAAGCATACGCAGCACGGTTGGGCCCCTCGAGATTTTCTGATGCAGTCTGGCGGGAATTACGACGAAAGGAGGAAAACGAGAAGCCCATGAGTGCAATTCGAGCCTAGGTCAAAGCGACGGCGCAGATAGGCTTTTGAAGACCATGCGCTTCATATACGCGGTTCTCGTGCAGTCGAAGCATCCAGGGAGCAGGAACTAAAAGCACGCCACTTGAGACGACAATGGAGCAACTTGTCGAAAAGTTGAACCCACGGTGGAAAGAGTAATTCCGAATGTGCTTTTAGTTCCGTTCCGACCTTGCTTCCGCTCGTTGGTGGATGTACCGTCCCGCGTGCCTGGATGTTGTAAGTTTATGGTACGGTTCCTTTTCTCTAGTCCATATGGAACAGGGACGATTGCTCAGCAGGCTTGGCTCGTCCAAAAACCTCAACGATTAGCGCCTGTATAAAGGGAGCTGTTATCCGACCCATTGGATGTGAAGCTTTCAATCAAGGCACTATTGCAGCTGATGTGTAAGAGTTCTGCTATATCGGGAGTATTCAAGTACGCGACAGAGATGGATTCCTGAATGGCGTCGAGAAAATATCGAATGACGCTTTTGTGAGTGCTTCAGCCGGAGGATTCAGCGGGTAACGGTACCTTGAAAGTACTAATGCCTCAAGCTGCTGTCATGATCAAATCCAATCCGCAAAGTAGTCAGAAAGGTGCTAGCGCGTTCGTTGCAGTCACTGGAGGATGTGGTATCGGTGAGGGTTAAGCAGTCGGACTTTGAAATCTTCCGTGTCTGTTCCGTGTACTATTTGTGTACTACAGTATTCAAGATGCTGTCAATGTTGCTGTACAAGATCTCAAGCAAAAAATTGCTGCAAAATGAGACAACGCTTGCAGAATCGGTTGCGACTCTTCTAGCAAGTCTCGAAACACTTTGACTTGCCTGTGCTTGAGCCGAAGAAATGCCCACATGAACAATGAAAAGTACAATTTTCGGATTTCAAGTTCCGTTTTTCACAAGTTTATGATCTCAAATTGTTTCCTGCCTGCAGGAACAAAATACCAAAAAAAAAAAGGCTTCATCACCTCAGGAGCATTCCATATGCAGGCGGCAGCCTTCCCGAAGCTGACCTCTGTACATGGATAATCACAGGCCCAGCGTCACGATGCCTGTCCGATTGTGCTCCAGTCTCCAAGAAGAGTTCTCGAACCTGCAAGAACACACCGGCTGCTGGAATAATATGATTTGCTGCATCCTGACTGGGACCTTCTGGACTGGTCGATCCCGTGGACATGAGCAAAGGTGTACCACGTGGCTGTTCTTCTACGTTCGGAGGCGGACTCTTGGTCGCAGGTAATACAGAATATGAGGATGTGCCGCTGGAAGTACTTGTCTCTCCTGAAAATTGAAGGGATAGAGCTCCGTCATCGAAATCACTTTTACCGAGAGCCGTGCTTACCAGAGCTTTCAAGTTGCTCTCGCGCCATTGGAAACCCATAGAAAGGGGACGCAGCAAACTTCAGCGCGATAATTCGTCTACGGCGATAGCAGTAAGACATGGAAGCGCCCAGCGATAACGCTCCCAGTATCCCTGCCAGCAATACTCCTATGAGAGTACGGGTCTCCAATCTGGTACTAGCTCGCGATGACTTTTCAACGGTAGGCCGAGATGCGATGGAGGTCGAAGTCGAGTTGACAAGTGAAGTTGCTTCCGTCTGATTCAAATTCGTCGAGTCACAATGAGTGAACGTGTTGTTATTTTCGGCAACAAAATTAGTCATCATATATAGTGTCCTTGCTGTAGATGCTAGAATGCAATTTATTAGTAATAATATATCACATCGTGCTTGTCTCACTAGAACCTGAATGAAACTCATGAAGCACGGGGGCACGGGCATTTTCGAGCATAGTAAAAACATACCAGGAGCCATCCACCCAGAAAAGGTTATACAAGTCATCGTCAATCTTTATTCCTTCGTTGCAGACTCCACTCTGTATGTCGATGGGTAGCCTTTCCAATATAAAATCTCGACGATGAGTTCACCCTGGTTCATGGATTCTCCCGAGACTTAATTCGACGTACGATTGGTTGACCTCCGGGCTACACTGCGCTTTCCCAAATTGAGTGAGGTAATCCTGATAGGCGCCAGCGCCTTCTCTCGGCGAAGATGATTAGTTCGTCTTCGGAAAGATAGGGCCGGGGTTCCACCTGCATCGATCCCGTTGTCGCCATCCAGTCCCGAACCCACGCCTCGTTGGCAACTGTAGAAGATATTGAAAATGAGGAGCTGGGCTCTACAGGCTATGACGGTGCGACATACTTGAGACAAAGCATACTGAGAGCGAACGCTATAGAATTACAACAGCACCGAGCTGGTATGAACCTGTAAGAATACTCTCCTTCATTGAAAATTATCGGTACGAATACTCACAGACTTGGCTGTCGCACTGGTCTGGGGGAGTCGCTGTCTGCATAACGCCCACAGTATCTAGACATTGACTTTCATGAGATCTGAGTTGACCAGCAGAGCGACATGGCCAGGCACATGTGGGGTCACATATCTGCCTTAACATCTCATACGTCCGACCTTTTCGTTTTTTTTAGTTTCGATAAATTGCTTTTGACTATCGGATACTCACATGGCGTTATGCCTACCACAGACGTGTACCAGTCTAATGACGTCCCCTTGCATGATGTGTTTCCGGTCAGGGCCGTTTGACTTGACACAAGCTGGAGGAGACTACCCAAAACAGATAAAGTAGCAGCAAGCATTCTGGAGGTGCGAGATGGTCTCGCAAACCAATGGTACCCTTTAAATGATTAAATCATTTGAATTGTTGAACGAATAACATTGATACTTCTCTCGTACTTACGTGCATGTGGAGAGATTTTTCTCGACATCCATTGCTACAGGTTATAACGTTTCCCCATCACGGAATCGCCGTTGTAGAAATCAGGATGTTATGACGTTGCCCGGTTACTAATGAAGAATCCTCGCTTTTGAAACTGGGGCCAAGTCCATGCTGCACACCTTTCTGCAGGGCTACACCACTTAAAATTTGACCACGCCAGGAATGACCGATGCTTCAAACCAGAAAGAACGGTTGCGCAACCGTAATCCCAGGCTGAGCCCTTGGATCAAAAATGCTGATGCTTTTCCAGTCGGCCGAATAGGTAGCCATCATAACTGATATTCCGTTCATCAATAAACAAGTCCGCATTGCATATAATAATAGAAGGTGCTAAACAGCGACAGCGGCACGAAGGATGCCTGAGAAGACATAGCGAGGAACACAACGAACGTTCGATGAACCCGTACAAATGTTCACGATATCAAGGTCAAATATCATCTCATCAATTGTCCATAAGCCGGCGGTAACCGGCCCGAAGCCGATCTTCCTAATTGAGCATCGACCGGCCCGGCATCTTGATGTCTATCAGCTTCCGCCGGAGACAACGACCGATCAATTTGCTCAGGTCTCCAATCTTTGTTGTTTGGTAGTTCCGCAGTCGCCATTTCTGAATAATGCGACTCGTTCGTGAGTTTGAGAGCTCCGGGACGAGGTTCGGTAGCAGCGTTGAAGCTTGCTGCTGCGGGCGACGCTGAAGTAGAGGCAGCAGGTGAATAAGACGCTGAATGCGAGGGTGATTGTGATGGGGAATGAGAAGGTGATTGGAATGGTGATTGAAATAGTGACGGCGAGGGCGAAGAAGATGACTGAAGCAACGAAGGATTTCGTGAGCTTTCGCCCACGGCGTGAACATCACTAAAGGGAGACATCGCGGCTGGAATTGGGAGACATCGTCAGGATGATAGCGGTTGGACTCAACATTTGCACTCACAAGACGACTCTTTTGGTGGAGGGACAGGAGACAGATGGAATTGTTCGATGACGTGTGCATCATTATCAATCATTGCGTCACCCTCTTCGAAATCATCGTCGATGAAGATTTCAGGTCGCCGTCTCGTGTATTTCCGGCGTCGATAATAGTAAATTGAGGCGGCGACTAAGGCTGCCCCGCCGAGTATCGCGGCAAGTATGATTCCAACTTCAGCACCTGTTTTTAATCCGGGTTTAGGTGTTGTACTCGAGGTTGAGGATGTGGTCGGGGGTGCTGAAGTGGTGGTGGTATTGTCGAGAGTTGTAGAAGCACAATGAGTGAAAATGTTGTTGTTGTTGACTACGAAGTTCTTTTGGAGAGTGTCTTTGGTATAGATGCTAGCTCCCGACGTTAGATTACAGACATCTTGGGTCGCCGAAGACTCACTAAAACCTAGAGGACTGTAAGTCAGTAATGTCCGTCTCCGATGCGACAGAAGATAACGCACCATGATCCCGTGGGCCAAAATAATGTATATAAATCATCATCAATCTTGATCTTTTCGTTGCAGACGCCGGCTTGAATAGCGGTCGGTAATCTGTTCAAAGTGACGAGCTGCCCGATGAGTCCGGGAGAGGCTGTGGCAATTTGGCGGCACGTACGATTGGTTGACTTGTGGAAAACATTGCCGCTGTCCAAAGTTTGACAGATAATCCCCATAGGCTCCATCGCCTTCGAAGTTCAAGCGCGATCAGCTTACCTAATCCAAAAGGCGTTCTCGAAGAACCCACCTGCGTCTATACCGGTGTCACCACCAACGCCAGAGCCAACGCCTTGTTGGCAACTATTGCGAAGGACTTCAGATTAGTAAATTAATATGATGCACCATTTAGTAGACGTACTTGAGGCATAGCATGCTAAGCGCGAATGCGATAGAGTTACAGCAACAATCGACTGTTACGAGATCAGCAACAAAGACTATCTTCAGATATGCTTTGAACTGACAAACTTGACTGTCGCAAACATCTGGCGGGGTCTGGGGACTTAAAGCGCCCACTGTGTCTGGTTACCATGAAAAGTCAGGCGCGCTTCTCAATGAGAGAAAATATGATCACGCACATGTAGCATCACAGATCTGCCTCAACATTTCATAAGTACGACCTATCCCACCATTCAGCTTCTAATCCACGAGGAGGCGACGACACCGCGCAAGACATACATGGCGTCACTCCAACCACCGACGTATACCAATCCAATGACGTCCCTTTGCATGTCGTGTCGCCCGTCGAACGACTTTGGAGGTTTTGAGATGACGCATGCAGCGATATTGAGCTCATTTCTGAGAGAAATAGTGATCGAGCCTGCATCATGTAGGACTGAGGCGTTGGCGCATCGCCACGGCAAAGGGTTCGACGTTGCCAATCACAGCAGGCGTTCGGAAGATGAAATCGGTATTCGGATCCTGCGGAATCCCCACGAAGCACTTGGCTACTGGCTACAGCACTTGGCTTTCAAATAAATTTTGCAGCATATGACTCATGCGCCATGATGCATGGAACACCTCCGATACTCATTTCAGCGTCAATGTGTTCGCGAACATCCATAACGAAATTTCATATCGCGGCCGAAGTCAAATTCAATAATTTACGGTGCGCATCCGGTATCATCACGAAGCAATCCAGGCGTGGCGGATCTGACTCAATGACGCCGATGCATATGAGTCGAATACACAGAATTTGTAGAGCGTTCCGAAGAGTGATTAAAGGGCCACGGTAGGAGACACGTTGCCGTCAGCACTCGTCAGGGATAGTCTCAGACAATGCAAGACTGTCTAGTCGTGTCGGACCGATCAACCTTTTGCTCCTAGGCCAAGAACATGAGCCTATGGAGATACGCAGGCGTTGGCAGAGGTGCGATCACACAGCTCCCTCTACTTGCAAGTTGTCGGAGAGTCCGATCATGCAATCACCCTTGCCCGTCGTCGTCGAAGTCGAAGAGAGAACAAGACCACATATCATCTCTATACCAAAAATCAGTATGGATGACGCAAGCATCAGGAAGGGATAAATACCATGATACACCGGCCTCCATGTGTGCGTGCGCGGGATTCCCAGCTCTCTGCCTTTCCCGTAGCTCCCTATACCGCTCGATGGCTGTTTCTCTCTCGGCTTCCATCATTTGCTTCTGAGCAAGCGACACCAACCCATCAGTCTTCTTGAAGTTCTGTGCATTCTGTGCCTTTCGCGGTTTATGTGTTAATGTTGGAGGTGCTTGGGCAATGTCGTTCAAGCGGGTTGTTTTAGGTCGCGAAGCAAACTCTTTTGTGACGGGTAATGGCTGAGTATCCGGAGGGGTATCGGATGCGATGGCGGCCGCTGAAGACGATGATTGCTTGGATTTAGAAGGTGGATTTTCTAGAGGCTTGATCTTCTTTGATTTGATTCGAACTTGACGCATGGTGCCTCTCATGTCATCTTCGACTCGCCTGTATCCGACGGCACTCAGCTCGTGTGATCACAGTCAGAAGAGATATAAGACGCACTGATTGAAATGTTTCAATGATTCTTCAGGCTATTCCATGGCTTTAGCCATATTCATCTTGGGACATTCATGACAAGACGAACCTTGATTTCGATTGATTTCGACTTCTTTGCCCCTCGACTCTCCTCGTCTCCTTTATCCCCATTCTCTTCCCTCTTCCTCTTCTTATCACGCCACTCTTTCTGTATCCGTTCTCCGTCTAGGACTCTTCTCATTGACTTCGGGATATCATCCAGCTCACTTTTTCTCGCCGCGGACGAAGGTGCAAGTTCGAAACCTCTGTATCAAAGAGTCAGCACACGGTTAACATAAGATTTCAAGAGGACCGTTTTCTCACCTCGCATCGCGTTCTTTCTCTCGAAGGGATCGTTTACTCCGTTTATGAGGCATCGAGTGATATAGGAAGGCGAAAAAGACGGGCGCTTCAACCGGCACGGCTGAACTCGGTGATCGGATGAGCAGAAACCACCGGCTCCGGTTTTCGGCGAGACTCGGAAGCAAATCTCGAGGCCAAGGGGGTATCGGTCCGTTAACTCCGGATACCGGGTAGAGGTAGGTAGGGTCAAGCCGAGGGCTTAAAAAGTTTTTTGGACTTTATATATTAGAGCCTGCTAGACGGCCCAAATCACGATGAGAAGTGATCTATGCATCAACGCGACACTAACAGGCTGTTTTTTGACTACCTTGATCGACCCACTATCGTAACCTAATATAGTGTCTCATTCTCACGAGCGGAACCCTCAATCGCTGCCTGCCTCGGCACGCGTCGCCCTCACTGACTCTCGTCCGCTCGGCGCGAGGATATATCATGAACGTTGGATGGATTGCTACCCTAGCATATGTTGGCATACGTTGGATATCGGGATGGATTTTGCATCACTATCAAGATGGTGTAAGAATGAGCATCTCATACATGTGAGCAATCACACCCATTGCTATCTAATGATCACTTCACTCAGCCAGTCCTCCCAGAAAGATTCCGTCAGTTCCTTCCTGTACCCGGTGAACGTTGTGCCTTATCGGGAGCCTCGTCGCGTCCTCAGCGGCGGTCAGAGGAAAGTCTCAGGAGGCGATGACGTAGAGCGGAGTTTGTAAATCGGCTGTCGGATATACCTAATTCAGTAATATCTCGGTGATAGCGGCGGTAATATAGGTAGGTAGGGCGAACCCGAGGCCTTACCAAGTTTTTCCGACCCGGTATCCGGATTTAACGGACCGATACCCCCTTGCTCGAGGCACTGAAAAAAGTGTAAAATAATCACACTGAGAGGAAAAGATTTCGGGAGGCTTCCGAGGATTGCTAACTTTGAATCTCCGTTGAGATCATTCGAAGAAGAATAATGGATCTTTCCCTACGTCCTCTCCTTTTTTCAATTTTCCCTTCCAATTTTCTCCTTAGGTGTGATGACGGAAGCCGAACTCCGACAGAACTGCCGAGCTAGTGACGGTCACGCCCGTGGCATCGCCTTTGACCAGCGCTTCGAACGTCCTTGCGAACGTCTCGTCGCGTTGCCTCAGTCCCAACAAGCCCGTCTTGATACATTCTGAACAACAATCCCCAGGAGACAGTGTGGAAGTCTACGAATCATCTCCACAAGCACCAGTCGACCGAATACGTGAGTCGCCGCTGCGTTTGTTAGACTTTGTCTCACACTGCCTCGTTCGCCGAATCTGACGCACCCCCCGTCTCTAGTGGCTATCATTTCATCGTTTCCTACAGTCTGAACATGTCCGCTGCATCCCAGGATCCCTCAGAAAAGACGTCTTCTCTCTTTCAATTTCCCGATGCCGATTTTACAATCCGCTCCAGCGATAAAATCCTCTTTCACGTCCACAAAACCTTGATCTGTCTCGCCTCACGCGTTTTCCGTGACATGATCTCTCTTAATCACCTTAGCTCTTCATCTTCTTCCCCTCATCCAATCGTCGATATATCTGAAAAGGGGGATTTGACCGATGCAATGCTTCGATACATCTACCCTCTCCCTCGTCCCGTTTTCAACAGTCTTGACCCTATGGTGTTGCTGCTAGAAGCAGGAGACAAATACGATATCGCCAATATTGCAGCAGCTATCGAAGACTTACTCCTCGTTACGCCTATCGCAGAATCCGATTCTGTTCGCGCGTATGCAATCTCGAAGAAGTTCCAGCTCTCCCGGCTCGAACCAGTTGTCGAATGTATGCTACTAAAGGAACCCTACGCACTCTTGCAAGACGAAGAAACTCCAGACGAGATTGGCCAGATCACGGCTGACGACTATCGAAAGCTTGACTTCTACCGAAAGGAACGCGTCCGGCGTGCACACGAGCTTTTTAATCATAACCGTGTCAAGGATCGAGCAATGTGCGAATGTCGGAAGAAAGAAATCGTGTGCAACATCCCCCAGCTACACCAGATAATGGCTGAGGAGAGGCGAGTTTGTCAATCCTGGGGGCTATTTGCTAGGATCTGTTCCAAAGAACTGCTTAAATGTCCCACGCTTGATATCAACGCTCATCATCTCCGTCAACGAGCAGTGGACGAAAGCTCTTGCAAGGACTCCAAGACCGTTCTTTTCGACGACCTCAAGGTTATCATTGCGTGTTTGAGCCTGGATATCCAAGAACTGCCGTGGAGGTTCCCCGAAGCGTATGCAGAGTCATTCTCCTACCCAGAGGTTTGTACCTCCGCATTCGCCTCGTTCGAAACTCCTACAGGGGGAAGAGGGCATATGACAAGAATGTAATTACATCAGCGAATATCCGAAGTTTAAGCGAACGAAGAGGCGTTCGCTTCAATGTCCGCTATCTCCGTCCTCCCTATCGCTCCTTCCCTTGCGCCCTCCCTTGCCCTCGGAGTAAGAACGATTGGAGCGAGAGACTGTATAGGAGATTGATGCAGAGTTCCAGATACTGTGTGTTGTTCAGGCCAGTATCATTCGATTAATTAATGAAGCCTATCCATAGGAATCGTTCCAGGAACGAGAGCTTCCGCGAATGGGCTGAATTCGAATATGCGACCACTCCTTCTGCCTAAATCCCATAATACGGATGGAACCTGAATCCGAGTCAACTAGTGCGATGTTTATTCATGCTTAAGCAGTGGTTGTATTTGTCGAAGAGAGAACAAAAATGAAGGGAATCATATATTCACGAACATAGAATATTTGGGCATTGCGAGTGTTCATCATTGGACACTTGATTCAACTTGAACGAGATTCAACGAGTGATGAATCGCAGCATCTTTGTTGACAGTATATGCAAAGGTCGGTAAGAGAGGTTAGCCTCGTTAATGAAATATTCTCTCATCATGTTAATATGTATCCGCGAAGCATGCTTCTCGACTTCACAGCGATGGGGTGACCATATTCCCAATTTCCTACTGTGGACCTACACTGAAGTTGTAGAAGAGCCGTCGGAATTTTCCGGAGACTCCTGTTGTGACTCATCATGGCGACTTCCAGTGTTCTACCAGCAGAGCTTTGGATTGAAATCCTCATGCGATCTTCCTTAGAAGGCGCCGTAAACATGTACCAGGTAGACTACCTTCCATCCAACCAATCGTATGTGCCTGAAAGTGGGGAGTTTCCCAGACATCGTCAGCTTTCCGGTCTCTCGTTCAGTCAAATCAGCGGATTCTCACAGTGACATGGTACACTTTTCCCTTCGATTTGCCAATAGGTATGACACCGGAGAACCCCCCTCCAAACTTCCTGGGTCTTGCTGTGCAAGCCGTCCGCCTACGCGAGAGACTTAAGCAAGCCGACATCACCAAGACTCTGATTCCGTTGGCGCACACCGCTCATTCATTGCCATCCATCTGCTCTGACGACGAAGATGACGAGCCACATAATATCGAATATCCATTTGTATTTGGCGACATTATCGTCTATGCATGGACAGATCCTGATAATCACCCGCTGAGAACTATCATTGTGGCCGATCTCAAAAATGAGACTCGTCGACTTGACATACCGACCTGGGTCATCGACTCCTTCTATTGTCAAATGTTGGATGATAACTCGACTCTGCGGATATCGACCATCTGTTGGGATGGTCACAATGACGCACTCACCGTGCATGACTATGCTCTCTCTGAGTCTGAAATCAGACATGCTAAACATCTTCTCGATACACCGATACCCCCATCTGTCTCGATTGGTAATAGTCCTATTACAGAAGGCGACTTTGTTTTCGTACCTGGTGGATCCAGTCTCCTCGTAGCCAACATGCGCGCCTATACGGGCCTTCACTTGACGTTTGACGGAATTCAGGTCAGCTGAACTTTTTGCCAGGCAAAAGAATATCAGTATTGAACAAACTGACAGAGTATACATCGTGTTCGCGTTCATTCTGATAGGAGATCGATCATCGTCGAATTCAAGGATGAATCCGACCATCATATCCATTTCTCTATCCTTCCCATCCCTCTCGCAATGCCAGTACTTTTCTCAAGACATGAGGACAGTCAGTCAGGTGAATGGCAGTGGCCCGTGGAACATATATCTCTGGTATCGGTTTTCAGTTATCCTACGGGATTCCAATCACCAGATATCCCCATGCCCGCCGATGTCGTAATCACTCGTTCGATGTCTTCCGGCGCCTCGCTTGCATCCCTAAATTCCAACATCATGGAAATCATCCGACACTCCACTCAGTCACTCGATAGAAGCCAACCACATGTCATAGAACGCATATCCGTATCTATCAACCCATGGTCCATCCAATCGACGATACTCCAACCCGCTGCCGGTCCTCCCCCAAACTTCGAAATTTTGCGAGTAAGGGGCACTCAGGAGAGATATTCGAGTCACGCTGCTCTAATCATGATTGGAGAAACCGTAGGTGAAGGGATCTATGTTCTCAGGACTGAGAAAAATGATGGAATGAACTGGTTGCATTTGAATCTCCCGTCGTCGATTGACCCGTCGATGAAGACCACTGAAGTCGCTATCTGGGGCTTTGATATGACTGGCGGGAGGCTGTTCGTGTATCTGCAAGATAAGCTTCATGTATTTTATTACTGAGTCTGCTAAAATAGTAAAACGTGTACAACGCTCGGGCGTTCTCATACTGGACGTCACTGAGTCAAATGAATCTGACGGACTACGCAACGCAAATCAAAGACTGGAATAAAACGGGGGTTCTCTGCAGATCCTTCTAACCCACTGGCACCGCAGCGCCATCATCCTCTCGATGCCGTCTCAGCCCTCGTTCAACCAGAGCTCTAAACGAGCTATTTTCACGGCGCAGTAGATTTTGAGGTGTGTCGAACTCGATGAGTCTCCCTTCGTCTAACACCATCTAGTATCATTCGGTAAGTCTCCTTTATGAATCATTAACAGTCAACACTCACGATCTTGTCGGCATCCATGACGCTTTCCAATCTATGGGCAATGATGATAGTAGTGACATCCCGCAACACTCGTTTCATCGCACTTTGGATCGCATCATCAGTCTGATGATCTATATTTTGATATCAGCGAAGGCATCCAATCATGCTTAGTCAGCATCACTTACCGATAGCAGCAGTGCCCTCGTCGATGATGATGACCTTGCTCTTCCGCATAAACGCTCTCGCAAGAGCGATGATTTGTCTTTGTCCTAAGGACAAATTCGACCCTCCACCTTGAATAACCAAATCCAACGTGATATTCTTCCCGGTCGTCGCTTCCTCTGCTCCATCTTCCCGTTGTAATTCGCTCAGACCTGCATCTTTCAATGCAGCGTTCATATCTGCGTCCTCAAATTCTCCGAATGGATCGAGGTTCTCGCGTATTGTGCCGGACATTAGTTCGGGGTGTTGAGGAATGATGGTGATGTTGCTGCGGATGGATGAGAGGTTGAGAGCGTTGATGTCGAAGCCGTCGAAGGTGATTGTTCCGTTGCTCATAGGCAGAGCTCGGAGCAGAGATAGCGCCAGAGATGATTTGCCAGCTCCGGTTCGCCCGACTATAAAGGGTGCGCATCAGATGATGATGATGATCAGAATAAATACAAGCGCACCGATTCCGACTCTTTCGCCTGATTTGATACTGAACGATATATCCTTGAGAACGTCAGGTCCATCAGCCGAATAACGCGCGGAGAGGCCGTTGACGTTGAGGTCTCCGCTCGCCGGCCAGTACGCCGGAGGTGTGGCATCTCGTGAAGGAGGTGCTTCGTGTTCGATGGTCAAGAAAGACTGCACCCTTTCCAAGCTACGAGGAATATGTGTTGAGCTTCAAGTGACGTGTCATAGGTGAATACAGCACACCTGTTCGCATTCACTTCCAAGTCATTCGACATGCGGACCCATGCCAGGATCTGCTTGGAGAAGTAATAGAGTAGGCGAAGAATGAACCCAATCATCCCGGGTTCGATGGAGTCTGTCCCTATGCCATACAGAAGCCACGCGGCGACGATGCCGGCGAATATCCCGCCTAGGCCCTCCATTCTGACACCGATCCAACTACATCGTAGTGTGAGCCGCGTCAGATTAGGAAGTGGCGGAGAGCTCACCGATTCAGATCCCAATACAGGAAAGCAGTTCTGGAATAATCGTTGATCTTAGACTTCAATTCTCTCCTGACTCTCTCTTGTGCGCCGTAAGCACGAATCGACACTAACCGAAGCTCAATTAGACCTAAAAGCAACTACACTTTCAGGCTGACGAACCTATTCCATGCAAGGTTGCACCCATGTGTCCGAGAAGCGGCGCTCTTGCATTTGACATCAGCCTCTTCACAGGTAGCTGAGCCTTCATATATACGTGGCCGCATCCTAGGCCGACAAGGAGAATGCCGATCGCTGGGAGGAGCATGATCCATCCCGAAGCGTACACGACCATCCCGATGCTAATCATGATGCTGATGGAGAATTCGGCTACGGAATGAAGGAGAGCGGGAATGGAGGTGTCGATGGCTTGCATATCTTGAGAGCATCGGGTTGTGATCCGAGAGACAGGCGTGGTATCCAGCCATCTATGTGAACACAGAAATGTTAACAAAAAGATTGACTAATCAAAGTTCGGACCAACCGGAACGTGGAGGTGAAGATTGACTGAACGAGCATCTTGTGGATTGTGCGGGATGCTCGAAGAGATCCGACGCGATATATGATCCAAGACGTCGCAGAGAGTGTCACTCCGAGAAGCAGGAGCCCGCCGTATATTAGAAGATACCTCACAGGGAATATTAGGTGGAAAAATCAAAAGTGAACGAAATCGGGACCTACTTTTTCACAGGGACTGAAGAAGTGATATGGTCCTCGTACTGAGATGTCCAATATACGATGAACCAATTTTGTGCGATAGTCATGCAACCAGTGAGGAGAAGGAAGATGCCACACGTGAGAACGAAAGCCGGGTGGCCGAGGCTTTTGACGTATAGTTTCACTGCAAAATTTTAGCTTCGAGTACGGACGCAATACACGTGCCATACCAGCTGATCCAGAGACACGACCGACCGCCATTTCTTCCTTGCCTATCAGCGTCTTTGACTTTGCCTCCCTCTCTCCCACCTGGACGGTCTCGCTGGTGTCGTCCTCTTTAGTCGATTTCGATAATTCAGCATCATGCGAGGCAGGAGATGAAGGTGTGAAATAATCTGGCTTCATGTCTTGAGTTAAGATCTGACCGTCCCCAGAGATCAAAATCATTCGGTTCGCAATAGGTTGAGTGAGGACGATATTGTGGGTGACCAGGATGACTGTCCGACCACGGACGAGATCACCCATAAGGCATTTGTCGACAATCCATTGGGAGGTATGGGCATCCAGTGAGGACAGAATGTCATCCAGGAGCAGGATACGAGCATCAGAATAGACGGCTCGAGCGAGAGTGATACGAGCCTGGGAAATTTGAATAAACCAAGGTATTTTCAGAGATACCGGCAATCGCCGGTACGCCTCGTGCTTACCTTTTGACCACCGCTGCGTTCAGAGTGGAAATGGCCAATCGGTCAGATAGATGCCATCTCAAGATGGTCTCAAGACGATCCCTACCTCAATGTTATCCCTTTCTCCCCAATCTCGGTATGATCTCCAGCATCAAATAGCTCGATATCTCTTTCTAATGCGGTTTGATGAAGCACTATTTCGGTAACACGAATGTTCAGAAGACAAGATAGGCTTCGATATGGTATAAAACGTACCTTTCTTATATCTCTCTGCGTCGTAATCTGTCTGAAATAAAATGTTATCCTGCAGGTGATTCTCAACGACGACTCGTATCGGATCGTCGAGTTATCTTACTCGGATGGTGCCATTCATTACCCAACTTTCTTGTGCGGCGTATGATACCCCTCCATCTCTCGGAAACATCACACAGCCATGGGCCGATAAAGCTTCCTGATGCATCTCGCCTGTAGATGCGATAAGCCCACTTTCTCACATCCGGCAAGTCGAATAAATCACCGAGCAATGCCATCAGAAGGCTTGTCTTGCCCACTCCCGTAGCTCCACATACGATGTTGATTCCTCCTTCGTAGAACTCCAGAACCCCGTCAATTCTGAGCCAGAATCTGGCGTCGTTCTCAGACGGGGCGCTTATCGGGAAGCCCGCGTTTCCGGAAGAGGCTGGAGTTTCCCATGCGAAGGCCATATCGCGGATCAGGAGAGGGGACAAGTGGTCAGTAGATGATGATGGAGTGAGTGGTGGACTGATGATGTGTTCCTGTTTTATAGTTTCGCCCTGTGAAAGCTGCATCAGAAACCGGATCTGTGGATGACAGACGATACCACGAACGCTGCGGAGGAAATTTTCGATGCGACGTAGTGACAAGCGGCCTATCAGTTCATGAAGGTATCACGGGTGAATGATGGTACCGTAACAAGAGTTCAAAATCGAACATGTAAGTTGAGAATATCGTCAACTTTCTTGTCACAACGCACCTCTCATTATGACCGGAATATAGTAATCCATCGTTGTGAACTGTGCTCTGCACATATCGAAGACCTGGTTGTCCTCGTTCACAGTTCCGTCGTAGGAAGTAGGTGAATACTTACAGTAATCGAAGGGAAGATCACGGAAGCTTTATTAACATGAGCCAATGTGCAAGCTTTTAATGTGATATAGGCTTACCAGTGAGCGGACGGCGCATAATTAGCGTCTGGATCTCGTGAGACCTTTCCAATGAACCAGAGGTAAGTGTGACGACTTACATATATGGTATATGTTATCATCATACTTGCTAGTGGAAACAACGTGCTAAAGACGCAGTCAGTATCACGCGCCGATCGCATGATAATCAAACGACCTTACTTGAAGTTCGTAGTGATCGCTCCCAGGACGGTACTTTTCCACACATACTTCAACTCTTCCTCCCGTTTCTTATCGATCTTCTCGGCCATCCGATCTTCCCAAGCAAACAGTTTGATCATACGTAGCAGATCCACAGCTATGGAATGATTAAATGGGGTGGTGACGGATGGACGAGAAGATACCTACTTTGAATAACGGATTGAAGTCGCTCATCGGACTACGTCGAATTCTTAGAATAGACACTTGTCACCTCCTAGGATCCGACGTACCTTTTTCATCTTCATCTTTTCAACCGTGTTCAGAACTTTATACGTATATCCGGGGAGAGGAGAAGTCACAGCCAGAGCCGAAATCCCAACGAATGCGCTGTTTCACGATCTCCATGAGATATTCGATTTTAGACGGAGAGATTAAACAAACCTCCAACCAAGAATATTGTACAGAAACCAAATAAACAAAACCATGCGAATCAACGCGATCACTGCATTACGTAAGCTTTCCTTCTTCATTCGGCAATAGCCACGAGGTAGGCGCTCACCTGGTATCATCCAGTCGAGGCTGGCGATGACATTCTTCAAGTCGACCGTCAGCAAATTGTTGATCAGACCAATTTGATCGCCGCTATTCGCCTGAGTCTTGGGGGTCTTCGATTTCGTTGGATCCGAGTCCGAGGATGAGGTTTTCGTAGCGGTCGGATCTGAGGCACGCTGTTTCAATTTTCGTTCCGAAGAGGTGCTGGATGTCGAACTTGTTCTGCTCTGCCCGAAGGGAAAACTATTCGTCGATTTTGGAGCGGATTTTGGTGGCGCTTCTGCTGAGAGCGTGTTGACTCTCATAAACAGCGGTTGATCGAAGATGAGTTGTGTCAGTATTGCTTCGATTCGAACACCAGCATGAGTCTAGACTCATGTTAACACACATGTACACAGAGAAATTCAAGATTTATGAGTGCGAACCTTGACGAAAATCGAATATTGAGACGCCATGGCGGCGATAATCGGACCCAAGGCTAGCCATAGAATCCACACCCAAGGCTGGATGGAACCGACAGGTGAACCTTTCTCGATGTATCTGATGAATTCATTTTGAGACAGAGTTTCGGGATATCCCAGCGATTTGGGTGTTTTCCGAACTCACGAAAGAATCTTATTGGTCGCAATTGGTCCCGCAAAATCATTCAGAGCCTGGCGAAGAAAGTGCGGTAAATATTACTTCATTTCATTTGGCGGAAATGAAATGTTTACCTGGGTCATATTAAATATTCCCATAATCAGAAACTCAATTCCTAGCGAAGTCTTCTGTCAATAGAACACACTCGGAAGCAAAGCGGCCTGAACTCACGGAATGCGATAAATAGCTTCCAGATGAGGCTTCTTCTTTCGTTTTTCGTGTCGGCGGTAGGGTCCAGGAGCTAATGATAACGTTGAGCGCGGTCCGAATACAAAAAATTAGAAGCTCTCACTGGTAAAAGGTTGTCCCCTAGATATTCAGCGGTGTCCTCTGCAGCTACGGGCGGCAGACTCGACATCTCAAGCGTAGGCAGGCGGGAAGCTTGTAGAATGAGGCGATCCAAAAACGAATAGAGGGACAATGAAAGGTACGAAGCGGTCAGAGCTGGGTTGATTTTCTCCTTTTCTTCATAGGAGTACTCGTCGCTTCCTTTTGAGGGCAAGGTGTAATGTCTAGGCAGGATAGCAGGAACGATCAATGATACGACTAGGAGGCTCCCGTAGCGAACCCAGTGCAGAAGTCCGAATGATATGTTCGGTTGGCCTCTCATTAATGGGAGGAGGTCATGTGATGTGTGCGTCGTTAAAAATGCGAGGTATATCATGGTGGTATGCAGAGAGGTCCTCGCTTGCCAGTGGCGATTGCTAACACGCAAGGTAACTACCGATGTAAATGTTGCGTATCCCTGCGCCCAGACACAACTGAGGAGCAATCATTATCCGAGATTTCTTCACTCACAAATGACAATAGAGAAGGGATGTCGGTGCGTATTGCTCCATGAACACCAAATGAGATACCGCTGATGGTGAGCAGAATAAGGGAGAAGACAAGCCGTAATGCATGGATTATAGAGCTATACGTGTCCCCGTCTTCGTCACTTTTGCCTTGATGTTTTCTTTAGTAGGTCTTAATAATTAGTGGAGGAACTCGGAGGCGTTCACGGACTACGCACAGCAAATTCGTCCCCCTCGTCCTATGAGTCAACACAGAGATCCCAAACACAACGATTGATGTCAGGCATCCTAGCCACGGCAACGCTCTTTGCATGTTTCAGCACCTGCAACACGATGAGGGTACCGATCGCAAAATACTTACCTAATTAATTCCCCGAAGAGTCCATCAGCGGGTCCGATAGGCGACTGCGGAGCTGGTACGAAATCAGCCAAGGCTTGCATGGAAAACGCCTGTTGAAATCCCATTTATGTCTTTGCCAGGTCGCACCGCTGTCTTATAGATCAGTCTCGGTCCTGGGAGTGCGGAAGCAAACAGTGCTGTCGAAGTTCTTTGCTTCCTGGGTAAGAGTCTTTGACGCTCACAGATTCAGACACATGCTGGATCTTGCTTTCAGGGGCCCTTCCGTGAATCCAGGTATTTTCATCGCAGGCCGTTTTGTACATACTCGGGAACTTTCGGGTCAAGACGAGGGTTCTCTCACAACGTGCGCTAATTATGACAGCATACATATCACATGAAACAGATGAGCTGAGTGCGTTGACTGCATGGTGTCCCCTCTCGATCGAAAGATGCTTAGGGGCTCATTTGAGCGAGGAACTCGTCCACTAAGGTGGCGGTTTCTTCTCGCGGTCTCTCGGCTTAATGCAAAGGGAACTCAGCGCATGCCCTCAATAGTAAGGCCACAGTCCAGGAACGCTTTGTATGAGCTTCTATGAAATTCATTTCCCTATGATTAATGACTGTGTAACATGTACTGGACACTGTTCGTTGTCAACACCGCCCTTCGGAAGGGCACGGAAGAAATCGGGCGCTTGGGAATGTGCTTAGAGATCAGATTCCGAATCGGGTATCTCGGCGCTCGGCATTCGCCAGATTTCGGAATGTCGTTGCTGCATCAAATTATATCGGGCTGGAGATGCCGCGCTTTAGGCTAAAATACGAATACGTAGTTACTGGAGAATCTCCAAAGCACGCTCTGCTCCTGTGGTCTTAGCAGCCTCTTTCGCTGCATCATCTGTCCCAGGCTCCGTATGCGTGTATATGCGTTTTCCATCCACATTTATTACGCAAACAGACATACCGTTTTCCTTCACGACGTCGTAGTCTAATGTTTGGAGTTTTGTCGAGGTCCGCTCGAACAATGTCGACACCGGATGCCGGATATCAACCTTCTCCACGACTAGTCGTTCCAGAAGTCGAAAGATGCCGAGGTGGGTAAGTAGGTTGCTGACGATTTCGAGAGAACCCCCCGAATCTAGATAGACTGCGCCAATGATACTTTCTACCATATCGCCGAAGAATTTGTATGCTTGGAGTCGCGTGAGCGCCGCCCAGGGATACTTTGTACCTCTTTCGAACGCCTCGTGAAGACCCTTTCTCTCTTTCTGGAAACGCACCGCACAGGCAGCTTGATGATCCATGATCATGGGACTCGAATGAAGCATGGACTGCCATAGATAAACTTCCTCTACATCTTCCGAGATCTGCGGATCGCCTTCTTTCTCCACGACCTTCTTCGTAGTCTCTTGATTGGAGCGATCGAGCGCGAGAAAACCGAGGAAGTGGGAGTTTACAACACAGATCTTGTACGGGTGCATTTGGCCCGGCGCTAGATCTTCACCCGAGTATTTGTAGAGCCACTCAACCACCAATAGATCGAGAAGAGAATCACCCAAAAACTCTAATCGGTCATATGAATGACTGATCGCAGCGCTGGACCTCATGTCGTGGGCTCCCTGATAAGATGCGTGGCATAGGGCTTCCATCAATAAGCTTCGGTGTTCGAACTGATACTCGATCAGTCTCTCTACCGAGTTCAACTGCGCCGGATACCAGGGCAGGTTATTCACCCGCTCTACGATCGTCTCGACTCTGTTGATAATCGGCATCCATGTGAACCTTTCGTCGGGGAGGAAGGATCGAAGGAATTCAACGGCACAATCAAGACCGCCAGATAGGTGACACGCTGCTATGATTGATTCCACGACGTCAGCTAGTGTTTTCGTAGACATTTCCATGTGTGCGGATTCGTGCGTCGCCGAGATCGCCGAATGAGATGATATAGACGGGTCCGCGAAACCTAGTAAGTCATTTTCGTCCTCTTCTTCTTCGGTCGGCATTGAAGCCACAGGCGGCCTCCATTTTCTCCCAAGGAATACCTCCCTGATGATGAATCGGGGAAGACACCGCTCGATAGCGGCTCGAGATAGACGGGCATTAGACACCGTATGATCCTTGGCTTTGCTCAGATATCCTTCGTGCCAGGCATCATGCTCTACGAGAAGTTCGAGGCACGTCAGGAACTTCAATACAGAATCTCCGAGCGTTTCCATCCGCTGGTAGTCTGCTGGCTCATGAGAGACGGGTGCTGTAATTGCGACGGTCATAAGTGGGATCGAGATATTCGGGAGGTGCTGAACCGGAACGGAGCTTTCGGGCACTTTGCTGATGATGTCGTCCAATGCGAATGCAGCGGTCAGGCCCAGCGTCAATGCGCGAAGGATACACGGAAGAAACGTTGACATGCGGAGGAGTTCGGGAGGGAGAAGATCTATAGTACAACCCTCAGGAGGTACCAATGTCAGATCTAAAGTTTGGTTCCGGTTCCCATCGGAAAAGTTGTCCTGGAAATATGTAGTGCGACGAGGAACATGTTTGGCCACGATATAGGGGGGATTCGGGATCGGATCTACTTCATCGAATTGAAGAGCCATCTTGACGATCGCACTCGTTGAGATACGTTCATGAGACATAGCATGCGTAAAATGCGGCCGCCGGTACTTCCCGGCTCGCAACAGCATTGGGTGTTGTGGAATGGTCCCGTGATGTAACTCAAGATATTCGCGACCTGGTATGTAGAGATCGCTCAAGATGTGATAAGGCTGGAGCTCTGGCTCAAATTCTCCGTTCAAAGGAAGGAATACGACGGAAAAGTCAAGATTGTTCCATCTCATCCAACCTCCCCACCGGGACCAAAAAAGGCGTCGAGTGAATAGGCGTGCCTTCTCAAGATCTGCTTGTAGCTGAGATCTGTCATGCGGCGAAAAGGGGCCGATTGAATGGATCACCAGGGGGTGCTTGATCGTCGGCGTCTCTATGATGTATGGTGGCATCCCTTGAATGGCTGGCGCAATGTCGACTCGTGAGATCAATCGCAATGTGGCCAGACCTTCCACAGTTATAGTGGATTCCCACCACTGCTCACTCGAGTCATCGTCCTGTTCCGCGTCTTCCCGTGTGGCATCGGACTGGTCCCGCCGATAAAGCCACGGGTCGATCTGCTTTAGAACCTTTGCAAATCCATCACGCTTCTCTATCTCCTGTTTCAAGATCTCCCTTACACCGGCTTCAGTCTCTATCTCCATATCTTCCATGAGAGGCAACAGGTGATCATTCAGCAAGCCTGCTTTATAGAGTTGGACGTAAGCCTTGAACGCCGCTGCTCTTTTCGCACGATATTTTGTGCGGTGTTCTTGAGGCGTTGTGAAGGTACGTAGATTGTGCGGGAGGAGGGATGAGAGGGTCACCGTTGCTCCAAACGGTCCTAGGCTAGGAGGTGGAGGGAGGTAGGCGCCGGAAGAAGATATAGAGTATTTCTGTTCAGGGGTGAAGGAATAAACCGGAGCATTGGAGAAATAAACGGATTGAGGCAGGCAGTTGGAGAAGTGATTGAGATGAGCGACCGCAGAGTTTAAGGAGACAGTTGCGCTAAAAAGCGAAAAATGAAATAAAAATGACTGCACGATGTGAGCAAAGCAACATAGCTTACCCAGTCTCCGGAACTTCAAAAACTTGCGGATGTTCATCGCTATCATCAGTTTCGTCCATAGCGTCTTTAATAGAATCAATGTATCTCTGATTCCGTTCCTTCTCCTCTTTGTACCCCCTTTCCATCGCAAGCTCGACCTCCATCCATTCAGCATATCTCTCCGGCTGCGAATCATCCACCAATATGGTGAACACGGACCTCTCCTTCCTTGCCCTCCCTCTACTCTGCGCCCAGCTTCGAACATTCTTCGGCGGATCGAACCTTATCACATTGTTGCAGGCGCGGATATCAAGCCCCTCTTCTGCGACGCTGGTACATATCAGAACATTCAGTAGACCAATGCCGAATGCCGCAAGAGTATCTTTAGACGTATGAGAGTTGATAAGGCCGTTGTCATCGCTGGTATTATTGGATGTTGAAGGTTCATCCGCGAAGCCTCTCTCCGAACGATTCCGGGAGAAGAAATTCTTTTGAAGATCAAAGACAGTACGTCTTCGCGCATCGTCAGATGCACCGACTAGAGAGCCACATCGGAATATCGGCGATGCAGTTAAGGGGTGTCGGGAGAGAATCTCGGTTAGGACGATTACGGCATCCCGACGTTCGACGAAGATGAGGCCTGAGAACGATTCGTCGGTTGCTTCACTTGCGGCCTTCTGCGATACCAGCGCGTCGATCAAAGCTTTCACCTTCACCGAGCATACGCCCTCCGCGTCGAAGTCCTGGTCCGTTACAGATGGTATGACCAGCCTCGAATATAATTCGTCAACGATTCGAATAAAATATTCGAAATCGCTCGACGGCCATTTCGACAGCTTGCCGACGAGTCGCATCTTCGTGTCGCGCGCCTGCTCCAGGGACTTGGAGATATACCATTCACACCCCCAAACACCCATTTCTTTGTATATCTCGTCCGCAGCATACATAAGCGCCCGTAAATTTTTGTGTGTGAACGTGTTCTTCGTGAGCACTGCCTTCGCGAGCTTCTCGTTCAAGGACTCGATAGTTCCTGGCATTGTATTTGTGCGAGAAAGGGATGCGATCTTTGATCGAAGGGATTTGATAGATGGATCGGCGTCGATGGGGAGTGTCTCCACTGTCTCGTGGAGAAGTCGAAGATTATGGGGCAGTTGGTCTCGGAACAGTGGGAACTCGAGAGATTCGTAAAGGTAGAACTGAAGCTGAGGGCGATGGACATATTGCTGAAGCTCGATGTCGTTCAGTTGGGCCGTGCGAACTCGAGCGTCGAGATTCTTCTCCAATATCCTATGAATCCATTCATTAAACTGATTCGTATGCAGTGCAAGTCTAGAGTGTCTCACGCAAGCGACATTTGTACGTTCAATCCGAGAAGAGGACTGGCCGTAAGGCCTAAGATTGACGGATTCCTATGACCGTTTGGAACGGTAGATGGATCCAAAGGAGGGCGACCACGCCGATAATAGAACTCGTGCATGATTCTATTGTAAGGGTTATTCTCCACCGCGTGATGTGCTTCATCGAAAATGAGCAGACTAATATCCTCCTGTAATACAACGTATCCGTGATGAAGAGCGTCCAAGAGAATCGCCGGCGTGCTGACGACGACATTATGAGTTGAAAGGATCCCGTCCCACAACGACCGTGACAGCCATTTGTCAGGTTCCATATATCCAAGAATGAGTCCGACCTTTGGTAAGATGGTTGAGATGATAGCATGTTGTTGTTCACATAGTGCCACAGTTGGACATAGAAACCAAGAAACCTGAATGGAAGTTATGTCGACCTCCTGTTCCGAAAGATAATTCTTGCCTTGTTCTCGCCCTTGTCGAGCTCGGCTCGAATCCGAAGTATTGCAATGTGCGTCTTGCCTAAAAGCACAAATGTCAAAGGCTTCGAAAGATGATCAAACGATTATGCTGACCCGAGCCTGTCGGAAGGGCAATGATAATGTTCGATTTGAGGCTCTCCTCTAACAACTCCTGTTGATACCCTCGGGTGAGTGGTAAGGCCGCATCCGAGTCAGACCCTTGCTTTCTCAGATTATGTCGTGGCATTCGTCGAAGTGAAGGAAGAGATAGATGTACAATGTACGGCGGATGGGTATAGGGTCCAAGAAGAGGTCATACAAGGCAAGATGTCGAGAAACGAAAAGACTACGCCCACCACGTTCTGCGGAGTTGTGCCATTGATTAGGGTGACCGGGGGACTGCCACTGGAAGCGCTCACCGCCTTCGAATGGCTGCGTGGGTCTTTGAAGAGGTTGTATTGTGCTTTAATGCTCTGAGCCAGTGCGGTCATCCCATCATCGGCAAGATAGTCGGCGTTCACGCGTTGGCGGAACCAACTCGGCTAAATTGACCTGGACATTTAAGCGGCCATTGCCGAGCTGGAGTAGAAAAACGGCTGAGTTATTCCTGAGGAGGTGGTGTCAGAGGAAATTGGGAGCGAATATTCTGACTCGTTGGATAGGGTTAACCATATCATACACAATCGATTTGTCATATGCATAGGGGAGCATAGGAATATATTATGACCGTCATTATAATATTCTCGGCTACTTCTCCATCTTCTCCAGACGCTCGGGTTACTTCTGGGGCACCTATTGCTTCATAGAGTTTTTTTTTTCGAAACACGATTTACTTATCGCACTTTCATTGTGCATTCGCTGTGCAAGGGTGAAGTGAAAGAAAATATCGGAGATAAGGGCCTTTGTCCGGCACTTCTGTTTGTGCTTTGTTTGTCTCACCTTTTTCTTGCTGCCGTGCAGACGCGAGTGAGTCGTTGATCCAAGAATCGGCCGCCATGGAATCCTCCGGTTGCTCAAGGATGCGAAACTACACAAAGGGACGTGCTGGTGCCTCTGAGCCTATCATACATATGCATTACGTCTACGGAAAGCCTACAACAGCATGTTCGACAAAGGACTCGGGACCGCGACACCTAAAGTTGACCATACTTCTGCTCGACCGTAGTCAAGAATCTCTCCCATCGCCCTCCATGCCACGTCTTAATATGACTCCACACCTCTTTCTCCGCGACGATCTTAATCCATTCCAAGAACGCCGCAAACAGCAAATCAGCATAAATCGCTTCATCGCCCGCAATAAACAACTGTTCTCTCCCCTCGCCGTACTTATCCAACAATCCCGCAATCTTTCCTAAATTCGCTTCTAGCCCTTTCAGCGCTGCATCCCGTACCGGACCGACGGGAGCAAGCTCCTCGAGTTTCTTCCCGAAGACGAATTCGCGCGTCTTGATGAAATAATCCAAGCTGCCCTCGTTCAACACCGACGGAACAAGGCTGACGATAAGTCCCGCAGCCGGAGCGAGGAAAAGCTCTTCGACCTTTTCGGTGTATATTTCTTGGAGAATAGCGGTGCCGGGTGGGATGAGTAATGGAGCTGAAGGGAAGTGTTTATCGAGATAGAGAGCGATGTTCCAGGAGTCGGAAATGACTGTGGGTGTCTTTCCCTGGGATGGAACGTTGGGGTCACTTATGACGGGGAGAGTGTAGAAGTCGGAGCCGTCGGGGAGTTTGGATGTGGGTGCTCCGTTGATTGCTTTGATGGTTTGTGCGACGTCGGGGAATTCGACCCATTGGGTCTTGTGTGGGACGCCTTTGAATCCTAGCGCGAATCTGAATACGGTTTCAATACTGAAAGGTGATCTAGAGTATGGGGTGTTAGATGGACTCACCTCGTCTTCCATGCGTTGGGAGACCAAGTACCGCTAGGAGCGCGGCTGGGAATATCGTAGAAGGTGATAACGCTTGCCTCTTGTGCGCCCATGATAATACTCAATCGATATATGGAGAGGTGATAGTAGGTGAAGACCGAAAGTCGTCGAGTGCTGAAACTGTGAAGAATTACCTCCTCAAAGCCCTCCTTTTATACGAGACATCTGTAGAATAGGAGCAACTTCATACGCAAGTAGCTTCCACTTAGAATAGTCCTCAGTCAGCTAATTGCTCCCTGATGGAAATTGAACGTCCAAAGCTGCGCTTCTCGATTATGTAATCAAATGGCGTGTCCAGCGCTCAGAATGTCCGCCCACTTGAGTCCTATCTATCGTCGGCTTCTCGTGATTTGTATCCTGATGATTTCTCAGCGACGTCTGGGAAAGGTCGAAGGCGTTCCTTTTTGGCTTCTAAAACCTCTCCAGTCTCTATGGGCGCGGTCACTGAAGTGCATCAAGAAGCTGGGCGCTGTCAGATGACATCCAGTTGCATCCTGACATTTATAAGAGTCATCCACCACCGGCGTGAGTCTCCTAATCAGTACATCAATCTCCGGATAGGACTAAGAATGGCATCCGTTGTAGCAGGCGTCGTCGGATTCAGAGTTTCGAAAGAAATACGGACGCAGGAGGATCGCCAGCGCTGCTGCTGCACACGACACAGTTACGCAGTACGCCCAGGCATACACCTCGAACTCGACGTCCATCCAATATCATTTCTTCAATCCAACCGCACATCGACCTCATCGATTATCACGTGAATCTCGCAATAATCGCTTCAGGCAAAGCATGGACTTTAGCAGCTGCTGTCGATCCCAAATCGGACCTGATCGTCAGGGCGACGCTACACCCATTCAGAGCGCAATCGTGACTCAGCTGCTGTCGAAGATGTTTCCGTCGCCCCGGAATCCATACACCCGACCGTATCCTGATTCTTACAGACTCCAACTGTCTATGACCTCAATCCTCATACGAGCTGGATATTCTAACCCATAGCAACCGCTAGCCGATCAGACTGATCAAGTAGCATCGGGCTTATATTCGCTGCTTGAGGCCGTATGAGACGAAGGCTCAACTGCCCACAGAAGGTCGAAGCCCATTGCTTTACTAAGATCTGAGTCCGCGGGGGTTTACAAATCCGCTGTCGATCTTCCGTGTTGTTTCGATGCCACGCCAAGTGCTATCCGCGTTTCGACCGACCTGAGCAGCCCTGTCTCTGCTATGCTGGCGCGGCGGTTTCTGCTTCCCATATCCCTTCTTTTTTTAGCAATATGAAGAGCGTCTCTCTTTCGATTTGAACCTCAATTATTCATCTAAGCTCGTTTCCTCCCCCAGCTCAGCTCGCGTCGGGGTACTCGCCTCAATGAGTTTCCTGGCCGCTGATATATACTTCTACTTGCTCGTCCTTGTTGTGAAAGGGACGATGTCATCCAAGATCTCATCTATACGTATAGATTAGTTCGCGGCATTTTGCTTGTGCACCGTGCAGCGTAACATGCGCTATACTGTCTTCTCTTTTCACGATCAGATTTATTTCCTTTTCCTCTTTATGAGTTTTGGCGCAGCCAACCAAGACCCGCAGACCGCTTGAGAAACTTGGAATATACTGCGAATATCCCAAGGAAAGCGTAGGAGCAGAATCTAAATATAGCTTTGCCAAGCGTGGGAGACCATTCCCGTAAATATATTTGCTCTTCCGAAAGCCGCTGATAAGCGCCCTCTGCTATCCACTAAGCGCCCAGCTCTCCTTCGATCATTTCGATCATTCCATGCGGTCCCAGGCTACGCGTCGTCGAGTCAGAATTTCGGTCGCGGGAGCCGCAGTAGAGTCAAGAACGAGACACGCGTTTGTGGGTCGGGTTGTATCCACTGCTACGCGTCGCTGCGTTATAGCAGCTAGTACTTATAGCATTTCCGAGGCTACGTTCTCCTCAAATCCAGTCTGAAGGGTACTGTACTTGGACGACATGGACTTTCAATCGATCGCGAGCTATATCCCGCCTATCTCAGCTTGTTTTTCTTTCGTCATCCTAGCCACACAATTCTGCATCGCCCTCCGCCGTGTAAAACCTTCGTCGACTTCCGTGCTCGAGCAGGACTTCGACTATGGACCGGAATACGCTCAGAGCGTTCGCCGTAGCAAGATCTTACAGAGAGTACGATTCGTCTTGTGTCTTGTACTCGTCGTTCTATCGGTGTCGTTATTCGTTCTCGATCGAGAGTCCGTCGACATCTTCCTCTTGACATTCTTCGTACCTTCCTTTCCCGTTTTCATTCCGAATTGATCTAACCGATGACAGATCGACACCTCCTTCCTCTCCCTCCTCACATCCTCCGCATCCGCCTCGCAAACCTGGTCATCCACCGCATCCGCACATCTAACCTCCCTCCATCTCATCGCATTCCTCACACTAACATCCATCGATATATCCCCTCTCGCCTACACCCATACTTCCCATTCCTCTCCCTCCCAGTCCCTCGCAATCGTGGACTGGCTGAAATATACGCGCGTCGCTCTCCTCTTCCTCAGCGGTGTTCTTATCCCTCTTTTACTTCCGCGGAGATATGTCCCTCTCGATCCCTCCGTTCGTCCTCCCCCATCCTACCTCATTTTCCTTCTGACTTACATTTCCTGGGAAAATATAGCATCCCCAGCCTCCCGCGTTGCATCAGATATCTTCGTACCTCTCCTTCGCATACTTCACATTCCTCGATCCTCTCGTATGGAAAGCTTTCAAGAACGAAAATAAGAATGGCAAAGGAAGAGAGGGTGAGAAAGGAGGGTTTGGATGGGATGATATTCCGAGGTTGGCGGAGGATGATAAGACTGAGTATCTTTCTAGGCATTCCTTTCATGTACGTCCTTCAACCACCTTTCGATGGTCGATCGCTGACTGAGTTGTATTTATTAGGTTTTGGATCCTGTGATGAGCGGACGTAAACGGAATTTCTCGTGGAGTTTGATTATATTATTCAGTATGTCCTTCTCATCTCTCGCCGCAATTGATTCATGATGAAGTATTATAGAAAAACAATATCTCATTATGACGGCTGTGACTCTTCTTCAAGTAGGCCTTCAATAACCCTGTCGCTCGCTCGCGATTTGTTAATCAAGCCCTAGGCAACTACAGATTTCGCATGGCCCCTCGCCACAAACCGAATCCTCGCCTACCTCGAATCCCCTCCTCCCTCCTCCCCTTCTCAGGCTTCATCTCTGGTCGTCATAGGAGATCCCACGATTCGCAGTCAAGAGTCGAGCATAAGACCCTGGGTATGGATCCTCTGGCTTACTATCGGACCTATATTCGGCACGTTGCTCAATGAGATATATCTTTATTATCAAGTGCGTCTTCTTGTCTTCACCTCATGCCTATTGTTTGATTCCTGATCCTGGGGATTTTTTCTCTGTTCGTAGACTGTGGTATTTGCAAAGACGCAAGCGCTAATTACGCAATTATTACTCGTTCATTCTCTCCGCGTGCGATTGAACACGACTAGCGCATCAAGCTCAACGTCCGACAGCGAGGTTCAAGCAAGCCCCGAAGCATCCTCGACGAATACGAATACGGATGCCAGGAAGAAGAGGGCATCGGAAGAGAAGAAAGCGTCCGAAGAGAAAGAAGACTACATAGGAAAGATCAATAATCTCATGACAGGCGACGTCGATCTATTAATCACGTTTCAAGAATGGATGAGACCTGGTACGTCCCCCCCTCTCCCCTCCCCTCTCTCCTTCTTTTTCATCCTCCGCTTATATGCATTGGATTGAAGTGATTTTGGTGATTCATGCGATGATGTGTATGTTAATATTGTATTTCATCCTCGGATGGAGGTAAGTCATCCTTCAATCGGATTTTGATCGATGTAAATATTAATGATACTGTATAGTGCATTAGTGGGATTGGCAACTATGCTCCTCTGCCTCCCCCTCCCCGGCTATCTTGGCACGAAAATCTTGATCGTACAAGAAGGGAGAATGAAAAAGGCCGATTCGAGGATCGCTGCCGTCACTCAGAGTGTGTCCTTCTTTATTATATTATTAATTTTTGGACGATGTTGATGGGATTGGGAATATTATTAATGTAGTGATG
Source organism: Sistotremastrum niveocremeum HHB9708 (assembly GCA_001630475.1). Classification (NCBI taxonomy): domain Eukaryota; kingdom Fungi; phylum Basidiomycota; class Agaricomycetes; order Sistotremastrales; family Sistotremastraceae; genus Sertulicium; species Sertulicium niveocremeum. Next base: position 1,024,439 of record KV419399.1, read on the forward strand.
AATGTTATACGGATGGTCAAATTGTTTGCTTGGGAGCGAAAAGTGGAAGGGAGGATATACGATAAACGACAAGGTTCGCTCCTCCCCCTCCTCCCCCTCTTCCCTCTCTTCCCCTCTCTTGCTTGTTGCGTAAGGCTAATTGAGGTGGATTAGAGGAACTGCGGGAGATATTCCGGAATGTTGTTTTGGATTGTATCAGTATAATGGCCAAGTACGTTTCCTCCCTCCATTCCTCGGATCGAACCTTGCTGAAGGATGTGTCATGGGGAATAGTGTGTTTATTCCGATGGCGACGAAGGTTGTTACTTATGCTGTCTACGTACGTTCATAACCCAATTCGTGACGTTGGTTGTCGGCTTATTGTGCAATGATAGACTTTGGTGATGGGTGAAGATTTGATCGGTATGTAAACGTGTTATGAGACGGATAGTATGCTAACGGGATATCCTAGCCTCGAAAGTGTTTTCATCGCTCGTGGTACGTTCCTCCTAAATAACTCACAGAATCGCACTCAAGTTGACTGACCTGTGATAGTTATTCAATATACTCGATCATGATATGCACACCATGTTTTGGATAATAACGGGTATCCTCCGAGGTCCATTCTCATTTCCATCACTCGTACTCTTCCGCTGACTTTTTGTTTATTTTTTATATAGGAAAGGTATCCCTTGATCGTGTCGGAGAATTCTTGAATAGTGTACGTCTGAGTTCAGAATTTGATCAGTTTTGGTAATGAGACTGATGTTTTGTATAGGGAGAACTATTGGATTCGAATCTCCCAGTTGTCTCGGCAACGGATCACTCGGTATTAGACTCGGAAGTGATAATACGTGACGCGATATTCCGCTGGGACAAATGCAACTCCACCAGCGGAATAACAACTCCCACCACCACCACCACCACCACCACCACTCCCATCCCAAACCCCCGATCTCATCAAAAATTCACCCTCCGCATCCCGCACACCCTCTCATTCCCCTCCTCCTCCAAAACACTAATCTACGGCCCCACAGCATCAGGAAAGACATCTCTTTTGATGGCTCTGCTCGGGGAGATGTATTTCTCTCCCTCCTCTTCGAAAGGATGCTACTGTCTCCCGAGAGACGAGGATGGGGGTGGGGTGGCGTATGCTGCGCAGGAGAGCTGGGTTCTCAACGACACAATCCGCGTGAGCATTTTCCTCCTTCAACTTCGACTTTCGACTTGGTTGCTTCGGACTTTCGAATGTTACCATATTGAGGTGATCGGATATCGGATGCTGACGTAAATATCTGTTTTAGGAAAATATACTTTTTGGAGAAGAGTACGATGAAGAGCGATTTGAGAGGGTAATTTGGGAGACTGGGCTCAGACAGGATTTGGATGGGTTTGAAGGGGGTGATATGACCGAGGTTGGAGAGCGGGGAATAACCTTGAGGTGAGTCCTTGTTTCAAGCGTCGTGGATGTGCTTATGTAAGCGATGTCGTTTCTTCTCGCTTTCCCCTCCTCTAGCTTAGAGGGGGTTTTGTTGGACGATGATCGTGGACGTGCCTGGCCAATCGCCTTTTATGGGATTGGATTCCCACCCTCTGTTCTCCTCTCTCCCGCTAAGGATCTGTATTCCCACGTCTCTCCGAAATTTGTCCGCGTGCTTGTCTTCCGTATTCCACGTATGCCGTTGCAAAATGCATTCTCTTATCATTCTTGGTGCTACGATTGCTTTTCATCGCCCTCTGTCTGTCCGGCTCTGTCGCCAGGTCATCTGACACCGCTCTCGCTGAGCGTGCAGACAAGCCCTCGGCGAGTTTGCACCTGTATTCGAGTTCTTTCGTTATCATAAACGACGTACGAATGACGATTTTTGATTCATGGCACAATCCCATCACATTCCTGTTGCTAGATACTAGCACCTGAATCACGTTGGCGAGCTATGTACTGCTGTTATGGAACATATTGGATTTGGTCACTGCGCAACTGGCTCTGGTTCACACTGCGATGCTTGCTCCGGTTCCGTGTCCTTGCTAGCTCAAAAGGCATTGCTCCTCTTTTGTTGTTCTGCTTATACTGTCCTGTCATTCTGCTCAACGTTCACCGACTAGCGCTGCTTCCCTCCGAGTGACTTGATACAGTAGTTGCTTCGCTGACTCTGTCTGTGGATGTCAATCGCCAAGGAATCTATAATTCCTTGGCCGGCGAATATCAACTATTTCTTCATGTCGTCTTTGAGTGCTCGCGCTCCCGACGGGCATGTCACCGACCGCCGTCTTTTCTTTGATGCTGATAATGGCAATCAGCTTATTACTTTAATTTTGGCCCCAAAGTTGTTGCTTGCTTAGCCAAGTGCTTAGTCGCTGATCATTGTTCTTGTCATGATAGAACCTGGTGCTAGTGGAATGGATACCGCGGATAGCATACTCGTAGGATAGAATATTTGAACAATAGATTCACGATGTCCGAGGACGAGAGTGGATGCACGATTCAAAGAGGAGGGGACTTAGGCGCGCAAGCACCGCTACCATCCCTGTACAGCGGCGGTCAAAAAGCCCGCATCACACTTGCCCGAGCTCTCTATTCACGCGCCTCCATCCTCCTCCTAGACGACGTCCTCTCCGCGCTCGACGTACACACCACTCAATGGGTTGCTCGGAATTGTCTAGGTGGAGATCTACTCAAAGGGCGGACGGTGTTGCTTGTTACTAATAATGTTGCGCTTTGTGAACCGTTTGCGAATTATGTGGTGGGGATTGAGGATGGGAGAGTTCGAAGATTGATGACGGCTGGGAGTGTGTTGGGGGATGGGGTGGTGAAGGAGAGTAGAGAGGCTTTGGAGGAGATAGAGAGGAAGGAGGACGGGTGGATTGATAAACCGAATGATGGATTGTTGAAAGGAGATGAAGCAGAGAACTTGAAGAAAGTAGATGGGAAGTTGATCGTTGCGGAAGAGATGGCTGAAGGTCATCTAAGTTGGGCAGCGGGTACGTCCAATTCTTCTATAAAAATCTTTTGCCTTGCTTATTCGTTGATATCCAAAAGCTCGACTATGGTTCATCCACCTTGGAGGCCCTCTTTTCTTCACATTCGTCGCTGTCATGCTCCTCTTACAATCTGTCTTCGGCCTCGGCGGGAATTGGTTCCTGGGATGGTGGTCGAGTCAATACGTAGACCCACCACCTGACGGAGTTCCAAGCGGATTGTAAGACCTTTCGATATTGACTTCTCGGATATTTACTGAGAGTTTTGATAGGTATCTTGGTATCTACACCGTCATTGCTGTTCTTGATATCAGCATTTTGATCGTCAACTTTGCGTACTTTGAGATTGGGGGAATCCGAGCTTCGCGATCTCTTCATCAGAATCTCATCAAATCAGTTCTTTCCGCAACGCTAAGGTAGGCGATCGGCCTTGCATCATTCTTCCGATCCTATCAACACGTCGCAGATGGCTTGACACGGTTCCCATATCTCGCGTCATAGCCCGCTGCTCCCAAGACTTCCAAATAATCGACGGCATCCTACCCAACAATGCATTCATAGTCTTCTGGGAATCAACACGACTAACAACATACTTTATCACCATCGTCGTATCAGCCGGATACGTCACTCTCGTTCCGGGTGTTATTGTGATAGCACTCGGATTGACTTTTGGTCAGATTTATATCAAGGCGCAGTTGCCTTTGAAGAGGATGAGATCGAATGCTAGGAGTCCTGTGCTGAGTCATGTTGGTGCTGCTCTTCATGGATTAGGTGCGATGGTTTATGCTTCCTTTGATTTTTGATACTGAGTGTGTATTCGCAGTATCTATACGAGCTTATGGAGCTCAGGCATCTGTGCTGAAGGAATCTTTCGCGCGGATTGATCAGTACACGCATGTGAGCAGGACGTACATGAACCTCAATCGGTGAGCTACCCCTATCAGAGCGCTCCGGCTCGTGGTCTAATCGTGGATCATATAGGTGGATCGGTATAAGGACCAAGACACTCGGAAGCTTGTTCACCGGAGCGGTCGCTGCGTATCTCGTATACGGAAGAGATCTATCCTCAGGACGAGTCGGATTTACCTTATCACTTATCGCTGCTTGGACGGATATGCTTCTTAGCTGGATACGGGAGTTCAATGATCTGGAAGTTCAAGGGAATAGGTACCTTTTCTCCCTTCTCACCTTATCCTGTGTTTATTAATATTGTCGGTGCAGTATCGAAAGGATCAAAGACTTCCTCGATATCGATCATGAACCTGAACCGACCGAAGAAGGGAAAGTCGCCGCTTATTGGCCTGCGAGCGGAGAGTTGCGCGTGGAGAACCTTTCTGCGAGATATTCTGCCGACGGACCACTCGTACTCAAGAACATTTCTTTCTCACTGAAATCCGGTCAACGTATGGGAATTGGTGAGTCATTCGAAATCGGAGAAAGTCGAAAAGAATGCTTACATCAGCCCACGTGGCAGTCGGACGGACGGGTGCTGGTAAATCCTCAATGGCGCTCGCTCTTCTTCGAGCCATCCCAACCACGGGCAGCATCCTCTACGACAGCATCGACACATCCAAAATCAATCTCGACATCCTCCGAAGCAACATAACAATCATCCCTCAACACCCCGAATTGCTCGTCGGGAATATCCGAGAGAATCTAGATCCGTTCGGTGAACATGAAGATGCTACTTTGAACGATGCATTACGTGCTGCGGGATTGTATTCTATTCAGGGTGATGAGTTTGGTGGGAAGATTGGGCTGGATACGGATGTTTCGAATGGGGGGTCGAATTTTTCGCAAGGGCAGAAACAGATTCTCGCACTTGCCCGGGCAATCTTGAGGAGGAGTAAGATTGTTATTCTGGATGAAGCGACTGCAGCGATAGGTACTGGCACTCTCCCTATATATAAAAGCATACTGACGTTGTCATGTAGATCATCAAACAGATCACGCGATTCAAGAGTCGCTCAGAACCGAATTCAAGGATGCTACGGTGATCACCGTGGCTCATCGTCTTCAAACGATCATGAATTCCGATCGAATCGTACGTCATCATCTTTATGACTCTGAGTTCTGGCCGTAACAATCTTTTATAGATGGTTCTTGATAAAGGCGAAGTTGTCGAGTTTGACAGTCCATCGACTTTGTTGTGCCGGAATGGTGGCTTCTTCAAGTCACTGGTTAATGAAAGTCCGGATAGAGAAGAGCTTTGTCGTGCCGCTAAAGTTCCCCTTCTGACATAAGGCGCACCCACACATATAACCGTGAGCGAATGATCGGGATTTCAGAATCACGTTAAAACCCAGAAATATTCCTGTAATACTATTACCACGTTAATGGGAAGTTGAGAGTAGAATCAATCTCAAGCTTCTGTGTGATTCAATCTGTTGCTCAAATTGACGGCCCTGCACTACGATTCGGAGTTTTCCTCATGTACTGTCAAGAGTAATCACATGTAAATGTAGATGTCGTCAACCTCGAGTACGGGCACCGAGGAGATCATGTGTTTTTCCGTCGTCGTTGTACTAGTATGTATGTTCGTCGGAAAGTCCCTCCGTATACCGTACGGGATACCTGAGCATACTCTGCCATCGTGCTGCATCCTCGCGTCTGCCAAGCCGTCTGAGTATTGGGGAGTACTCCCAAGGGGTACCGACCGGCAAAGTCCGGCACATCGACTAGGGGGTGGGGTGGTCCCAGAGTTGGCCTTACAGAAAATTCCGACCTGCGGAATTTTCAAAGTTTTGAAGCCTCAAAGTCATATTTAGAGCAGTTTATCGTCTCGAGTGGCCTTCAGGCAGTCATTGCAAGGCCGGGATTCCTTTTTATTCCTTGAAACCAAAGTAAATTAATATATTTATTATTTTTACGCTTATATCCGGTTATCGCCGCGACCTTTCGAAGTGCTGTGTATTCCAAAGAAACTTTGGCTGTACCTTTTGATTGACTCATCACAGACATTTTATGAACTTAATGATCCTCCGTGTCCTTATTAGAAAGAAATCAGCCATCAACAGCGCTTGATATGTACAAACATTATTATTTTTCTTTCATTGAGCTCGGCAATAAGACAGAGCTGACCTCGGAATTGGTGTCAAAGTGAAAATTTGATGACAAAACCATTATTTATATTAATTTATACGATGCCTACTACTATATAAGGGTATGTTGGGGGGTGGGGTGGGTCAAACAGCGGTCTTATTGCACGATCGGAGTCGCTGTGCCGGATAATTCCGTTCGGTACCCCTTGAGTACTCCTGTACAATCGTGTGCGTTCGAACGTCAAGACTACCAAACACGGTCCAAAGACGACGAACGAGATTGGAACCCAATTCGATCGTTTTCTCGGTCACACATCAGGAAACGGCCCTTGGAAATCGAAGTCGCTATGTAGATGTGAAGGGTCGAGAGAGATTTGATAGTTCGACCATAGTTTCTTGTAGCGCTATGAAATTTTGTTCGAGCCCACAGAGTCCCATAGCATTCCCATAGCCGACCCATAGCAAGTCCATAGCACCATCAGCCCGGAAACCGCTGATAGATCCGCATAGCTTCCGGGTAGCGACGCATAGGAAATTGGCGATTCCAAGCAAATTGAAGGTTTTGAGGCTCTTGGAGGTATTGGGTTGTCAATGGACAATGCATCTGGGGAAGAGCATAACATTTACTAAACTGTCATGCGGACAATGTACATGACTACATTTCTACGATAAAATTACGATTATTGAGTATGTTGGGCTTTCATATTCTCGGAACAGCACGTCGACGATAGAATCTAGGCTAATATGAGCCTGGGATGCAAGACGAACTCAAATTTCATGCGGATGCCAGGCGTGATCAATAGAGAGACTTGTATTAACGGCTGCCAGTGAAGATTTTGAAGAACATGAGTTGGTTGAACTTGGTTCAACCCGTGAGCGCGTTATCCTATGGCGGGTTGGCAAGATGCTGGATGTCAACGAAAGATTTCGACAGCTTTTGTAGACGATGTGTTGTTGACAGCTATTCACTGATGTCGGTGCACTGATTCGCTGTGGGGCGTGAGCGTGAAAAAAACTGCTAAGTCAAAATGGCGCGATTCCGCCTTCGAACTCCGACGACATCCTTGCTCTCGTCTTTCATCCAAGCCAACGCTCTAGCTGCACTTACCCGCTTCCCGTTCTCGCACTCCATCTATATCGAGATCATCTTCAATGTCTACCATCCATTCGCTGTCTCTTATACCTCGCTCAGACCCGCAGCCCACCTGTATGGCAAGCCGATGGTAAATTAAATACACGTCGGAATTTCAGTACAACAGGTTGACGGGTTACATAAAAAGTTACAGGTTGACACTATCACAGGTTGACAGGTTGAATATCAGGTACAGGTCAAAAATTTTACAGGTTGACAGGTCCAACAGGTTACGAAATTGACGGGTTGACAGGTTCAAGATAGCCAACAGGTTCACACAACAACAGGTGAACAGGTCAAAAACAAATGACAGGTTGAGCATCAACAGGTACACAGGTTCAAAATACGACAGGTTGTGAGGAATGACAGGTTCACATGTCAACAGGTTGCGGGAATGACAGGTTCAGTTCAATGGGGAACAAGCTAACACATTTCGGAAAGTAGCCATGGATCTCACACTTGATTCCGCTGCCGCATAATCAGTACATATATCATTTGAATCTATCTTGATGATGTCGACGCGAACCGAGGCGAGACGAGATTCAATCGAACTCATGATGTCACATATCAGACTCATCAACACGTCATCGAGCTTATCGGACTTCCGTTTCATGATCCTCCGATGAGCCCGATAGAGTATCCAGATGAGATTCATCTACGATTGGCCCCACCACAATCAAGATCTTAGCTCCAGGAACTGATCGGAAACACCATCGAATGAGAAATCAGAGGGTTACGCTTATTTCAATGCTTACAATGATAACGCCGCCAGGGGCACGGCTCGCGGCTCGGCTCGGCTCGCCCAGTATGAAATTTAGCCAGTCTAACGAAAAATCCTTTCCCCAAGTCATCGCACTTCTCCTCGTCTGTACTCTCCAAGATCCAACCCTTGTCATTTGACACTTTACTACAATGTCTGAAGTCCCCTCCGACGCCTACCTCATGCTTCTCGGCACTTGTCAGGTCCCCGGTTGTAAGGGGTGTTGTGGATTCACCCTCGATGTGAACGCACCGCTCCCTGCAAACCTCAGCAACAGCGCAATGGCGAAGGCAAAAATGAAGAAGTGTACGTGCAACCACTGCGCCGCTCAACACGAGCTTCCCTTTGAAGATTATTGGAAGCCATTCCTCAATGAGGTCAGGAATTGCTAGACTTACCGAGATTTTACTGACGCGCCGTGCTCGCTTCGTATAGGCTCCCGCAGCCAAGGGCGAAGCAGAATCTTCCTCCACGCCTAAGACTGCTTCAGCGGACGTCGCACCCGAAGCCGAAAAGGATACTGACGGCAAAGCCAAAGGCGAATCCAAGACCGAAGACTTCTTCGACTCTATTCGTGCTCACGTCAGAGGGGGCCCAAAAGCTCGGGAAGCTACTCCAGGACCGTCCATCCCGAAGCAGCCAAAACAACATGCTACGCACGGAGCGGTGAGCCACTATATCTGTCATAACGAACGGCTACTCACCGAGAGGACAGTTCATGAATCATAAAATGGATTCCTCCGAAGACGAAGGATATCCTAACCTCAAGCGCGCTCGACCATCATCCGATGACTCTGACAGTTCTTCTGACTCCGATGACGACATTCCCCAAGCCAAGACCGCAAAGGGGAAAGGCAAAGCTAAGAACAAAACATCAAGACCCAAGAAGCGCGCGAGGCAATCAGATCGACGCACCAAAAAGACTTCGAAGGCCAAATCCAAACCTCAGGCTGCGAAACCCAGAAAAGTCCTGTTCGCGTGGTACGAATTGGGCTCGGCCGTCGCGTCTGGTGACGCACTCGAGCCTACTAAGAAGCAGTGAGTATACTCAATTCATATCCATTCGATCTCACTAACCATCACTTTCACCAGCTACTTCTCCCTCTCGGAGGCCCATCTCGTCGCCTCGGTCGACATACCAGGTGGCCCGGGACTCTCCAACAGCGAACTGCGGAATATCGTCCGGACGAAGTTTCGCCCTGCTCTTGAAGAAACCGGAATCCTCACGCCAAACGATAGCGAACGCTTTGAGTTCTTCGCACTCAAAGTCGAGTCCAACGGTCCTGGTGTGTCGGGAAGTCTCTTGCCCTGGCGGGATGGTCGACCATTGACCCTCGACGACCTCGATAATAAGGCTCTCGTCGTACGCCATCGCCCTACGCAGTCCGGCAAGCTCATCTGGCTTGTCGCGCACGACAAGTATCCAGATGGCACTGTTGCCGATTATCAGCGTGTCCACAAGCAACGACGTGACACCAATGAAGACCTCACACCTCCACCGCGACCCGACTCGCCTGATCATCGCTCTCCACCCTCTTCGCCGCTCTACAGAAAAGCCACCGACGAGGCTGAGCTCCCAAAAGCGAACAACAAGGATGAGTCTGCGCCGCATCACTCAGACCCTCTGCCATCGAAGACTCCAACCGATGCTCATTCAAAAGAGAAGGTAACCGGTCTCACACATTCTTCATGCCCCGAGTTGACACATACATAGAAGCCGAGCGTGCGCGACGATATGGAGGATGACTCGGACACCGAGGATAACATGGACATAACCGACGATGAGACCAGTCGCCCTCGCGAACTGAGATACGTGAACGTCAGTGGGGTGGAAAGACTTCACAGGATTTTGCAAACAATCCGGCAGCCATCAGGAAATCCAGGATGGGTACGTATAAGTTTGAAATGATGGGCATCATCTGGTTCTTTCACTCATCATGTTCCCAGTACCCCGCTCAAGCGACAGGGCCCGTATGGACGAAGATCATTCCTATGCTCGACAAGGCCGCCGCTCTATTCGAAGGGGCAAAGGTATCTCACGAGGAGCATGGCGCGAAGCTCAGGACTTCCGATCACGTCGAGGAATGCTGGCGATATGTGAATACGGTGCTCCTCCCGGCGATCGAAAAGATTCCAACGATCTCATCTGAAGAACGCATGGAAGTAATGACTATGGGTCCATATGGGTTGCATAAGCTGGCAACTTTCTTATACGATTGGTGTCGGTTCATGAATCAGCGGCGCATCCGAAGGATGTGTTTCCGACATCTTGTGATAAGCTCTGCTACTCTGATCTGGGCGGAGTTCCTCTCCAACCAACTAGTAGATGTCGTTAAGAATGAACTGGAGTTTCGGACTCGATTCTATATGGATCACTACGCATTTCAAGACTTGTATTGGGTATGGGATCGAGTGAGCCCCCTCCTTCCGGTAAGGTTCATCTCGTCTTCAGACTAGCTTGAGCTCGCTAACATGTCCAAGACACCTAGTATGAAATGGACTTCGATCAGCGTCAAAGACATCAGTCGCTCAAGCCCCGAGCAATTACTTACGGCATTGGAGGAAGACTATGACTTCGACGAGAAGAAGAAGAGCATCGGCGTGCATATGTTGTCGTGGGACCGAACGAACCCTCGATCATCCTATCCTGGTCTATTCACCTTCTGGATCCGACCTCTCCTCCGTGAGATGTCAATGGATGACCCTCGATTCGATCGGTTCTTTCAAATCTTTGTTACGTTTGCCGAAGCGCTCAGCAAGGCTCTGTCTATCTTCGAAGACGTAAGTCGGTCACTTGACTAGACTTCAGTGGTACTGATGGCGTCTTTAACAGGATCACATTATGAATGAGAACCTCAAATCAAATAAGGAACGGGAGGACAAGAACACGACAAATGGCAAGGGGAAGGGGAAGGAAAGGAGGTGAGTGCAGAGCGACACAACCCAAGTCTCTCATCTGAATAATATATTCCAGCGCTCGTGGTTTCGAGTACATGGAGATCGATTCGTCCGACGACGATGTCACCGACACTCCCAGCCCCCGTCCCACCAAATCAAAAGCCGGACCGTCGGGTTCCAAACCCAAATCGAAGACCAGTGCACCACCGGACAATCAAGGTGAGGGGTCCAGCGCCGGTCCTTCGACGTCCGGGGGGGATGCCAACCAGAATCTCCCACGTCGTTCGCGAAGAGCTCACGTCGAAACCGCAGCGATGATCGAAGCCACGGAGAGCGAGCTTAGAGATCAACGTCGGCTGTGGGAGGCAATGACGGTATATAATATGGCGAGGAAGATCGTGTCTACATATCGACATCCTGATCCCGCTCGTGCACGCGTCTTTGACCTGATTCCCGCAGATGCGCAAGGCAATCATCGGCCCCCAAGACCTCATCCGACTTGGAGTCACGATGTTCAGAAGAAGGCAATAAAACAACTGTTACTCGTCAGTGTTCATTCATAATTAGGGCGACTGCATCTTACTTACACGTTCTGATGTTCCACCAGATCTATCATCCTGACCGGAATCCCCAGGTCAATCTGCAAAAGCCACAGACGTGGCCGATCATATGCCACGTCATCACCCAGGTGCTCAACGCTCGGATGGCGCTCTTGTAGGCGGTGGAGAAGGTGTTCCAGGTGTCGTGTAGGAGCCTGGTAGTCCGCTTTCGAGGACCACGGACGCTGGTAGTTACAAGTCAGATGTTGTTCTGATTGGCCGCTTAATCAACTCACTCATCGTCGAGTCAGCACGATATTTTGTAGACCAACGTAGTTTCGTAGCTCAAAAACTCCTAAATCATGATGAGTAAGATGGCGTTTGGACATTATGGGGACGTACAGGTGTGGAGGGGCGTTGTTCAATGATGATGAGGCTCTTGGCGACTCCTGTCGCACGAGTGACGTCTTGACATCCAGCCTTGAATACCGTTACAATCCAGTAAGTGTATTCAAGGTCGATGATAGCCACCGCGAAGCTTCGAATGCCTGCACATCAGAGGTCATTTGCAATTCTGAGTGCAATACTGAAACGCTTTACCATACGAAGATTAAACGGACGACTACCACATTCCGTCGTACTCTCTTGAATTGGATTGCCCCTCTGCTCTGAACGGTTCTGCAATCGTCAGTATAGCACTGTAACGATCATGAGTAATGACTGACCTGGCATATCGGGGTGGAATGAGCATTGAAGATGAGAGCGGACTTCAATTCGCCGCGTGGAAGCGAACCGCCTCCGGCGCTACTTGCAAGTACCAGTAGGGAGTAATTATAAGCTGTGAAGAATCCAATCAGATCCCAATAGATATGTAGTACTGCAATATAAAATGAGTTTCATAATGATAGATTCACATGAGGTCGCGTTCATCCACCATGCCAACCTAGAAGTTATCTCAAACGATTTTCCTTCCACGGTTTGGTGATTATCAATACTTATCATAGTCTGGATTGTTGAAAGCGGGCTTAGGAAGGTTCGTTCGCGATGATGAACGACTGATTGATACCAACGTAGAATACTAAGAACATGGCTACACAATCATTAAGCAAATGACACCGAAAACTACTAAGAAATTCGGGCTTTGGTACATCCAACCTCAAATCCTCCACCCAATTCGACCTTCAAAATTTGCAAATTAATTCTGCTGCAAGGAAACACACGGCCAATCCCGCTCTTCTATCCATAGAAAAGCGGGAGTCTGGACGGCACAACAGGTACTTGTCCAAATGTTTCGGCGTATCTTGCGCAAAAGAAGGCCGAGATCTCCTGTTGTTTCGCTCGGACATCCCGTATCGAGTTCAACTCAACATTTTCCAACAAAGGGTATTTGAGGACATCCGGGGGGTGAGGCCAATTTTGCATGACTTCGCTGGCAGCATTGAGCGCGGGAACCGAATAATGCCAGATTGTAGAACCGATTCCACAGTCGAGGTGCGGGACAGCGGATAGATAGAGGTCGTTCTCTGTCGGAAATGAGCTCCAGATATCCAGGACTCGCCGTTTGCGTTTCTGTTTCTCTTCCAACGTCAATGCAACTGTATTTGCAAAGTGTTCCTCCAGCCGAAGAAACGAATAACGAAACGCCAACTCATCAAGTTCCCATAGAACAAGTCGGTGAGTGCGTATGTTCTCCTCTTCATGCTGAGAGTCCAGACGATATTGGAACCAAGTTAGGGAAGCCAAGTCGGCGATGGAGTTGTATGTCGGAACGCCTTCTGGGAGCATGCTATGCATTACTTGCAGAATCTGATGCGTAAATGTTTTCCGAGTAGCCTTAGAACCTTGGTGAGCTCGCTCGGGTTTCAACAACGGACCGCGTTGTGGTGTATGACTCAAAAAGTCCTTCCATTGTTGGGCAGTGAAGGAAATCTCGGCCGAATTGTGGGTTCGAACATAAACCAACCATTGAGATCGCACCGACAGCCAGTTCACTACGAACCGCAACCGCTTCTCCGCGGCGACTGTGGCAAAGGCTTGAGATGGGGGGAAAATATATTGGTCCGGGGCACGCGTTTCTGTTTTCGGTCGTGTAGCCTGGCGTTGCTGAAGCTCGTATGCTCGAGCTTCACCCCATTCAGGAATTGCCAAGGGGGGTTCAAATGTCGTCGATGAAGGGGCAGGACTCGATTGTTCATCGAAGTCGGACAAATCTAATGTGCTCGAAGACGGAGCGCTTGAGTGAACATGATCTGCGGGAACGTTTCGATTGAGCTTCTATTAAGACAGCGGGGTTCAAGAATCTCACATGGTCGAGATGAGCGCGTCGAGGATTCAGGACCGTCGTTAGTGAGCGGCGTATGTCTCTTCAACAATGGTCGAGGTTTGACGCGTGTTCCCAGTTCGGTGCGAGAGGTAGTCGGCTCCAGTTGCACGACGTGCGCGTGTGCGTCGACGAGGAATAATTTGTCGAACTCATATCGGCATTCAAGATAGCGACTATCAACAGCAGAATAGGAACCCAAATAGGGGAAGGGATCGAATGATTGTCGATCGTTGCTGAAGCGAAATGGGACAATGGGGGCTTCTATCAGATCTGGCGATATCTCTAAGACCTTTAACCCGATGGGAGGATGCTCTGACTCAATCGTGCTCCATATTGGGATGTGGTACCAAGATAAAAAGCCTATAACATGTGGATCATTCGAAAATGACCCGATCCAGTGGCTCGTGTCTGCGTTGCGGGTGGCATGGTTATCGCGGGGATCCAGGGAGAGTCTCATATACTCTCCCATTCCCGCCACCTCTAGCCAATATCGTTGAATCTCGCCCCAACATCTCAATAAGTCTTGCCAGTTCATGAACTGATCAAGCTGGACCTGTCGGCTACGCATACGATTCACTAGAAAGAAGAGATGCATCAAGTACTTCTGAGTACACCACGTGCGTACATGGATGAGCAGCTCGTCGATCATCCACGATAGATAGTGAATCGAGGAACTCATGCGTTCGCGAGGGGATGATTGAAGTCTTCGCAATACATGAGCATGTCCCTCGCGCTGATCGCTTTCGGTTTGAGAGGGGTCGAGTTCAGACCATATTACGGAGTGTTCCATAAATGTCGGGTGGATGGATGTCGGGATAAATGGAAGATGTGGGAATGGGGCGCAAAACCACTGAGCCGTAAGGGTGTGGTCTGCATGGCCAAAATGGCCATCAGATCTCATGCGGACCTCCCCCTCTAGAGGCGGTATCGCACGAGCAATCTCAGCGTTAGACGAGACTATCCATACTCGATCTGATGCTCGAGCACAAATCGTGGGGGTAGGGACGGGCGGACCTGTGACTGGTTAGAGATGATAGCATCTGGTATGAGCCTCGTCGAAAAGACGTACCTTCTACATAATACATAGATTGAGCACTGAACAGACTCCCAGTGTCCATAGTAGACTTTAGTATCCTCGTTAACGTCTTTCGTTTGTGGTCTCGAGTACACTGATGACGCCGCGGATCACTGTTCGACGATCGGGGGGGGCACCAAAGTAACTTAGCGCGATCCAATCCAGGATGTCACTAAGTCAACTTCGATGGAGCTGGGAATGTCTGCAATCCAGAGTGAACTTGACGATACTTGATCGAGAGTTTCGGTTCCGTGTACCGCTTCCGATCGACTCACCGCCGGGCGCTAATGAGCTTTGGTTCAGCCCGCCAACGCAGAGTCAATCGTCCGCTCAGTGATGTCGCTGGTGTAGTGTCTCTAGTAAGCTCTGAAGCTATGTCAATTCATCAGCTTAGATCTAATTGACCTCAGTAGGCCTTCAAACGAGCGAACTTTGCCAATTTTTGGGTTTGGAGACCGGCGGGGGCACACTTACTGGATTGTAACGGTGTCCACGTTGGTTTCTTTGATTATCTTTCTCGGTCTGCATTGTCTTTTGAACTGGGTGAGTCAAACCGTTCATCAACCATTATGCATCTGACTTAAGGCGGGCTCAGAAGCATCGTTCGAAGCGCTATGCAGACGAATTGAAGCGTTTGAGGAAATGGACTAAAATTGAGGTCGAGCATGCAACAGAGCTCGAACAGCGCGTCAGAAGGACCAGGGAAAGTCTGTGTCTCGTCGAGTTCGTCCTCGTTCATGCTGATACTGATGCAACAATACGCCAGCTGGGAGGCCTCTGAAGGCCTCTGAGACCGCTCAAGCTCCTTATTCGAAAGAGGTCTGAATATCAATATCAGTGTCGTTGTCTACAATGATATGGTGCTCAATCAGTGTACCACCCAACATGCTCGAAGTCTGCACGACGGTGCCGTTACTTTGCTTGCCCGGATCGACAGCTTATGGTACAGATACTTTGTCCGTCGCAGATCTTTTCTAACACGTCCCCAAAGCCCGACAGGTGTAGCTTGATTCAATGAATGTGCCTCTGTCACTTTACGCCATCTATACTAAATTCGAGAAACAACACTGGACTCGATCTTCCATCGAAACGACTCAGGTTGGGAAACTTGGGTCGTTTGACGGCAATGATGTATCATCCTATGGTTGGATTACACATTTCTCCATGGGATGGAACCAAAGTTTGTTAAGTTTTATTTCGATTGCTATATCATCGAGTTCCTGGCCTGTGTCCGTTTTCTTGAGTGCGAACTCTTGCCTGTGACGCAATAAGGACAGCTTGACCCGGGTTTGGGCCCAGACCTACCACTGTTCAGGAACATAGACGATGATGCAATCACTGTCATCGTTGTAGGGCTCCGCAGAGCACATTTGTTCCAAATCAGTGGCTCGGCAAACTCAATCAAACGTTGTATCCAACTGCATCGCGATCCTCGCCTAGAGTATCCCCAACGCCGTTCCTGATTATAAAGTCTCAGATTTTCATGTAGCGTAACATGTTTCATTGCGTCCTTGGTCTCCGCCTGAACATTTATAACTGAGAGTCTTGTGTGCTGACTTCGTGAACCGCGTTCTGCTAGCATCGAATCCTCCATATTTCGTCCTCTAGCTTATCTGCCGAGGTCGCCTTATCACCTCGCTAATGCTCGCTTGTCTCTGATGGATCATGTGCCGAGGAGTCTAGTCGTGCTCCAAAATAGCAGTTTGCCCGCATTCAGGCACGGACAGGACAACCCTCAAGATTGAACTGCTCCCGACGGCATCTCGCAGCTCAGCTCTCACCAAAGACTGCAACAGACAGTGCTGGCGCAGATTCTAACATCACTTGGGGGAGGGGATTGACTTGAATGTCTTTTCGGCTTCCGGCTCTTTTGTGCTCCACGAGAGACTAGAGCGTCCGTCGCTTCCTTATCATCGCGCAAGTGCTTTCCATCAGAAATTAGGCTGTTTCAAGGGGTCACAGCACCCTGATCAGTCTGGACATGCCGAAACGCAAATTGTTTGGGGTGATATGAGTGTGGGGTCCTCTCAGCTGTCAGAGTCGGAGCTCCCCGCCTCTCTCTCTCTCCCCACCACCCCTTCGCTGCTACTACACTCCATTTCCTTCGTCGTTCCTCTAAGGTGCGTACATTGTGCACCAAGTTGTCAATTCTTTCACTTATTTGCTCAAATTAGACCCATGGCATCTCCTCCCATCCCTCGGATACCTCTCGTTCGATCTCTCGACAACGCTCCTCTCCCTCCCCCACGTCTCGCCACCCCGCCAGACAGTCTCTGCTCCTTATTTCAATCCCTGGCTTGGGATATCTTATTCATCATCGGTCACATTGGAAGGATCTTGTTCCTCCTCGTCTGGCATTCTGGCTGTCTGCTGAAGGAGAGTGCGACTACTGGTACGATTAACGGCCTCATCCACGGCATGGGCATTGCATTGAACGTCGGTCCGGTTCAACCCCCTCCCTTGCGTCACGTCACCGCCTTCGAAATGGTCCGCCCCCCTCCTCCTCCCGCGCCGCCTGTCGCACCCTTGCCTGATGTTCGCTCACCCGTCGCATCTACGAGTGCATTGCCTCCCCCGGTTCCCGTCCATGCCGAAGTTGGCCCGGAGATCCCACCCCCCACCCCTCCTTCTTCACCTGGCCCCGACGCGCCGAGTCCCATTGTTTTCGCGAGGGGCCTACTCTTCAACCACGTCGAAGTCATCCCGAACGCTGGGAATACGATCGAAATCTCCGATTCGGATTCGGATTCAATAAGGATGAACACGAGTATAGCAAAAAAATTGGTACCCATGGATAAACCTGAGTAGGTACCTGCCTTTTTCATTTTTTACAGGTACCGAGTATTGGCTTTCCCAGAAAAACTGTCAAAAACAGGTATCCATACCTGGGGTACCTGGGTAAAAAGGCCATTTTACTCAGGTATTACTCAGGTAGGTACCCGTCTTTTGGGAAGTGAGTGGGTATGGCTGGCCAGAATTTCCTCTGAAATACTCATGAGTGGATGCTCAGGTGGGGCAGGTATATACTTAGAGTTCCAAGGTCCAGTCCACGTGACTGGTCGTATTGGGCAACCGGACCGAAGTCGCGACTGGACTGCAGTTGCCGGTTGCCTGATTTTCAGAAAATCAGGCAACCGGCAACCGCAGTCATGACCAGTCGTGACCATGGTCGCGACCGATGCTCAGGGAAGACCCTTAAGGGTCCCCAACCAGGGTGTTCAGAGGGTCATGTGGTGGTATTTTCCCCATGTATGAGCATGTATTCATGGTATATGATGTATATACAGTATATATATGATCAATAGACACCAATAGACTATATATAAGAGGGTAAAACAATATATTAATCAATAAAATATTACATTTATAGGGCAGGCAACTGGTCGTGACTGGTCATTTGATGACTGGTCGCCGGACCGTGACTGCAGTTGCAGTTGCCAGTCATGGACATTTTGGAATTTGGCAACCGGTCGCAGTTGCCAGTCACGAGGAATTTTGGAAAAAGTCCAGTCGTGACTGGACTTTGGAACTCTATATATACTCGTGTTCATCCTTAGGATTCAAGCCTGGGTGTCGAGATTATCCCAACGTAAGTCTCGACCGATTACTGCATGTCGCACATCGATTAACATCTACTCATACAGCTTTGGCATTGATGCACCTATGTATGCTAGACTCCCCCCTGTACAGGAGTGAGATCTTCCGAGGACCATACTAGTGTGCCAGTGTGAGAGTTATCTGATTCCAGACCACCACAGATTTAATTTTCATTTAGGCTATTCGTTCAAGATTCGCCCTTTTTTTTCGTCGTATTTTCAAAACATTTCTTGTCTCTCTCGTCTGCCAAAATGTCCTGTTGCCCTTTGTCCTCCCTTTCACATTCTGAAGTGCGCAAGCACATTTTCCAATTCTTTGCTTTTCCTATCTTACTCGCCATTAAATACGGCATCATATATTCCTGATAACTATGTCATCGACTTTATTGAATGTTAAGAAACAATCTGAGATTTGTTGGAACATGATTTATTCTGAGTGACGCAAGATTACTTGGACAGAGGCTTCCCTTCCGCCTCGACTGCCTTTTCGTCCGAGTCGTTCGGAACTTCGAAGAGCCTCGGGGAGAGACTCAGACTGGACACCGTACGATATCCTCACAGCGTCGCTCGAACACGTGTACCTCTAGACACTTACTGGATTGTAACGGTCTATGAGGCACTACTACTGTCGATATCGCTCCTCCTATGATTGTCTATCTGACCGCATTAGTCCTTTGTCAGCATCGATACGATTTCTGCACATTCCGCTGAGCAGGCTCATTTTCATCACGTTCATACACCAAACTCTGGCCAGGATTTCGAAACTCTGTTTGGTTGATAAGCAGGACAAAGGTTTTGCAGGGGGCTTAGGGTGTGCGGAGCATTCTTGGGACGTTCCCAACTTACCGCTGTCAGCTTCGTCTCCTCACCATCGCTCCGCTTAGTCCAACCATGACGATTCTACGACGCTACGTTTTACTAATCTGTGCACTCAGTATCTTGCGCAGTATGACTTAATCGAACCGTCAACTGAGGGAATGAATATCTAAAACGAAGGACTCAACCTACTCGTTGCTTCATCTCGCACCTGACAGCCCGACAACTATAACCGCGACCGTCTGTGTCCTGCGAAGCTTCGTTGGAGACCCCAGCCTGAGATGTTGATACTTGATACTGTCAGAGTGTCTTGCGGACTCGGAGTGTGATCTATGGTACTCGATTGACCAAACGTATACATCAAGCTAAGATATTATCTTTCGACGCCACTCCCCCACGCATCTAATACCCCACTCTTTCAAGCGCTGCCTTGTCGATCCGTCCACTTCACCTGCCTAAACTCAAGAATCGGATCGATCTGTGGCCATAGACACTTACTGCACTGTAACGGTCTAAGGGAGGGGTTTCGTGATCCTTATCTTTCTGCGAGTGGAAGAGTACGATCCCATTGGTAGCACACCATTGATCTATCCATATGCAGATGCGGTTGCAGGGTGTCTTCTGTCGACGCTTGAAATAAAGCATTCTTACGCCGCTGCCGTTGACTAGATGATATACTTGTATCAATGTTGATCGCCTATCTCAACTAGTGTATACCTTTTGCATCTCCAAGTCATCACACTTCCGGACCAACTGATGACTTGCAGTCGAAATATCTATATTCTCATCGAACAGTCATGTTCATACGATTCTTATGCGATTGAAATTGAAGAAGTCCATGTTCTGTCGTGATCATACATTTCTACGAATAATATTTAATGAGAAACCACACATAAATTTGCTTCCGATGCCACGTCGCCCTTGTGCCCGTTTACGTCAAGTGCAAACCCTAATTCGGTACCCCGAGCCGATCGAATGATTTTGCTCCCGCGCAGTCACACTCATCCACGATCACGGATGTTCCATGTCCAGTCGTGTGCGAATTAGCGTAACCTCTGACTTAACCCTCTATGTGACAGATCTAGCTCTGAATCCACTGGTAAGTCTTGAGCTATGCGATCGTGGGCCCAATCTCAACGAATGTTCGAAGCCGATGATCTTGAAAACGAACGATTGTAGGTCTTGCGCACACTTACTGGATTGTAACGGTGCCCAAGTGCTACAACGGTCTTCAAGAACCGCCAGTCCATCAGCTTTGCAAGAATGCGACTCGCATACGGCAAGAAAGACCAAGAAACCGAAATACTACAAGAGAATATCGCTCGTCCCAGATGCCATACTGGTTTGATCCACCCATAAGCCGATCCCTCTGCCCTCGCATCCGTGGTAAGCGCATCTGATCATTCTCTAGTCTATGTAATTCAATCTGAGAAACAAAAGGGGCGTTGTGTACTGTACTTGTATAGGTGTGAAACACGACTACATATTTTCTTTCGCTCGCCTTTCAGCTCGAGCGTAAGCCTTGAGCTTAATGACGGCCGCCTGGAATATATTCTGACCTAGATTTCCGTCGTCTGCACGTAAGTCCATGTCGCTCAATGCATTAGCTGCCCATTCAACTGCTGCCGTATCATCACCCAGATTCTGACTGTGCGTCTCGGCATCTTCTTCATCGTCTCGGATTTCATCAGCTGGAGGTAACGGTGCGTATCCGTCGTATCCGTACAACGATTGCTGAGAATCGTTGACAGTGTCGCCAGGGTCTTTGGTCCAATAGCCCTTCCTGATTGCGTCGTCCTTCGACCACTCTAAGGATGTTACGTGGGTTTTGGGTACCTGGGTACCCGCTGTGGGTACCCGAGATGCCAAGGTACCCAACATCACGGGTAACCCAAACCAATTACCCAATGGGTATGGGTCAAGCACCTGGAGACCTCGGGTACCCGGCACAGGTGATTGGCTCATAGGATTGGCCCAGGCTCCAGACAGACCATCTGGTTAGAGACCCAGATGAAGAGTCCAATGAAGACAGAGTGCAAGGCAGTGATGATAAAGAAGACTCAGAGCACTCCAAGACATTTTCATGGATATTTTATATTAGTCCTATTGTAGGTACCTTGAAAATACCCAGGTACCTTTGCAGGTACCCTCAAAATACCTGGGTACCAATCACCTGAGGGTCACCCAATACCCGTCTGGTATACCTGTGGGTATCAGGTACCTGAAGTGTAATACCCAATGGGTCAGGGTCAAGGTTTTGAGAATTTTTCAGGTACCCAATACCCACTGGTATACCCACATAACATCCTTAGACCACTCCCACAATCCCTTCGGTGAGTTGTGTTTTTCGGTCCGAATCGGGTGGTGATTATGGGCTAACAGTGCGCTATTAAGCATTCTTTGAATGCGGCGGTGATAGACGAGCCAGAGGCATAGACGGTGGATCCGCTTCTCGGGATGTAGAATGCCCTGTTCTTCCATGCGCAAAAATAGTTGGCGGAAAACTTCAAGGGCCTCTTTGCGGACATCACGCCACATCCTCTCGATTCTCACGTTGTGAACGGAGCTGCAGCCTTCAAGTGAGCACTTATTTTCCGTGGCTTGATCGTGTTACTCACCGACCACGAATATAGGCATGATGTGCTCGTCCCCAGTGCTCGATCATAAAATCCTCGACATCGTTGTTCTCTGTTCCGAAGTCTGCTCTGACACGACTAGGCATCCCGTATGTCTTGACCCCCCGTTTAAAGCAATCGAGAACGGTGTTGGCTAACTTGTTATTACGAACTTCTAAATAGATAGCCAGTCGAGAATAACCGTCGACGCATCCATGCACGTAAAAGCCCCAGGGCTTGAGCTTTTCGTTCCCATCCATATGCCAGAGCGCGTTCGCTCCGCGCACTCTGTAGACGCGTCGTTTAATCGCCCTGGCAAATCTGAAGTCACGGTAAGACGATGACCACCAATGTCGGCTACGAACGCACCTCATACGAACTCCCAGGTGATCGACACGATGCAGACTTGCTCTCAAGCGCCATCGAGGCACTCGTATATTGCGACCCCTCAGGTAGCCTTGGACTATACTCTGTCCTGCAAAAGGATGGTCCTGACAGTATGACAGGACATGTGAATCGAGGGTGTTGTCGTCGATGGTGGTGAATCGGTCCTGAAGAAGCCCGGCGTCTTTGAGATGATTATACAAGGTTTGTCTAGTGACATTCATGCGCTCAGCAACCTCACGCCAGGAATGGTTGCTAGAATTGTATAGGTGGATCGCTTTTTCGAGGTCTAAGATCGCCGAAGGTCGACCGCGCCGTCCGGTGTGGTGAAATTCTGCTGCGTATTGCGCAGGAGGGATTTCTAGAGTATTCAACGCTCCAAGAATTCCCGTGACCTTGTCGATGAGCTGATCGTATAGTGGCTCAATGAGTCGAGGATGTTGTATGTTTCTGATGACGCCGAGAAACGAGTGAAGTTTTCGCACATGAATCTCGATGTCCCAATACTGAACACGAGGAACACGATTTAGGAGAGATTCGGCGTCTCGACATGTCTCTGCAGCATCTGCCAACAAAGCATCAAGCACCTCTGTAGGTGTGCTCATTGCGGCGAAGGGAAGTCGATGTTGACGATGAATGCAGCGGAGGTTCGCGCGGATGGTCAACTGGATTTGGAAATGCTGCACTAAAGTGCCCAGCCAATCGGTGATAACAGTACGCAAAAAGAATCTTCTTTTCATTCTTTTTCTGATAACGCTTAACTGCAGAAGACTTTATGCGGGGGAAGAGGCAAATATTCAAAAAAACTCAAGAAGAATACGCTCAACATTCAAATCATATATTCTATGGGAGTCGCCTCCTTCAGCTGAACAAGATTATGCGTTGCATGCACTCGTTCAGAGTTTCGCTTTCGCCTGAGGCAGATCCGTAAGTGTGACTGGCCGATAAAAACATCTGGGAAAATTACCTTGATAGGATCACACCGCTTCAGAGGATCGCGGTTGCGTGATGCATCATCAGGACCTCGAAGGCTCCATGAGAATGGCTTCAAGCGATGTTCGCCGTCGAGGAACCAGATCGGATTGATGCCTGTGACTTTGTAAGTCCGTGCCTTTCTTTGCTGAGGAATACTGCATTGAAAATGAGTCCTTGTCACCAAGAATTTGGTCAAAGCAATCACTGACTTGGAGGAGCTCATGATCTGGCAAACAAAGCAGAGTAATCGAGACTGTAATCGAGGTGGGTGCTATTGACTTGCTCATTTGGCGGCGTGGTTCTCTCTTAGCTTATAGACAGATTCCATAGAAGCCTTATCAGGCGCTGGCTTAATTACGATCGTGATCGAAAGAAAGCATTCGGTGGTGCCTAATTATCGCGTGATCAACGCACGAATGGAGTTCCGGAAATGCAATCCGTTCACTCGTTTCTTGCTCGTGAGTCTGACTGATACTAAGTAAACCTTGATGAAAATTGATGGCTGCCGGGCAGACATATCTGTTCTGAGGGTTGAGAAAGCCTTGAATGAGTAATTCTGCGGTCGCTGTGGAGTCAGTCTTCCGTGGAAATCGGATCAGGTTGGTGGTCCTGATCTAAGGTACAATGGAAATTCAATCTTCCATAGGAACGCTTGGATACGTCGGGTTTCTGTGCAGAAGGACACAGTGATGAGAACGCGACGGCAGATCCATCCCGCGGTCGTTTGGGCTTCTTATTCTGCATTGACGGCGACATGAGCTGCACTGATTATACGCTCGCTGTAGTCAACAGGTCAGTGCAGAACATCGAACTCCGTGCCAGAAGATGCTGAATATTGGGCAGAGTTATTGAGTGCCGAGCGCGAAGCGAAGGGCGGCAAGGACTTGATAAGGATCTTAGATTAATATTTTCTCGATCTAGATTGATATGTGCACGATCGATCGCAATCTCCGTTCGGATTGTGGGGTGATACTTCTGACACTGACTTGATGCTAAGATGAATATCAGGTTGAGCAACAATCTCGGCGATTAATGAGGAAGATCTTCGGCAGCGCTGGGTTCACGATGAAGATCATGATCAAAATATACAGTGGATGAGCTAATCGAAGAGTTCTATGAGTCGTTTTGCGGACCGGTGAACTTGTGAAACTGTGACCCGTCGGGAATCAAAACAATGAACCTGTCACTGCGCGGAACCTGTCATCAACTTGCAACCCGTCGACCTGTCAATTCTCCAACCCGTCACAAATTTCCAACCTGCTAACCCGTCAAAATCTGAACCTGTTGTGATTTCCACCCGTTAAATTGCGGACCCGTCATCCAAGTTACCTGTTGTATATGGAACCTGTAATGAATCCCACCTGTTGCAATTTAAACCTGTCACGCAACTCAATGACCCGCACCTGTTGCTTTCTCAACCCGTTCCAAACTTGATGCTTGTGAACCTGTTGTTCACCAACCTGTAATAAAAAGCGTGAGAAAACTCAACCTGTTTGGAAATTTGAGTGAACCTGTGAACCTGTATTTAATTTACCAACGGCTTGCCATACACCTGAAATCAAGAAGTCGTCGCCTGTGTTGCTGAATATCGGTCAAGTCGTGCCGGAGCCCAATCGTGTAGTACTCATCAATCAGTATGTTTTCTCGCATCTTCTTTATCTTCATTCACTGAGAATATTCTCTTCTCGACCAACTACTCGCCCCAATCTCTTTTACTCGCTGTGCCCAGTCTATCGCCTAAGTGTAAGTGTTGTCCATAGCTTTTGATCGTGGCTCACAAGTTCACGTGTTCCTAGATCGTCGTGACCTATCTGAAGGTGCCATCCGTTCTCTCGATGCCTGGATTCACACAGTACAGGTTTGTCTACCAGCTTTTCTAATGTTCAACGCGATATTGATGTTCCAGCGCCAGATTCTGAAAACAGCTTTGAGAAATCCCAGTCAGTAGCCCTCAAGCCTTCAACCTTGTCTTTAGAGTGGACTTTAGATAGCAATATTTCATCAAATGTAGATTATCTCCTCGTAGTTTGAATATACAGTTTCCCCCAAAAAATACTTCTGTGCGTTGCTTGTCAATGTCATCACAGCTCGAAACAACCATGGTCACCAGTCCTGCTATCGGCATGCTATATAACTAATGAGATTCACGCGTTTCTATGGTTGTGCTATGGGGAAGCTATGGGGAAGCTACCGGGCAGCTATATAAACGCGACTTGTCTATGGGCGCTATGGATCTACATGTCGCTACATAGCGATGTGTAGTATCTATGGTAGCGCTACGCAACCAGGGGGGGTGTTTCCTGATGCACCACACCGGTCAAGCAAAACCATCAATTCATGCTCAGTTTCCAGTGTCAGTGGATGGTTGGATCCATGACTAAATCGGTACTCCTCCAACGTAGCTGTTTTTCGATCTACCAGAGGACGAGCTTCCTCATAAATCCATGCGGGTCGGTGTCGGGGCTCCGCATTCCTAGACCTGGAGTGCTTGGTGGAAACCCTTTGAAGTACTTCAAGCGTTGCGCTGTCCTGTATATTTCCACCGTATTCAAAGCCATATAGGCTACCATCATGGGAATGTTCAAGAGCGGGGTTTTCCATGTTGCTGGGGTCAGAGATTTCGTCTGTGAGACCTTGATACTGGGTGTGATATCTAGACAATTTGAACGTATGAGATCGTATCCATGAAGAGAAAGCAGGTCACAATCATGAGAGACTTACATTAGCCAGTCACGGACCTCGGGGAGTGAAACTCGGGTTGTAACATTCGTTTCCCAGTACCTCAAGCACAAAAACCAAATTCCAGGATAAGGTGCGAAGGCTTCTGGAAACGCCTTCTTTGAAACATGCGGGTCGTGTACCAAAGGGAGCCGTCCGCTGATGATCTCTGTCAGTGCATGAAAAGGGGTTTTGCAGGTGCGGTACGGAGGGAATAAAGTGATCAACTCCTGAACAAGCATTGAGATCTTGACAACCCACGGCGATAAAAAAAAATTAAAGTTATCAAACATACCAGTAGCACGCAGCCAAAAGCCCACACATCGCTCTGATAGCTAGGCTTTGAAGACCTTCCTGACGTCTCTGGGTCCGACTCCGAGAACAACTCTGGCGCCATGTATCTCATCGTCCCTCCTTGTGTCGCAGTGGAGACTGACGCAAACGTCGCACCGGTGATCTCAGAGTCCCCTGTCTGTAACGTTGCCAATCCGAAATCTCCGACCAGAGGAACGCCACTGTCAGACATCAGGATGTTGCTCTGTCGCCATGTGCATAATTCAGTATAAATCATTGACCAGAGACAAATGTATTCACTGGCTTTATATCCCCGTGAACGATGCCATGATCGTGGAGATAGCGGATACCACGAAAGATCCCAACAATCTACCCAGCGACGGTCAGTTTGCACATGCTTGATATTTTGTCATAGGTAAAGACTTACGATAGCCAATTTATCAACATAAGGATCCTTCTTGACATAAGCAATGGCAGTTCCATTCTCCATCCAGCGCGAAACCAACGAGAAAGTAGCAGATACATTGGGCAAATAGCAAATTCCCAAAAACGGAAGAACGTTGCGATGTGTTAAGCTTGACCACACTCGCATTTCTCTTTTGAGCCTCTATCACAGGATTTGGAATAAGCCATAGATTCGTACGATGAACATAGAAAAGTTACCCTCTCTATCGTTCGCTTTTGATTATCGCTCTGCATCTGAAAATGTCTCACGACTTTCACAGCGATAGGTTGTCCGAGTAGATCTGCGCGATAAATATCGCTTTGACCGCCATTTATGGCCGGAAAGTGATGTTCGCTAGTAGTGATATACTTGATATGTTCGGTCAAGTCGGGTACTGAACTGTCTATAGGGGCATTCCGACTGGCGCCAGAGTGAAGACCTGGGGAAGTTGATGTTGAGGGTATTCTGAATGTCATTCGACTCTTAATGAGGTTGAATTGAGAAATAGCTGGTTAACAACGCTGATCGTTAATAGAGTGCAGGTGGGAGGAAAGAGAGAAAAGAGGAGACAGAAGAGCCTGCAGTGGAGGCACTGCAACTATACATGTCCTTGAGGCGGTGTCGATGCGGTGTCGATGAGCGCTACTAAGGCGGCCTTCGCTGACAGTGTATATATGATGTGCTATTCTCGGATGAGACAAAGGACAATTGAGATCTTTGCTTCAGCGCTGAGGAACTGGTTACTGTGGCACAGGAACTGTTAGCAATAGCAGGGCATGGGAGATCCGTCCTCATCACAGTAGATCTTCGCATATCGATGTCTTGATCAAAGGAAAAGTCTAACTGTAATGCCAAAAGTGCGGTCGCCCGGGAGCGTCGGGTTGAGGAACTGTTGAGCAATTTAGATCGAAAGCGCTAGCATCGGGAGTACCGGTAAGCAAAGCGATTTTTCCGTAACGTTGCTTGCACCAAAGCGGCAACAATGATCTTCGTACATGTTTGGATTCTCATCCAAAGAGGAAAATCATTCAGGCCGGACCGGCACCGCTGTAGCAAGCGCTGAACTGCCAGTGGAATCCAGACTCAATAAGTCTTAAACTAACGATGATCCATCCTCTCCTACTCCGATTAACTGTTTCTCCGAGCTCACCTCGGAAGTTAGGGAAATGAGCCTGGAAATCGAATGGAGGACGCTCGGTAGAAGCAAAGGACCGAAACAGAAATCCCAACAAAATTCGAGTTCAACAAGTGTCAACTGTCAACGACATGTCAAGACTCAAGAAGACTGGTATGCCAATAATGCCATGGTAGTACCACGAGGACCAGTGTGAGCCCGGACGATCGCATAGCACTCTCATAGATATTTGGTGGGATTTTCGTAGGGTATCGATATTCGTATATGGTGCCTGATCAAAGCAAAGTTGTTGATGTTGAACGTCCAGCACACGGTGGAAAGCCTGGCACCATAATATAGACGGATTCAATAATCGAGACTTTATGTAGCGATGAACGGGTATCAATCGTCGTCTGTTACCGTAGCCTATTTTGCGAAGACCATACATGGAGAACCACCCCGGGCCCAACATACAATATCTACAAATTCAACGAGTATAACCTATCAAAAAGCTCGAGATGTTTTACAGGAATCTCCAGAATCCTCTCCCATCGACGCGCTTCTTCGTCTCGCCCAAGTTCTCTCAGTATCCCACAATAGGCCTCCACACTCTCGTGTGTCCTCGGATCGTTATCTCCCTGTACCTTCCGTCTCCTCTGTACGAGATCCAACCCCATCTCAGCCGCCTCATCTAAAAGTCCACACCCTTTAAGAATTCCCATAACCTCTTGCATGCAATCCAACGTGTTCATATGATTGACACCTCGAACACGTCGATTGATCTCCAATACGGATCGGCCGAGCGCTTCTGCTTCTTTGTATCGATGGAGCTCCAGATAGGCTTTTGAGAGTTTAGTTTGTAGGAGGAGAAGACCTGGACTTTCGGGGCCTGCGAGCTGGGAGTTCATGTTGATTTGCCATTTGAGATCTGATAAGTGATACTCATCCTCGGAATCGTCGTGTATTCTTGAGCGGGGCAAGTTCGGCTTAGGCGCAGGGATATTCGCAGGTTGTCGGATACCCCTTCTCGCAGGAGTCGCGTTGAGGTTGGTGGCTCCAGTTTTGACCGCGTTGTCACGTTGAACGGCCGGCGGACCTCGATACTGGGTATGAGATCTGCCCGGAACAAGACGTGAGATTGCATGATACCAGGACCCAGAGTACGAAGAACATACCTCAGCCACTTCCGAATCTCACTGAGCGTAGCACGCTGTCCAACATCTGTATCCCAACACCTCAAACACAGGAACCAGAGTCCTGGATACGATTTAAAAGCGTCGGGAAACGCGCTATGTGAAGAAGTCGGATCTGCAGAGTGCTCATACGGGAGTTCTCCGTCCACGATTGCGAAAGTAGCTTGGGGGGCTGATATGCAAGCTGCATACGGCGGTAGCAAGGTGACAATCTCCTACAAAGCATCGAGTGTCATTGAGTTCCGCACAGCCTACGTTCAAAGAAAAGAATATGAAGACTGACAAGTACGAAACACCCGAAAGCCCAAACATCACTCTGGTAACTAGGCTTAGCTGATCTTTCTGGATCCAGCCTCTCGAATAACTCAGGG
This sequence comes from Sistotremastrum niveocremeum HHB9708, assembly GCA_001630475.1. Classification (NCBI taxonomy): domain Eukaryota; kingdom Fungi; phylum Basidiomycota; class Agaricomycetes; order Sistotremastrales; family Sistotremastraceae; genus Sertulicium; species Sertulicium niveocremeum. The sequence goes on from KV419399.1 coordinate 1,053,683, forward strand.
GCCATGTATCTCGCGGTCCCTCCCTGCGACGCGGTCGACACTGTTACGACCATCATGTCGGCACTTCGCAACGTAGTCGTGTCCCCGCCTCCAGGCTGTAGTTTCGCCAATCCAAAGTCACAGAGGAGAGGAACGCCGCTATCGGACATCAAGATATTACTCTGCCCAATATCTGAGTAAAGAAGAGGATGTTAACATAGCTATGAGAAAACATACTGGTTTGATATCGCCGTGAACAATGTGATTCTCATGAAGGTAGCGAATGCCCCGAAAGACTCCGAGAATCTACTCAATGAATTAACAGCCGTTCATTTTCCGATGCAGGAATTCTCACGATTGGCAACCTATCGACATCAGATTTATTCCTCACATAAGCGATCGCAGTCCCGTTGTCCATCCAAGGCGAAACCAACGAGAAGTTATCGGATGAATTGGGAAAATAGCAGAGTCCTAGAAAGGGGATGATGTTCGGATGTTTCAAGTTCGCCCAAACTCGCATTTCTCTTGCGATCCCCTAAATAGGAATTTAACCAGATTATCAAATGCTAGGGTGAAAAGAAAATAAGAGAGACGCACCCGCTCCAGTTTCCGCTTTCGCTCCTCTCCATGCATCTCGAAATATCTCATGACTTTCACAGCTACGTTTCGTCCGTTGAGATCTGCACGATAGACATCGCTTTGGCCGCCTGTCGTGATGGGGAACCGATAATGACCGGTGGTAGGATAGATGATATGATCAGTCAAATCCGGCGCTGAAGGAATGATTGGGACAGTTTGAGCAGCTTGAAAAGTCGATGTGATTTTGGGAGCAGTAGACTTCGATGGTACGGGCATTTTGTATCGGGTGCTCAACAAGCTGCTCAATCAATCTGTCCGACCCTCAATACTGAGTGCGAGGGCCCGTGAAAGCTTGCAGATGAAAGAGATGCAAGGCAGGTTATATGGGAACCGTAACCACGGTTGATATGTGAGTTTACACAGGGAGAGAGGAACATGGTGTCATGGTCAGCTCGAACGACGAGAACACCGTTGACAACAAGGTACAACAAAGAGCGGCAAGTACAACGGCACGGATGACGTAATCATTGCTAATAAGCGTCGAATCCAACAGAAACTCACTGCCCTTGGCTTCTATATATGCGACAAGCAGTTCAGGAATAGCTCATGTACAACAGTCAGAACATAAGTAGCGAAAAACACTGTCAAAAGGATTTGATTCAAGTAAAGGTTTTAGTCAAAAATCGTCAGCTACAGGCCCTGCCCGGCTCGCGGCTTTCGAAAACGTCCACAAAACGTAGAACACTCTCAGGATTCAACTCCTCAGTGTGGGCATGCTGCTCTATCCAGATGCATCGAGAATCGACCAGTCTCGACAATTTAGCACCAGCTGTCATGCGATTCGATAAGCATGTCAACAATAGGTCATGACGATGTTTGGCTTCCTGAATCCTTTTCTCTTGAAATGATCCCGAAGAGGTACTGCTATCAGAGAATTCGAGTTCCTCCTCCTCATCACTGAGTGGATAGAGAGCGGGATCGTAATAGTCCTCTTCATATCCGAGGCGGAGATATACCAAGCTCGGGAAAGACACCTCCGAGAGCTGGCCTGGGATACCCAGAATCTCGAACATCTCATCATCGATAACCCCTCCAACCTCCAATATCGGGATGCCGCTCAATGCGGTGACCAATGAAGGCCAGATACATCGTGAAGTTCCACGAGGGATACGACGTCGTGGATGCTGATGAATCTTCAGATCGGTCACGTTCTTGAACGAGTGAACGATCTCGTCCAGATTGGCGTACCACCGGCTCTGGAGTGTTTCTTTACATATGATTTCTCCACGGAAATCTACTTCAAGTGAATGTCGCTCTTTTGGGGATGTCGACTGAGAATCTGAGAATATGACTTTGATCACGTCATACGTGACTCTCAGCTCTAGTGACGTGCTGCTTGCCATGCGATTGCGGAGATATGTAGGTATAGGGGGAGAAGTCGAGCCTGTCGAAGGTTCAAGGGTTATGTTGAATTCGGATAGACGATGAAACGTGTAGGTGTTGAATATGTGCTCCAGTTCGTCCCGAGACAGAGGCCACGGCTTCAGTTTTCGAAGGCTTTCAACAGATATGACAGAGTCATCTATCTGTGCTATGGGATCCTTATACTGTCGACTCAGAAGTGTGTTATCGGAGAATACGACCACTTCGAGCTTCGAACAACGTCTGAGCATGGTCAAGATATCATCCCCACCGGCATGAATGTTACTGTAGAGGACGTGAATTTCTTGAAGCGAGGTGGGGAGAGTCTCGGCCCAAGTCCCCTTCAATAAACACCCTCGAAGGACGAGAGTTTTGAGGGAGAGAAGCGATATACGCGATGGTAGCGTGTAGGTGCGATCGTCATCGCGGACCAAGAGATGAGTTAGCAAAGGCGCCAGATTCTCATTGCTGATATCTTCGAGAATGTGCAATACCGCGGCCGGTTTTCGTGGCAGTTCGGGCGGTCCCCATCCACGAGAGACGCTCTCGAAATCCGTCACAGGATAAAATTCGATTCCGCGTGCTCTATTGATGTGTTTCATCAGTAGCTTTGATTTTTCGGGGATGAGAGGTGAAATATTGTATGTCGGGATTGTTAAGCGGAGTCCTGCATTCTTACTTAGAGTAAGATATTTTTCGATCTTCCGTCGACACCACGCGAAATTGATCACGGTCCAGAGCCGCGGATCCGTTCGAGCGATGTGAAGCCAGGTAGAGCATCTGTGTCCGTATGACGGGTTATTGATATAAGGATTGATCTGATAACTCGTAACGAAGGGACGTACACCAACATGATATCTAACAGATATCTAGGTGCACGTGTTTGCTTTTCGTATAGATTCACATCGTGGTAAACCTCGTAGGATTTGTGTTCGCGGACAGACTGCGCATATCGGAATAGAATTTCCCCTTGTAACTCCCTTGGCAGAACTTTCGAAAATGCCGTGTCGAAATTAGACTCTCGATTCATCGCTGACGTGGCTTCTGAGAAAGCCGCCTTCAAATGCTTCACAGTTTCTCCAGCAGTTGCGTGCAGCTCATTTGCTTTGGTGCGTAGAGTATTGGCCGTCCTGTCACCCTTGACAATTTCTCTAATCTCTTCTCTGAAGTGAATTTCGGAAGTCAAAGATGGGATTACATTTCTGAATTGCCGACGAGGACTTACACGTGTTGTGTAGCCTCCTGAAGCATTTCGATTAGCTTCTCCATTGTCTCATCCAGAGCCAGTACACCGATGTTCCCAGCGCGGTTGACCAGGTCGTCCATGAACAACGATGGTGACTCATTCTCCGTCTTCTGATCAGATAAAAGCGGCATAGTCGATATTGAATGGTTCAAGTAAGAATGATAAACTGTATCTTGCTATTGTCCGAGCCTGCTGCTTCCTACCCGGGCTGGTCCAGTGCTAGATGACCAGCTGATCGGGATGGAGATTGGGCGCTTGATTACATGTATGTCACTTGACTGACAATGCTGTCGATTTTTTGGTTGATTTTTTTAATCTTGTTATTCCACCATCGATGCTATCATCTGCTATCTGGGAAGTCAGTTGTCTAGCACTTTCCATGCTATGACGTGCTCTTTGCCTGCGATATGAGAACCGAAGGGTAGGATATAATCACCCCTCGGCGGATGGCTCCCCAAATTCCAAGATTTCTCCGTGTTTTGAGAGCGTTTGGCATGATATTACACCAATGTCATACATCCACCCCTCCCTCCAGCCACAGCGTTATGTTCTTTCCGCGCAAGTCCGGCGGTCGCTTTCATCGCTCAAACTTTCAGGTTTCTAACAACGCGGTGATTGGGATATCGGCGAGATCATTTAAGGCATTAAGAGATATTCTAGTATCGTAATACAAGGGCGACAGAAAGCAGATCAGAGCAAATCAAGTACACTAATAAACCTTGCCATATTTCTCATGAACGGCATCCAACAATCTCTCCCACCTTCCTCCATGCCAACTCTTCACTTTACTCCAAACCTCTTCCTCCGCAACAATCTTAATCCAAATCAACGACGAAGCGAATACCAAATCCGCATAAACCGGTTCATCACCCGTACAAAACAATTTCTCCTTTCCATCTCCATTCTTATCTAACAACTCTGCGACTTTTCCTAGACCTTCTTGCATAGCTGCGAGAGCGGCATCTCGTTCTGGGCCGACGGGACAAAAATCGTCGATCTTCTTCCCGAATGCTTTTTCGCGCGTTTCGACGAAGTAGGGTATACTCGCGTCGCTGAGTTGTTTAGAGACGAGCCCGACGAGGAGTTCTTCGACGGGTCCTATGGCGAGCGTTTCGTATTTCTCAATCCAGGTTTCTTGGAGGAGAGCGGAGGATGCGGGGAATAGGGGTGAGGGAGAAGGGTAGGTTTTATCGAGGTATAGAGCGATGAGCCATGAATCGGTGATGAGAGCGGGAGAGGAGGAGGAGGGGTTAGGATCGGAGAGCGTGGGACAGGTGTAGATGGGTGATCCGTCGGCGGCTTTATCGGATGGAGGGGCACCGATGGATTGCATCTTTGCTGCTACGTCGGGGAAGGCGACCCATGATGTTTTGTGGGGGAGGCCTTTGAAGTTTAGGGCGTAGCTGTGAATTTCGCGTTAGTATATTCTTAAGATGGAGGGATGAGAGAGGGGGCGTACCGTGTCTTCCACATGTTGGGCGACCAGGTATTTCCGTAGGCCGCATTACGGCTGGGAATGTCGTAGAGAGTGATAGGCAAAAGTTGAGAAGACATCTTCGATATGTGGATGGTTGGCTGGTGAATCGATACCGTTCCTCTCATCCCGCTGCTCTTTTATATTCCGCCCCTCATCGAAAATCAATTAGCCTTGATCCAGGCTTGAGAAGATAACAGATAGCCATATTCTGACGTAATCAATTTCTATGACCAAATTCGGAGAGGCTCTTACTCACCGTCAAATTAGAGTAGCGAGATGTCTAATTTTTCTCATGAGTGATCGCAATCAACGTCTAATTTTGGCGAAGGATGCGGTGGAAGACGTGTTTGGGTTCTCAGGATGATGAGCTTGGATCGCTGGCGGAATCGCCGCGGATGTTGGACGAGTTCGTCTTCGGGGCGATCTGTTTGTACTTCGGGCCCGATAGAGACGATGAAGCATTGAATCTGAGGCGTATGTGGATGGTGACCGGTGATCTCGGAGGCGTCATGGAAATGTAGCTGAATTTCGAACGAAATCGAACGAAAAATGTGTGAACGGTGAACACGCAGTCGCGCCGTCGCAGTTGAGCGGATGAGTGAAGGAGTGCATCAGCACCGTCGCTCCTGTGAACATATCGCAGTCATTAGAACAGATATAGGTTAATGATGATTGACGCCATTCCGGAAGGAAATAGAGTCATTCGAAATGGCTTACCTAGCTATCTTATCTGCCCTGGATAACGAAGCAAGTTTGCGCAGCTTGAGATGTATCGATGATGCACTGTTCTGGATGATATGTTCCTCATCGCGTACGATGGATGACAGCAAACATTTTTTGGAATTTTACTTGAGAGAGAGCAGACAAGTTTACGACTGAAAAAATCACGAGAGAACTGACTCGGGCCGAACAGGCCTACTTACATAAGCTCCTCGTTCTTTCTGCTTCCGCATTCTTTCGCCTGAGGACTGGAACATCGATGGCAAAGAAAAAACAACCAGCCAACAAACAAAACGCAAAGGCAGCCAAGAAAGCCAAAGCAGCAGCCAAAGTCGAAAAGAAAGAAACGAAGAAAATCAAGTCATCAAAGGAAGAAGATTCGGATGACGACTTGGAAGGGATACTAGACAAGGTGAGCTCCCTTCAGACATGGGTTGAGAGAGAGTCTAATGGCTGGGATAGTAGTTCCGAAGAGAATGGGAATCATCACATACCGTCACGGAAGAAACTGTCGCTTCACCGCCCTCAAGACGTGCCAATGCGACGTTGACCGCGTGTCCCAGCGGTAATCACCTCTGGTGCATCGGTGGTGAATATATGTCTTCAGATGGAAAGGCTGTGCGTCCCTAATTTGCTATTTACTAATCGCATCTCATCTGAAACCGACGATAGTATTTCTACAACGACGTCTACCGCTACACACCAGAAAAGAACGAATGGCGAAAATATTCCTCACCCGAATGTCCAGGCCCCAGATCCGCACACGCAGTAGTCGCATCTCCCCAATCAGGCGGCCTCCTCTTCCTCTTCGGAGGCGAATTTTCAAGCCCTTCGCAAACTTCTTTTCATCATTATCGAGACTTTTGGAGTTTTTCGATAGCGACGCATGAATGGACTAGGATTGATAATGGGGGTGGTGGTGGAGGCGGAGGGGGGAGAGGGAAGGGGAAGAATGTGATGCCGAGTGCGAGGAGTGGATGTCGGATGGCGATGTATAAGCATCATGTTGTGCTTTTTGGAGGGTTCCATGACGTCGGTATTCGCAGTACGTATCTCTTCATGGTGTTTCCTTCGCGATGCTGAAAATGATTAGCAACATATCTTCAAGATTTGTGGCTCTTTGATACGCAGGAATATCGGTGGCATCAAGTCACTTTCCCGCCTACTACACGTGTGCCTTCGTAGGTACATTTCTTTCCCATGATTGCGTACTCTGAACATCAAACGCTCCAGAGCACGAAGCGGATTCTCATTTCTTCCTCATACGCACGGTCTCATCCTCCACGGTGGATACACCAAAGAATATCCCTCATCAGTCGGCGTCAAGGGCAAACCGAACAAATCAAAGATGGTCCAAGGTATCGGCAAAGCACTAGACGATACCTATTTACTCTCGTTCGTCTCTCCTCTTTCTTCGATCACCGATAAACGATGAGTCTGAAGGATTAACGAATGCCCACAGGATGTCAGCTGATCCGCTCCATCCGACATTCACGAAGATCAAAATCCCCGCGTCAGCGAATAACACTCCCACACCCACCCGTTCAGGCTGTACGATGTCCTTCTGGCCTCGCGCATCATCTTCTACTTCCTCTACTGCATCAGCTGGAGGGGCCGGTATAGGTGTCTTGTTCGGCGGAGTAAGCGATAGAGAGATCGACGAAGAGAGAATGGAGAGTGTGTTTTGGGATGAACTTTGGGGATTGAGGGTTGATTCGAGTGGGATTGGGGGGCTGGGAGCTAGTGGGAGGTGGGTCAGGATGGGGTTGAAGGTTTCGAAGAAGAAGAAGAAAGGAGGTGGTAATGCAAATGCCAAGAGGGATGATGGAGGAGTACGTTCTTTCGAGGGGTGACTTCGGGGACCGGGTGCTTATGTATCAATGCAGACGATCGCGCTCAATCAGGGTAATGAGGCAGATCCCGACGATCCGCTTCTTACAGTCCCGCACGCTCGATACAACGCGATGCTCGCCATCCTCAAAAACACGCTATACATGTCCGTCCCCCTCCCTCCTCGTCCTTCCCCTCACTCATATTTGTATTTCCACTTCCACAGCTTAGCAGGAATATACGAACTCGGCTCCCACGAATATACACTGGACGATTTCCACGCTATTAATCTGGATAAGATGGATGGATATACGTGTCTTTGGAAAGGCGAAGTTGTTGATGAGATCTTGGCGAGGGTGAAGGAGAGGGAGGGGGGTGGGGGTGGGGATAGTAGTAGCGACGAAGACAACGACGACGACGAAGATGGAGATGGAGATACGGATAGTGAAAGTGGTGATGATAGCGAGGATGAAGGAGAGGATGGAGATGAAGGCCAAGGCGAAGAGGATGAGGGAGGTGATGCACCGGTGGATGTCGACGTCGCTGAAGACAGCGATCATGAAGGGCCGGCTTCGATATCTTCATCAGCGCGGACGAAGAAAGCTCCCAAACCGACTCGGAAAGAACGTAAAGCCCTAGCTATCGAAGCTTTGAAGCTCGACACAGACGATCCCGCGAACTTGGTGCGTTTACCGACTGGCAATTGATGACGTAGACCCAATAACTGATTGATTTGTACAGACGCCTTCTGTCTCCGCAACTATTGGATCTGAGACGACGAAATTATCAAGTCCGACGATAGCAACCCCCACAGAGAATATATCAAATACCCCTCAGCCGGGTGAATCACTCGCAGCCTTCTACGCCAGAACACGTACGTCCCACCCTCCCTTTCCCCTATATTCTATTATCCCACATTTACTTATGCCGTCATCTCAGGTGAACATTGGGCTCAACGCGTCTTGCAGAATAATGATGGTACGATCGGCGGGGCAGGTTCCGCAGATCTGAAGCCTGCGAGCGGAGGTGGAAAGATGATCAGAAGGGATGGATTCTCGATGGCTGAAGAAAGATATCGTACGTCTCATCCCCTTCCTCCTGATTCACTGTGGCTCGTCATTGATTGATTGGGACAGTGGAATATAAACCGACGCTCGAAGGGATCGAAAGGATATTACGTGAGGCGGGGTTGGATGATGAGGATATTAAGAGGGGGGCTGGGGCTGGAAGTGTCGGTCCTGGTGGGATCGTTGGAGGTGGTCTTGGAGGAACAGTTAGTAGGAATAGACGATAAACTGTTACGAAGGACTAGATTTTCGACTTAGTCTTTCCGCTGTGGATGAAAGTCCAAACATGTACAAACGTTGATATTTCCTATTCTGGCAATGCTTTTCAGTTTTACGTTTTACATTTATTGTGTATTGTTGTCGACCGTTGTGTTCCTTTTGTTCAGAGCCACAACGGCCCTTCACGTTTCACATACTTATCATCGTATTTCAACTGCGACTCACATGGTCCTCTCTGTATCTCGCCCCCTCACAAGCTGTACCAGCACCTGCTATCAACGCACCGAACGTCCCAGAACCTTGCGCAATGCACAGCTTTAGCCAAGTAAAGCCAGAACGCCCATACCATCGACGTCTATGGTTTCCAGGCACCCTGTCAGACGGGAAGCTGCTCAGAACGCACCAATCATGCCCTCAGTGCCGGATTTGAGCGATGAGATAATATATCTTAAAACCGATCAATATCTCTTCCCCATCACAACGGGCGGTCAAAGCGATGTCTATCGCGCAGATCTCAACGGAGACGCTGTAGCTGTGAAAGTTATGAGATATTTCAACATGCAGAGAGAAGAACGAAAGCGGAAGATGGAGCAGGTGCGTCTCTGTTCTCCGCTTTTTCACTCTATCATATGATAACTTTGACTAAATTCTTCTGTAGAGAGCCGGAAGAGAAATGCAAGTGTGGGCACAGTTTAATCATCCCAATATCCTCCCCTTTCTGGGCTTCTGTTTCTTCCCGAACTCAACTGAGAATTTTTCGTTGGTCTCGCCGTGGATGAATAATGGGAATGCGCTCTCTTATGTGACGAGTAATCCTGGTTCTGATAGGCTGCCCATCGTGAGTATTGATACATCCCAAGATTCATACTTTTATATTTCGAGCAGATTATTGGAGTCTTTCGCGGGAGTTGTTATCTTCATAAGAATAACATTGTTCATGGCGATATCAAACCAGTATGTCTATCCAGTGCCATACCAGCCACTTATTTCTCACTCAGCTCTCGGGAAGACTAACGTTCTGATGACCGAAGACGGCGTTCCTCTGCTCGGTGACTTCGGTGACTTTGGATTGGCGAGGTTACAGCCGCAAGCCGGGGAAACGACGTCTGCATCAGTGTCTAGTTCATCGCTGCAAGGGACGGCGAGATACATGGCACCTGAGCTGTTCGGTGATGCGATATCAGGACGGTCGCGGAAGCCTAGCTATCCAAGCGACGTGTGGGCTTTCGGCTGTTTGCTACTTGTCAGTATTCTTATTCTTTCGATGAACCCGATTGTGCGGAACTCAATGGCAGTCGATGTTGGTTCAGGAGATTATGACCTTGATACCGCCGAAGGCCGGTAAAGATCGCTCTCAAGCTATTGTTGCAATCATACGCGAGCAACCTCCCTACGGTCACTCTGCAGATACGATTTCTTGGAGTGCCGCCTTCAGACCGTACCCGAGGCTCTGGTTCCTGTGTTTAGAATGTTGGGAGAGAGATGTTAGCAGGCGCATATCGCTCAGTGAGATTGGGGAATGGCTGAGGTATGTCCTTCGGAATCCGCCTCCTTGAGTCATGTAGATCATGCGATCTTACATTCTTTCCCCGATAGATCTCGAGCCTTTAGACCCACCAACGTGTTCAGTGTAATAGGCAGAGCCACTAATCCCGACTCGAGTTCTGTGGGAAGATCTACTGGCCAACCTAGGCTTGCGCCTAATAGGAGGACACCATCGCCTCGCTCGAACATCTCAGAGGGGCACGACGACAAACGCTCAATTATCTCAGACGGATCAGACGACGAAGGATCTAACATCCCAGAGGAGGGATCCGACGACCAATCTTACATATCAGACCTCAAATGGCAAATAAACATGAAGTCCGAGTGCGAAGGCCCTGAGAGTCCAGGGGTTCTGCGCCTTCGAACTAGACTCTCAAAAGCCTATCTCGAACTCCAGCGATATTCAGACGCAGAAAAAATAGGGAGATCAGTATTGGAAACCAATTGGCGAGTTCGGGGTGCGGATCACATGAATACGTTGGATTGTATGGACGAGTTCAGGGAAACTTTGAGAGGGTGTGGGTTTTTAGAGGAGGCGGCTGAATTGGGATTGGATGTTGTACGGAGGAGAAGGATGATACAAGGTGTTGATGATCCGAGGACGCATAAAAGTGCGGCAGTGTATTGTGGGGTCCTGACTCCTGAGAGAACTTAGAAGAGATGGCGAAGCGCGTCAATGCGAGCGTGAATGGGAGAGGATTTTTGGTATTCCTGTCGAAGACTTTGACCTTCTTGATAGGTTGCACTCTTGGGATTTATAGACATCCATGCTTTGGTATATCGTGGCTCGTGGCTTATCGAACTGTTTCTGTATCTTCATAGTATACCCGTATCATCGTTCATAGTTCCAAATATGCATGTAACTGGTTTATGTACTCAGGCACAGTACTAGCTAGTCTTCAATTTCGTGTCGTGAGACTATTGTAAGCTGGATATTCGGACCCTGAACAGAGCAATAGCCTACGTCAAAAAGACACGTACCTCAAAGCAGCGCACGTTCGTCTCACACTTCCCTATATTCTCAGGCTGGCCGGTACCACTACCATGTCGACGTCTTGCTTGATTCGGCTCGACACAGCCACTCAGTAATCCCACATAGCTCTTCCCCTCGAGCTCCCTTCCCTCCTCTCCTCTCTCCTCTGTCATCTGTCATTGGATCTGCCATCAGAAATCTTATCGTACAAATCCTCACGCATAACCCCGAACATTGCGAACAACATCTTGCAATGCCGATCGTCATCATGCAGATGGACGATGTCGTCTACGACTCATACATCGCCAAATTGTTCGGGGCCATACAAACTGCCGTGTCGTACAAAGAAATAGGATCTCCATTTGCAAACGATCTATTTGGTACGCCTCTCATTTCGATTTGTTGACCCCATTCATCATGGTGTTTGTGGCCGTAGAGTTCCTCAAGGTTACGATTCTTCTGCTCTCGCTTTTGACGACTGTGTTTGCTGTGGGAGCGTTGTGGGCTATAATGCTTATGGTTGTTCGGGATGCAATCACGGGGTTTCGGAGAGGAGAGACGAATTTGAATGGTACAGGTCCATGTATGAAGGTGTAATAATTGTTTGGTGCGGTGAAATTTTGTTTGTCTATCAAGTGGAAGTGAGCTCCCGGGTGGCGAGTCTCTTCAATTGTGTAGCACTGTTATGAGTCTCAGAGGTCCTTCCGATTGAATTCGTTTCAACTAGAATATTGATGTATTATTTATTGCCTTGAAAGAAAGAAAAAACCCCGCCGTTCATTAGAAACTAACCATTCAGTAAGAGCTCGAAAGCTTGCTAAAATTTTGAAGGGGCACAAAAGCGTTATGATATGTCAACCCAATAGTTTTGGTCGAGCACATACTACTACAGACCAGCGCACGTTGGTGCCATACCTGCCTTTTCTAGCCGGTACCCCTACCATGTACCCCTCGACACAGCCACTCAGCGATCCCACATAGCCCGTGGCCCCGTCCCGTCCCTCCACCTTCCTCCCTTTCGTCTCTCATCGGTTGCAACATCAGAAATTTTATCGTACTAATCCACGCGGATAACCACGCACACTACGATCTGCGAATAACGAGTTAAAGTCGCCAGTACAATGCCGATCATCATCACGGAAATGGACGAGCTTGATTACGCCTCATACATCGCCAAATTGTCCGGAGCCATGCAGAGTCGGGCTGCCGTCTCTCACATGTATAGAGGGATTGGATCTTCAGTGGCAAATAATCCTTCTGGTACGCCTCGCATGTCAGCTTGCTTGTTCATTTCGATCATGATGTTTGTGGAAGTAGAAATACTCAAGATCACGATTCTGTTAATTGCGTATTTGACGACTTCATCTGCTGTGGGCGCGATGGGGGCTATAATGTGCATGGTCGTTTGGGATGCGATAAAGCGGTTAGTGAGAAGACAGACGAATTCGAATGATACACGTATGTATACGAAGGTATAACGATTGCTTGGCGGGGTGGGATCTTCCATTTTCATTGAGTCAAATAAAAGAAGGGATTCTGTGGGCTCTATTGGCTCTGTAGCATAACGAAAATCTCAAATAGGCCTTATGATTGAAGTATCGTCGACTTGAGAGTATTTATGTACTGTTTGTGACCTTAAAAAAGACGACACTTCATCAGGAACAGACCATCTGACAATAGCTTGAAAGCTTCGCAATATACTACAGTTCAAGCCGACCGTTGAACACGACTCGTTACGCGAGGTGAATGCAATGCACGTTTTCTTGGTATGATAACGGTGCTTGCTTTCGGTCGTTGATTTGAAGGGAATAGTCAACATTCTCCGAATGAACAAAAAAAATACCAATGATTGAATCTGAGAGAACCCATACAATCGAAAGATGAAGACTTCAAAGTCAATAAGCAAGTCAATAAGCGATGAACTCTTGACCTTGCTGACGTAATCCTCTATACGTAACAATCGGCTGCGTTGACTACGAGGTGCGTCCATGTTTTTCTGGCATGCTCATTCTTTTGTTCTTGAATGCGTACATTTGGTCCAACGCGGAGCTTTCCTCGTGTGGTCATACTAACACGGAGGCATGGGCCGTTTGAATGGGCCGATTAATGAAAGACTCAGAAAGAGTGACGCCGTCAAAGGCGCTATAAGAGTTCACAACCAGCACGCCGCCTTACTCTGCTCTGCTCTGCCAGTGTCCTCTGCATGTCACCCACCTACAGGATCCTCGTCGGGTCCTACACCCGAATCATCACGACTCTCTCCTTCACACCATCATCTAAGGATTCGTCATCCACCGCGATACTAGAGGTATCCTCTTCGTTGGACATAGGCGATAATCCGAGTTGGATCTCTCAGCATCCGTCTCATCCAAATCTCATCTTCGCTACGCTCGAGAATCCGAAGGGTCAAGTTGCACTTGTTAAGGTCGATGACACAGGGAAAGGACACGTCGAAGGATATGCAGATAGTGGAGGGGATGGTGCTGTTCATCTCTGGATTGGGGAGCAAGAACTCGTCGTCGCAAACGTCAGTATAATCTCATTTTAATCCGACGAATTGTTCCTGAAAGATCGTCATAGTATTTCGGCTCCACAATTTTACAAATTCCATTTACCCTGAACCCACCTCGGCTCGCCCAATCGCCATATCCTCCTATTCAATTTCAAATTGCTAAGCCAGGTCCCAATAAAGAGCGTCAGGATAAATCGCATCCGCACCAGATATATTATGAGAAATCCAGAGATGAAATATTCGTCCCGGACCTCGGGGCTGATAAAATTCGCCGGCTTGTTCGTTCGTCGGATGACAAGACACGCTGGGTGGTGAATGAAAACGAGAGCATCGACGTGAAGTCCGGAAGCGGGCCGAGGCACGTCTTGATCAAAGGTATATCATTCTCTCAATCCGTTTAATATTCTTTGGCTGAGAATTCACAAGACAACATCCTTTACATCGTCGCCGAACTGACCTCTGAATTAATCACCTACTCCCTCGATTCGAGCCCAAAGCATCTAAAAACTCTCTCAACGCTATCTACCCCACCTTCCAAAGACGCTCTAGCTAGCGAGATCATCATCTCAACTTCAGGCTACCACATTCTCGTCGCGAATCGCAATTCTGATGATCCAAGAGGCGATCCAATCGCTGTATTTACGCCTCACCCGAAGTTCGAGCGAGTAGGAGAGATATGGACTGGATTGAAGCATGGGAGAGGGATGCAATTTAGTAAAAATGGGAAATACTTGATTGCGGGTGGGGTGAACGGTGGAGGAGTCAAGGTGTACGAGTGGACTGATTCGACTGGGAGCGCAAAGGAAATAGCAAAATTGGACGTCGAAAAGCCGACGGATTTTGTATGGGTCTAATCGAGATTTTACTATATTCTCTGAAGCCCCGAGAAATTCTCATTCCAAGATATTATATTCGAATGATTTCGACTTATTTGTACTACAAAGAAGGGGTTCGACGAAGGGGGTGGCTTTTGGCACTACTTGACACCAGACGAGCATTCACAGTCCAGCAGCCTTGTAAAGCTTATCCCGATCCGAGCTCTCATCTACAAGTCCCTTGAAGAAACTTCCTTCTCTCTGCAATAGAGCTTTCGGCGAATCAAGTTCCTTCGTCTCGCCCGCATCGAGGACCATCTGTACCAATGGGATCAGTATAATGATATGTGAAAGGAATGGAAGGGCATACGATTTTGTCGGATGCCATGATTGTTTGAAGACGATGAGCGACGGTGATGACAGTCGCATCTTTGAATTCCGTTCGGAGCGACTCCTGAATCGCATGATCCGTCTCATAATCTACCCCCTCACATCAGCACCGATACCCCCCTCAAAGATAAATAGAACGAACCAATAGCAGCAGTCGCCTCATCCAAAATGACGACTTTACTCCTCCGCAAAATCGCACGTGCGATAGCGACGATTTGTCGTTGACCCTGTGAGAAATTGGATCCTCCAGAAGCGACTTCCGTATCGAGGGTTATACCACCTTCTTCTTCTTCCTCCCCAACCGTAACGCTCCCCGCCGAAGCGGACGTAGAACCCTCATTCGATCCTCTCCTCTCCCTCTCTCCGCTGGAATTATGGCTTGCCCCTCCGGTCCCTTGAGTCCTATACAATCCCGCAGCTCTCAATGCATCATTGAGCACAGCATCATCATGTTCTTGGAACGGGTCGAGATTCTCTCGAAGAGTTCCGCTGAGGAGTTCGGGATGTTGGGGAATGACAGTTATATTCGATCGGAGAGCGTGAAGATTGATCTTCGACGCGTCGAGCGAGTCGTATATTACGCTTCCGGTAGTTGGGATAGCGCGAAGGAGGGCGAGAGCGACTGTTGACTTTCCGGCTCCGGTTCGGCCGACTATGAAATACGCATTACGTCAGATTTATTTCTGGTAGGACGAAGAAGGGGAAGTACATACCGATACCCATACGTTCGCCGGACTTGAGATGGAAATTAATGTTCTTGAGAACTTCAGGTCCGTCAGCCGAATATCGCGCGGAGAGATCTTTGACTATCAATTCGCCAGAAGCAGGCCAATAAGCAGGTGGCTTCCCATCTTCCGTCTCAGGCGGTTCATGATCGATCTTCAAGAAATCTTGAATTCGTTCCAAACTACCATCCATCAGCTCATCCACCCGATATTATGGACAAAAAGAACCGACGTACCTGTTCCCTTGGACTTCGATCTCGTTGTACATTCTGATCCACATGAGGAGTTGGAACGAGAATCCAGTCATCAATACCAATGTGAAGCCGACATTTCCAGAAGATAGATTGCGCCAATATACGACGTATGCGGCGATGACACCTGTGAATATCCCACCCAGAGTGTCCATCCGGAATCCGATCCATCTGTTCGGAAATCAGTCAAGGCGAAGAAGCGTCTCGAAGCAGAAGTCCGAACCTGTTGACGTTCCAATACGTTCGTGCGGCGCGGGTATAATTGTCGATCCTCTTTATCGACTCTTTCCGGAACGCCTCCTGCGCTCCATACGCGCGAATCGAGACTACAAACCACATCAGCGTCCCTCCCTCCGACATCAACGAAAAGAGGAATACGTACTAAGACCATTCAGCGCCGCACCCACATGACTCAAAACCGGACTCCTCGAATTACTCATATTCCGCTTAATAGGTAACTGAGCCGCAATATACACTTGTCCAATCAACAATCCCGCAACGACCACAATCGTAGCTGGGATCAGAGCGATGGGACCAGCTTGTGTGATGACGGCGAAGAATATACAGGTTAGACCGGCGGTCATGTACATCAACCCGACCATCATGTTGGATAGTTGACCGTCTATCGTTTGACAGTCTTGGGAACAGCGGGAGAGGACGCGGGATATGGGGACTGTGTCGAGCCATCTGTCAAAGCCGTCAGCGAGGATGGACGGAGGAAGGAGACGGAAACGGACCGGAATGTGGAGGTGAGGATTGATCGAATGAGACGTTCGTGTAGTGTCCTCGATGCACGAACGGATCCCCAAACCCAATACGCATGCGCAAGACCTGCGCATACACTTCCGAAAAGCAAAATACCAGCGTACATTCCCAAATACCTACCAAATCCGTCAACATCCTCACATAATGTCCCCCAAAAAGCGAATAAAGCGTACCTCGGGACGGGTACATCAGCTGGATCATCAACGATTTGATATTGCGAGGACCAATAACCTAGGAACCATTTTGCCGTTATGGAAGTTATATTTTCGAGGAATACACCGCCTATGCAGATGAAGAAGAAGAGAGGACCACCGAGTTCGACGAGCCACATTTTCACTGTGAGCGGATGTCAGGGTCAGTATTGTGCGAGAAGGATGGATGGATGGGGGAGAGAAGGGGAGGGGAGGGAGGGACGTACTAGCTCCCCAGCTGACGTGGCCGAAGGCCATTTCCTCTGCGACGATCAACTTCCCGTCTTTCTCTCCTTCCGCGGCCTCAGCCACAACTTCACCTTCCACCTCCGGAGAAGGCGAAACATCTCCAACCTTCGCCTCCTCCGCCTTCGTAACTTCCTTTGTCCCCTTATCCTTATCATCCTTATCATCCCTCTCATCCCTCCCCAAATCCCCGCACACCTCCTGCACACTCCCACTTCCCACAACCCTCCCATCAGTGCCCAAAGCCACCACAAATTCCGCATACGGAGCAACAAGTCCAACATTATGAGTAACCAACACCGTCGTCCGTCCTTTTAATAAATCCCCTCCTAGGCATTTTTGTGCGACCCATCGCGCTGTGTGGACGTCGAGGGCGGAGAGTACGTCGTCTAGGAGGAGGATTTGGGCTGGGGAGTAGACTGCGCGGGCTAGGGTTATTCGGGCTTTTTGACCGCCGCTTTATACGTTTCGTCAAGTCAGCACTACAATTAATTTGGGAAGAGGGAGGGCGAACCTGAGTGTGATACCCTTCTCCCCGACTTCTGTAAGTTCCCCCGCCTCAAAAAGCGTCAAATCCCTCGTCAAAGCCGTCTGATAAATAACCTTATCAAATCGCTCTTTATCATACACCGCTCCAAAAAGAATATTATCCCTAATAGTCTCATTAAGAACCCAAGTTTCCTGCGCAGCATACGCCACACCCCCTTGGCGGGGAAGATTATAGAGGGAGGTGGGGAGGGTGGGTTGGAAGTACATTTCGCCTAGGAGGGCCATGAGGAGGGATGTTTTTCCGGAGCCGGTTGGGCCGATTATGAGGTTCAATGAACCTGACTTAAAGGAGAGGTCACCGTCGATCGTTAGACGGAAATTCCGTTTCTTGCTGGAGGAAGAAGGTGTAGCGGGAGTCGATGACCCGGATGCAGAGGCGGAGGAAGAAGGTTGTTTATCCCAGCTGAACACCGCGTCTCGGATTAATACTTGATCTTTGATACTCGGATCTTCATCGCCGGGGCCGGGGCCGGATCCGGAAGCTACGAGTCTGGCAAATGGACCGCTCGTATTCGAATCGGAGAAGAGCTCGCCGTTGTTTATGAAGTCGCCTACTCTGTCGAGTGAGACTTTCGCTACACCACACCGCAAATTAATCAGTATGTGGGAGAAGAGGGGGAGGAGGGGAGGGGGGTACCTCGAAGAACGGCGGGGAGGAGGTAGAATAGGTTGAAGAGGTTGTTTTCGAATATGTTGAATACGCCTATGGCGGAGTATATCGTTGATGCTGTTAATTCTTTCTTCATGATGAGTGTCTATCCGCGCATTAGTATCTACTATCGATGATATCGCAGTGAAGAGAGGGATGTACGTATGTCGCAAATGTCGAAATCATCGTCATAAGCGGGAAGATCGAACTACACCAGACCACATCAATATCAATATCAATCTTCAACGACAAGAAGGGAAACAAGATACGTACTTGAGCATCCAAGAACCGATACCAAGCCATTGAGTCCTCAGAATATACTTGAGCTCGTCTACATCCATCCATCGAAGAAATCAGAGATTGCCATTTATATCGAAAGGAGGTGAAGGGACGTACCTTCTCGTTTATCCCAAAGATACTTATCGACTTTACTCTCCCATGCAAAGATCTTGATCATCCGCAAAACGTTCATGATCTGATTGATAGCTGCTATACGGGCGTCGCTCTATATCGGCACAAACAAATAATTGTCAGTATCGGCCGTTGTTTACGAAGAGGAAAGGAAGGAAAAAGGTGGATGAGAATGAGAATGAGAATAAATCGTTTGGGGATTGGAATCCGTCAGATTCCAAATGACCCCGAACGATGCTATAATAAACGGATGCGGACAGATTCAAAAGTCGAATGTGAGACTGAAATGGAGATGGAGACGCAGACGCAGACGCAGATGCAGATGTGGAGGGACGAAGGGCCGGATTTCGAACGACCTCTATACAACCCCGTCATCAACGATTTCACAATTCCCTCTCGCCCCTTCTCAACCCACATCCGCCCAAAACTTTCACCCCAAGTCAACCCACAACAAAGAAGATCAAAGATCAAAGATCAAAGATCAAAGATCAAAGATCAAAGATCAAAGATCAAAGATCAAAGATCAAAGATCAAAGATCAAAGATCAAAGATCGAAGAAGCGAAAGGGGAGCGGAAGAGCTGAACAAAGAAGATCGAAGTAGATCGACGAACAAAGAAAGTCGAAAGTCGAAGGGGAAGAATATAATGATGAGAGGAGAAGAAACAGACCTTTTTCATCTTAACTTCCTGAAGCCTCATCATCCACCTTGCCAATAACCCCGGAACAGGGATCATACACACGAATACGCCGAGTCCGACAAAGGCACTCCAGCCTAGGATTAGGTAGAGGAATATGACGCATATTATTATGCGGAATGAGACGAATACTGCGAACGTGGTGAGCACGAGTAAGAGGGAGGGAGCGGAGCGTTAGAGAGCGAGTTTGGGTGAGCAAGCGAGCCGAAAGCGAAGGAAGAGCGAATGGGTGGGAAGGAGAGAACGAGTGCCAAGTGTGAAGGCAGCAGCGGGGAAGCGAGAGGGAATGGATGAAAAGTGGGAGGAAAGGAAGGAGGAAGAGACGTACGAGGTTCCATCCAATCAAGCCCTTGTTGCAGATTCTTCAAATCCGTACTGATCATATTATTAATCTTCCCAATCTGATCCGTCCCTTTATCTTTCTCTTCCTTCTTCTCTCCACCCTTTCCCTCGCCGGCCTTGGCATCCTTGCCAGTCGTGGCTTTTGCTGCTTTTCCGTCTGCGCCGGAATTGGAAGTGGACTTGGCGGCTTTGGAGATCGCAGCGTCGGTTCCTACAGCTGTGACTTCCGCCGCACTAATAATAGTAGATGCCGGATCCGGCGCATTACTAATTCCTTGTCCAGTAGCCAACGTCGCCTCTGTATCAGCCAACGAAACCGTATCCACCCCTCCCGCTAAAGCAGGTGTAGCTGTTCCTGAAGCGGATGGAGATACTGCCTTAGAAGTGGTAGCCGAAGGAGAGGTAGAGGATGAGGAAGGTTTGATAGCTGTGTTCAGGCGGACGCGGAGGGAGTGAACGAACACGAGCTGTGTAATAATCCCCTCAACCCTTACAAGAACCTTACACTACACCCCACCACCAATCATCCCCAAAGTAAGCCTCCCATTTCTTCCCAAAAAATAAAAAGAAGACGCACCGAAAAATATAAGTAGGTCTGCTGACAAACACTACTCAAAATCGGACCCGCCCCAAGCCACAATATCCATATCCAAGGCTTCAATATCTCCCGATCCCCTTCGAGGTATGCAAGAATCCGATTTGTAGCTATTGGTCCTGCGAATTCGTTGATTGCTTCTATGATGCTGAGGAGGGACATTATTGCGTATTGTTTTTCTGTAGTACATTATTAGCGATCGGTCGGGACGAGACGGACCGGGCGGGGAGGGGAGTAACCAGGGTGAGGAAGAAGGAAGGACGGGAGGGGAAGAACGGATGGAGGACGGGGAAGAAGTGGATGAAGGGACTCACTGAAATACAAAAACACAGCAAACAAAAAGCTCCAATGCCTCTTCCCACTCCTCACAGGATCCAACGTCCTAAACGCACTTTGCTCAAGATATTCCGCTCTATCGTCATCTGATAAACTTGGAAGTTGGTCGATTGTGAGTGAGGGGGATTTGTAGGCTTTAAAGATTGTGGAGTCGAGGTAGGAGAATGAGGCGAGGGAGATGTAGGATGAAGTTTGGGAGGCGGTGGGTGGGATTGGGTTCTACACATCGCGTCGCATCGGATCAGTATCGAGCTTTTATAATTAAATATGTGCAAGGCACCTCTGGATCAGCAGGCTCATACTTCCTAGGCAACAAACCCGGCACCAAAAACCCCAGAAAAATGACCAAGGCAAACCTTGCCCACCCTAACGGTCCATCAGCTTGATCCATTGATCGACCATCAGCTGCGAGAGGAGCTAAATCGCGGATTAGGTATATGGAAGCTGTGAGGAGGTGTAGGAAGGATGTGTGGGAGGAGGTTAGGTATTTGAAGCGCGGGGTTGGGAGGAGGGGGATTAGAGATAGGAGGGTCGTGTAGGCCTACGATTTGTTAGTGGGCGGGAGGGAAGGTTAGGTTAGCGGTTACGTACGAAGAATGCGAGTAAGAGGATGTCAATAACCTTGCCCCCTTTGACGACTAACGCCCCCTGAATGCCCACAAGTCCGAAAGTAGCAACCAATCTCAAAGCCTGAAGAACATTCCACGAAGGAGGATCTTTATATTCCTCCGATTGCAATTGGGAAATGTCATAGGATAGATCGACGATGTAAGCGTAATATTTGCGAAGAGGGGTTGAGGGGAGGATTGAGTGGATGAGGAGGAGTGTGAGGGAGAGAATGGAGAAGTAGAGAGGGAATGTTCGGGCGTCGAGGAACAGACTTTTTGGTGTGCTCGTGCTGAAGGAGGAGAGGAGGAAAGAGGAATAGGAAGAGGTGGAAGGGAGAGAGAACGCGAATTGATTCGCCATTTTCTGAGCCGCGTCAATTACGTCTTCACTCTACTTCCCTTCAACGCGAAAACACTCACTCACTCGCTCGCTCGCCTGCTACAACTTATACCTCACCGTCGTCGTCAGGAGCAAGAGCAAGGATGACTCCACCGGCCCCGCCCTTTGACTGAATCAATCAGAAGCAGAATTCGAAACGAACGAGGAGACCGTTCCACGTGCTGAGGAACGACGAAGCATGCGCTCAACGGTCTTATCGGTCATTCCTCCTTCTTATCCCCGTCTTCTTTCTCTTTTTTCGGTTTCCCGAGTTGATCGAATTCCCGATCAGGGCGGTGGCGCTTATTGCATTCTCTTCGATTGATGGATGACATGGACGAGATTTGCAGATCTGCGACGCAATTCGAAGTTCTTTGGATGCGCAGTTGACTCGGGGACACCGCATGCATCTCACGGTGGGATACTGAGCTCTGCAAGTAGGAACGCCTCTTCTATGGTGTGTTCTACTCGAGTAGCATCCACCATGCTTCTGCTTTCAATATGGCTCGGGACCGAGAAGCTCCCATGCCCACGCCAGGGAAGCCAAGGAGAACTCGTCATCGTGCTATCCACTGACTCCTTACGATGCCACGATCGGTTATCGATCAGATCATGACTCGATTATTTAGTGCGTGCTATCGACCCCTCGACATGCTAAACGTCTACCGTGTGGCATGTTCGAAATTTCCTCGACTCTGCAAATTTGTTCGGTAGATGACATGATCATGATCGGTTATCGATCAATTAGTGACTCGATTGTATGGTACCGGTACGTGCTATCGACGACGGTAGTCGACTTGCTGAACACCATCCTGTCGATTTGTATGGTCCTCAATCGTCGACAATCGATAGGCTCGGATAGCATGATTGACGTGCTGCCAATTCTCTACTGCGTGTCCGGGACTTATATGTATATCGTGAATGAGATCGCGCTCTGATTTTCATGTCCTGGGCCAAGGAGGACGCATAATTGACTCGATGTTTGTGTGGTCGATGGTATCAACACCTTCAACTTGCTAAGCATCGATCGACGATCTAGGTACCGTATTTCGATGACACAGGACCCCAAAGAACTCGATTCTCCCTAAATTTTGTTACGGAGCGAAAGCACTTTCTTAAGAGTCTTGGACTCTTGGTGTGGATCCCTCATCGTCACGGTATGCATGACACGATTGGCTGTCGATCAGTCCTATCAGAGCATGACTCAATTGTTTGTTGCCACTTAAAGCCCACTTTATCAATTTTGGTTAGTCGACTTGTTGAACGTCCACCTGGTGGATACCTTCGATAGTAGCTAGCACGAGAGAATTGGATTTATTTTGACATTCTTTATTGGATCCGAGCTTGACGGTCTGGAATTTGGCAGGCGGATGCGGTGCCAGTGGTTGACGCAGATCTGCGAGGATATTGAGAATTTCGGATTCATCGTTCACTTCCGACCTCTCCTCGTCTAATCAACAACCAAATATCCCAAGCCCTCGCATGATCGCTACGATACCCTCGTATACCCCCTTTCCCTCAAACACGACTGCACCCCATCCCACACCTCAACGCATAACCAGACAAAAATCCCTATCACCGCGATCCCAGCTAATAAAATCAGGAGAATTAATACCAGGATTTTGAGCACTTCTACGCGAGAACCAAAGGATAAGTGCACGGATGGGTCAATGATGAGGAGAGAGAGGAACGTACCGAAAAGAAAGTTGGTAACTGGAGATCCGATGCCTTCGTTCATGAAATAATGGATAATTTGAAGACTCGAAGGTGGGTCATTCACGATGATCGCCATGTTTTATTCTATTGTTTATATTCGTTTCATCTGTCGGTAGGTATTCGTGAGAATTTGACACGCACACGCACGAAGTTTGAAAGATGATAGTGGAACAGAGGAGAGAGATACGAAAGGAAGAGAACGGGTTATGAGTGAATGTGCTGCGGCTGTGTCGGTGCGTGCATGGTGGTGGTACTCCCCAAAAAGGAAAAGGGTGCAGGCGCTAGAGCACGTATTACTCGGAACAATATTGATCAACATACATCTGTAGCGAAAACTTGAATTCTATCAATGATAATAGCTCTTCTCCCCCA
Source organism: Sistotremastrum niveocremeum HHB9708 (assembly GCA_001630475.1). NCBI lineage: Eukaryota > Fungi > Basidiomycota > Agaricomycetes > Sistotremastrales > Sistotremastraceae > Sertulicium > Sertulicium niveocremeum. The sequence continues at coordinate 1,077,288 of KV419399.1, forward strand.
AATCAACGACCGAAACGCTCTTCCACATTCCAATCCCTCCCATCCCGCTCTCTCCTCCTCGCTTCCCAAATTTATTCAATCCAGGGAGTAGTCCTCCCTTCGCCGACTCCAAGGTCGAATTCAAATTGGAGGGAGAATTCAGAGGCTGAGTCTTCTTCCGGGATGGAAGTTCGGGGACTTTGAATCCATCTTTCGATAATCCGAAACCTTTCTTCAAATTACTCCAACTAATGTCTTTCTTCTTCGAGTTCTTTGATGTATCCGATGTAAACTCGGGACGAGTTTCCGGTTTCGTCGAACTGGATTGCGAGTCGGACGAGGACGAAGAGGGGGAGGATTTGGAAGGGAGCTGTGGGATTTTGAACGGAGCGATGATTTTATCCATCGCTTTTCCCATTGACGTGGATAATTTGGAATTCGAAGCTTTCGTTTTCAATTTTGGAGTTGGCGAGGGTTCAGCTCGAGATGCTGCTGCTCCCGCCGCGGATTTGACAGGGGTGGATAGGGGGGATGACTTGCATATCTCTTCGATCGTTTTCGGTTTCGTCGAGCTCGATACCAGTGGCAGGGCTGGTATCTTCTTCTCCAAATTTGAACTGGCGTTCGAGACGTTCGGTCTCGGTGGGCTCGGAGTTTTCAGTGATTTTAGGGATGGAGATGGCGATGGTGCCCGAGAAGGCAGCGTCGATGGGGCTGGCGAAGCCTGGGCAGAATTCTGTAGAGTATCATCAAACCTCTTCAAAACTTCCTCGAGGCAATCGAAAACCTCTTGACTCTTCTCCGCAGAGATTTGATACATCTGCGTACGACTCGGACTCGGATTCGGATGAGGAGATGTGAACGATGAGACGCGTTGACGAGAGCCTGAGAGGGACATGGATTGGACGCGGCGGATGACGTGTTCGATGGTAGTGGAGTCTGAGCGGATTTGAGTTGCGTGATGGGCCCATTTGGGAGGGAGACACGATTCCGGCATGATGGGTATATTCCTACCCACTCATCAATCAATACCCCCAACCCTAATACTTAAAATGAGAAAGGGAGGACGTACCGTTTGTTTCGTATGACGAGATCATGACATTCCCTCACAATACCTCGTAGGAATTCCCGGCCTTCTTCTAGGACATCGTCGTTTGCCCCGTGGAGATTTTCGTAGAACCTTCCTAGGAATGCGACGAATGCTTGTGCGAGACAGATGTCTTCGCAATTTGATGGAGGGATGTATTGGGAGAGTTTAATGGCTCGGGCGAGGGATGCTAGGACTGGCGTTGAACGGATTATTCGAGTGATCAACTATTATAAACGTGTATATCAGTGAGTTGATGGATGGGGGGAAGAGGGGAGGACTTACGGTTGCGAGATGAGGAGCGCCAGAGATGGAATATTCATACCAAGGCCATTCACCCATCATCAAATCCACAATCCAGAAATTCAACAAACACTCTCCCATCTCCAACCTCATCGAATGCGGTTCCATCAACAACACCCCTCCATCCTCAAACTTAAATTCGGGGAGATCGAGTAAATCGACTCTTGTGAAGAGTGCTGAAGAGGAGGAGGAGATGGAGTGACGGGTGTGTCGGATGAATGAGGAGATCCAGGATTGATCGAGTTCGGAGGATTCTTTGGATTTGTCTCGTGGAAGGAAGAGATGGCGAGCAGGGTCATAATTCGTATTATCCACAAACACAGGATCATTCCACCTCTCTCCCTCCCCACCATAATCTGCGTCTCGACCAAGTTTCTCATTAAGATCATCCCACACATCCACCTCCAACCAATCGAAATATTTATATAACCACGCGTATACACCGACAAGACCTTGGATTTTGTATATTGCGCCTATGTAGGATTCGAAGAGGTCTGCGAGGGGCTTTGGGGGGTGTTGGGAGGAGGTGGGGGAGTAGGCGGATATGAGGGCGTGGGTTGGGGGTGGGAATGAGGCGGTTGTGTGGAGGGAGAGTGTGTGGGTTAGACGGCCTAGGAGGTCGTTTGTGCATAATGCGGCGCGGGCGAGCTATGAATCCATCAGATCAGTATGAGTTAATTTCTCAAGGAATCCACAGAATAAACGGTTGATGAATGGACGGGGGATGTGTGGGATGAGAAACGAGAATGGAAGGTAACTCACACGTTGACGTCTCTGATTCCTCACATACCTCCTCCCCGTAATATCAGCAGCCAAAACACCCACACATCGATCCCCAATTAACTCCAAGAAATCATTGTTTCCTGGTGTACCGACGCAGCAGTTGTTGACGATTTCGAGGAGGGGGGAGGGGAGAGGGGGTGGAGGGGGTGGTTGGGTTGATGGGGAGGAGGAGGAGGCGGTGCGTTGGAGGTTGGAGCGTTTTCGGCGGAGGGGGTGCATCGTTTGTTAGTAGTATTATGAGTACGAGTCAAAGATGAGGGTGAACGGTGGGATAAGGGAGGAGGAGGGTGAAATTGCTGCATTATATAGAGCGTACAGAGTGGCATCGAAGTTGCGCACAACAAGAAAACAAGACAAAAGTCGTTGACAAGACGATATGCCACCCAGATAAATCTCGCAACATTGTTTCCTTGTCTTTGCGGTGATCGGAATGATCGGAATCGGATAACATCGGCTTCGTGCCGGCTAGTAATATTTTGTGGGCATTTTTTGAACTGGCATGGGAAGGAATTTAAGGAAGGAGGTCAGCTGAGTATGGTGTTCCTAATTTTCGTGAGAGATCAGGATAGCCCATGGTCAGAAATATTGAAATCGAACGAAATAAATTGGTGCCCGGCTTAGACGAAAAATGGCTCGTCTGCGGATATTTCTGCACGTAGGCTGTCGTAGCCAGATCATCCGTACTAGCAGCATGTTAGGTCACAAATCAGTTCGCCCCATCTGATCTTCGTACCATGGGGAAAGGAAAATCCAGCAAAAATATTGGAGAAAAGGCCATGATGAGCGTAAGCCGAAGATACTCCGAGAACGCCGAAGAAGGGGCTCCTTCCGGATTCCATCCCTTCCATCGCCTTCCGCGTATACCGTTTCCCGCTCAAAATATGGCAGGAAGAGCTATATTGGGTATATCTGACAGGTAGCGGGTATGACGGGCCGTCAGGGGTGGATGTGCTATAAAGATCGCCGGATCTGCTGGTGCAGCTGCTTCGTTCGTCTTGATCTGTTTCGCTGTCAGCTTTAGGAAAATCGACGACGATTACTAGTAGGATGGGTGAAACGTATACTATTCTTGTGGGCTCGTATACGAGGTCTGTGACGACGCTCAAGTTCACTCCGGCGACTTGTTCGCTTGTCGTTTTGTCATTTGTTGAAGTCGGTCATCATCCCTCCTGGATCGATAATCACCCTACGCATCCTGAACTTGTCTTTGCGACTATCGAAGCTAGTGAGGGCGAAGTTGTCGTTGTTGAAGTTGATGGAGAGGGCAAGGGAGCTGTTGTGGGACGAGTGAGTAGTGGAGGCGAAGATCCGGCTCATGTGTGGATTGGTGAAAATGAGATCGTCGTCGGGAACGTACGTCTCTCCTTTCTTTGACATCGTTATCATCGAGCTGATTGCTAGTAGTATTCCGGCTCTTCGATTCTTCAAATCCCATTCATCGCTGAATCTCCTTATCTCTCCGCACCTTCTGCTCAAGTCGTTCGATTTGAAGGAACGGGTCCGAGAGAAGATCGTCAAGAAAAATCGCATCCGCATCAAGTCTATCATCATCCCTCTCGCGAAGAACTCCTCATTCCGGATCTCGGTGCTGATAAAGTCCATCGTCTCCTCCGTGACGAGACTAAGGAAGGCGAATGGGTTGTGAAAGGGGAGATTAGTGTGAAAGCAGGGAGCGGCCCAAGACACGTATTCGTAAAAGGTGTGTTTCAAAGCGTCGCTCAACCGTGCATTCGCTCATGGATTATAGACGACGTTCTATACATCGTCGGCGAGCTCTCCTCCGAACTCCTATCCTACTCCCTCCCTCCCATTTCCTCGTCAGGCCCCGCCCCAACGCACCTCGCAACCCTCGCCACAACATCCACCCCTCCAACCCCAACCGCACTCGCCGCAGAAATCCTCCTCTCCCCTTCTAAAACCCACCTCCTCATCTCAAACAGAAACGACACCCATCCCCTCGGCGACCCCATAGCAATATTCACCCTCCACCCCACCTTCGAGCGAGTAGGAGAGGTAAGGACTGGATTGAATCATATTAGGGGTATGCAGTTTAGTAAGGATGGGAAGTATTTGATTGTGGGGGGTGCGAATGGGGGTGGTGTCAAGGTGTTTGAGTGGAGTGGGGAAGGGGAGTGGGCGAAGGAGGTTGCGCATGTTGAGCTTGAGGCGCCGACTGACTTCTTGTGGTTGTGAGAGGGCTTAGTCGAGGCTTTGGCGGAATGCGTGGTACGTTCTCCCATTGTCAGTTATGGATTGATTCCATTGCTGAGTTCTTTGTAGAGGAGTGTAGCGAGAGAGCTATTATTTAGACGTATCGAAGTTAAAATGTCAATTATCTTGTCGTTGACAGAAATGAGTCAATGGACCTATCGCGCCCTTGAATATCATCCTGTCATCGTACATGGGAATCAAACTCTAATCATTTTTGTCCGAGTGGACCCTGATCGACTCATGCTACTTACCCTTTTGGATGGTACCACCACCTTGCAAGCACCAGAGCAGCCACGGGAGAGGTACCATCTCACGTAGCCCGCGTGTTTCCTTCCTTGATCGGTCGACGTTCGCCTGTGCAGCTATCTTGCGATCTTCGTGCGTGTGCGTCTCAGAGTCCCATAAAAATCGACGGATGACACGAACATGAACTATAGAATAGCACATGGCGATCATCATAAATTAGCCACCTTCGGGCCTCCAAAGCATCCAGTCTTCAATATTTTACCATGACACCAGCGACGAGATGTTCGTATCAGACCTTGGAGCTGATAGACTCTATCGGCTTGTTCGCTCGTTGAAAAATAAAACACTTTGGGTGGTGAATGAAAGGGATACTATAGAGGTAAAGCCCGGTAGCGGCCCCGGTACGAATTGATCAAAGGCTTGTCCTTCTCGACATCTTATCGCTAATATCTGGAGTTTCCGTTCCGCCAAAACATCCTGATCACATGTCGACATATGGGCGATATGCATTCATCTATCAAAGACATGTTCTTCAATTCACTAGGGTTCCATTGGCACCGCGGATTGGTTTGAGCTCTCAATTCGAATTTGGCTAGTTCGACGACGAACCGACATCAGAAAAGCTAGCGGAATCTCGAGCTCGGTGCATTATACAGATACCCCTGCCCGAGATATCCCGTGACTCCACGTCGCGAAATGAGCGTGTACGCCAGAACGCGTGTTTTCGTGGTGAATGCGGTAGAATGACGGAGGCTGTGCAAACTTCCGGAAGCCGACCGTAAGCGCTCTTCTCTTCGATCTTTTTCCATTTCGTTATCCATGTGGTGCTATAACTTGGTGTAGTCACTTGCTCGGACCCGAAGACTGTACAAATGGAATGGTGCAACGACAAAGTATCGCCCTCGACCTTATAGCACTTAGGGTATCTCGAGGAACGTCCCCACATTTCCTTTCAGCCTCCAAATTGAACGTTCCGCGTCGCTCGTGCTTCCCGTGTCTCAAATTCTGACAACTTGATGAGTATGGACAATATGATCCCTTTCAAGAAGATGGAATACGTGCCTGTCGTTCTCGGTGCAGCCTCTTTCCTAGTCCTATGCATCCACGTTGGCGTCGTCATGTCACGCAAGGGAGAACCGAAGCCAGATATTCAGTCGACTTCGCGACAACACTGGGGACCAGAATACGCAGATAGTCTCAAGTTAAGAACATGGTTGCAATGGATACGACTTGTCCTTTGCCTGGCGTTGTTCAGTGTTTCAATATCTCAGCTTGTTCTTGTTCTCACGAGGGTCCGACTTGTCGATATATGTCTCCTGGCATTCTTCGTGCGTACGCGTTCGAATTCTTTCTGCTCATTCTTTGATCAAGAAGCTTCCAGATATACTCCGGGATTCTCTCATCTTTGACTGTTATGAAGGAGGGTGCCTTTGACGCATCCGTACACGTCACCGTTCTCCATGCGATCGCTTTCTTGACATTCTCGTTTCTCGATCTATCACCTCTTGCGTATACCCAGCCGAATGGCACATGGAACATCCCAATTGCACCTGTCCAATACCTGCGCGTGACTTTGCTTTCCATAACTGGGATCCTTATCCCTCTTCTCCTTCCACGAAATTACGTACCTCTCGATCCATCCGTGTGTTCTCTTCTCTAGTCAAGCACCGATGCACATCTCTGACACGCTGGGATCACAGAACCCTAGACCTCCGGCATTACACCAGATCGCCTCACCGCTCTCCTTCTCGTACTTCACTTTCCTTGACCCCTTAGTCTGGAAAGCCTTCAAGAATCGGAAGGGCAGCGGATCTTCACTGTTGAAAGATATTCCAAGATTGGCGGAGGATGATTCCGCGCAATATCAGTCTAAACAGTCCTTTGCCGTACGATTCTTAACATACTCATGGGCACGAATGTCTCATGGACGTCGGTAGATCGTGGATCCTGTCATGGCCAATCAGAAGCGGAGCATCGCGCGGAGCATGATCATATATTTCAGTACATCTTCTTTCCTTTCGTGCCCATTTTCAAGCTGACCTTTTCGATCAGACAAGCAATATTTCATCATGACGATCGTGACTTTAATTCAAGTCAGTCGTCTCCAGCGCTCTGTAGACCGCGCGACCTGATAGACGCCTTAGGTCACCACTGATTTCGCATGGCCTCTCGCAACGAATCGCATCCTCAACTTCCTCGAATCCTCTCCGCAATCGCCTGACGCCCCTCAAACTTCGGCTTTAAAACCTTGGGTCTGGATCCTTTGGCTTACCCTCGGTCCAATATTTGGAACCTTTCTCAATGAGATGTATGAGTTCTACATCGTGAGCTCCTTCTTACAGGTTTTTTTATGATGAGAAAAGCCGACAGAGGGTTGTGAAGACTGTTGTGCTCTCGAGGATGCAAGCGATCCTGTCGCAGCTTTTACTCGTCCATGCCTTGCGAGTTCGCCTGAACACGATCACACCTCTCTCCAAGTCCAAGAAATCACCGCCGGCATCAACAAAGAAGCCCGATGATCCCGCAATTGAACACGACTCCAGCAGTTCTTCATCGAATGCGATTACGTCGGCCGACATCGCTGAAGAGAAAGAAGATTATATCGGGAAGATCAATAATCTATTGTCGAGTGATCTGGAGTGGCTCTTTTCGTTCCAAGAATGGATGAGACCTGGTACGAGAATCTTTCGCTCCTGCAGCTCGATCGTGATATTGAGTGTAATCATAGCGATCTTGGGAATTCATGCTATGATGTGCATGTTATTATTATATTTTATTCTCGGGTGGAGGTACGTCGGCCATACTCGAAGTTATTTATTTCTCCGTGTGTTTATGGTGTGATCCATTAGTGCTTTAGTTGGGTTAGCGACTATGCTCTGCGGCATGCCGATCCCTTATTACCTCGGGAAAAGAATTCGGCTCGTCCAGCAAGGCAGGATGAAAAAGGTATTGTATTTTTGACACCGCTCTGATCGCGTGGTTAGCCTCTGACAGTGTTACATAGGCCGATTCGAGAGTCGCGGCTGTGAGTCAAAGTACGTCATCTCCTTCCCTCCGCCTTCCGAATTATTCTGATGAGAATTCGTCTATCTAGCGATGAACGTCATCCGGATGATAAAGCTCTTCGCTTGGGAGGAGAAGGTTAAAGATCGCATATTTGAAAAGCGGGAAGGTACGAAATGATCTCATCTCTTTCGATTTATTGATGAAGGTCGATCAGAGGAACTTCGATACATATTCTGGAATGTGATCCTGGATTGTGTCAGTATGATACTCAAGTAGGTTTTGGAAGATGTGTTTCTCGGGCGAATACTCATCTGCCTTTGAAGTCTATCTGTGCCTTTGGCCACGAAGATTGTTACCTATGCAGTATATGTAAGCGGTGCATAAAATCCATATCATGACCGTTTTGAACTCTGGCTAGACTCTCGTCATGGGCGAGGAACTCGTTGGTAAGATATTTCTTGGTGTTTCGTGATCGGCTCTGATCGGCTCTAAAGCTTCGAAGCTGTTCTCGTCTCTCGTCGTGAGTATCGTGTCTTCTTCCGACCGTATTTGGATTCTAAATCTGGATGTAACAGCTGTTTAATATACTCGCCAATGATGTCCACGTCGTATTTTGGAAGATTACATTTATATTGAGAAGTGCATGATTCATCCTTTCTAATGAGATTCATCGTCCTGACGTATACTTCAGGCAAGGTCTCACTCGATCGCATTGGAGATTTCTTGAATAGCGTATGTTGCTCTCGTTTGAGACAAGATGCACCGAGACTGACTTTTCATAGGGAGAACTCTATCATGATCCGAGTTTCCAACACCTTCCCTCATCCGACCACCTTGGCTCGGCCATCATCATTCGCGATGCCATATTTCGCTGGCAGAAGTCTTTTGATGGTTCCACCATCTCCAGCACACCTGCATCATCCATGAATTCTCAAAATACTCGACGCGCATTTACTCTTCGAATCCCAGGAACACTCACGTTCAAGCCTTCCACCATAAACCTGATTTGCGGACCAACTGCTTCGGGTAAAACATCGCTATTGATGGCTCTCCTCGGCGAAATGTACTTTGAAGCGTCCTCCGAATCCGGATTCTATCATCTTCCCAGAGAAAATGGTATAGCGTATGCCGCACAGGAGTCATGGGTGTTGAACGACACCATCCGCGTGAGGATATTCCTTTTCAAGGCGATCGGAACTCGGATGCTGACGTAACGATGCCGTAATAGGGGAACATCCTGTTCGGGAAGGAGTACGATCAAGAGCGATTTGAGAAGACGATATATCAGACTGGCCTGAGTCAAGATCTGGAGATGTTTGAGCGGGAGATATGACGGAAGTCGGAGAGCGTGGTATCACTCTGAGGTGCGTGTGAATCGCAAGGATCTTTTTGGCTTACATAATGTCTTGCAGCGGCGGACAAAAAGCTCGTATCACCCTCGCTCGTGCCGTTTATTCGTCGGCCCAGATCGTCCTCCTAGACGATGTTCTTTCGGCTTTGGACGCACATACCGCTCGCTGGGTCGCTACTAATTGTCTTGGCGGAGATCTTCTTGAGGGCCGCACTGTCCTGCTCGTAACTAACAACATTCTTCTTTGCGAACCCTTTGCCGGCCGGGTTATTTCGATCGGAAAAGATGGGGTCATATCTAGTCAAGAGACCGTTCAAGAGGCGTTGACAAATGATAGGTCTTTGAGGGAGACAGTGCATAGCGTCGAGGAAATCCGGAAGGAAGAATCTGTGATCGGGAACTCGAGTGAAACGATAGCTAGTGCTGATGAAGCCGAAAAGCAACCTGATGGCAAACTAATTGTCGCAGAAGACATGGCCGATGGACATCTGAGCTGGTCCGCATGTAAGCCACGTGTTTTCTTTCGACAGAAGTGTGCTAAAATTATACAGGTTTACTATGGTTCAAACACTTTAGCGGCCCTTTATTCTTCACTTACATCGCCTTCAATCTTCTCCTACAATCTCTCGTTTCGCTCTCGGGAAATTGGTTCCTCGGGTGGTGGTCGACTCAGTATATAGACCCTCCGGCCTCTGGTGTTCCCAATGGCTTGTAAGTACTATTTTTCTTTTCCTCTTGTCGCTGGATTGACGCGTGTTAGATACTTGGGAATATATTCACTGATTGCATTGGCCGATGTGCTTATCTTGATGACGAGTTTTGGCGTGTGGGAAATTGGTGGTATCAGAGCATCCCGAGCTCTCCATCAAGAACTCATGAGCTCCGTTCTTTCGGCGACATTGAGGTTCGAGCTTTCTCTGGCACGATTCAGATGCAGCTAATCTCTGATTAGATGGCTTGATACTGTTCCGATATCTCGAGTCATCACTCGTTCCTCGCAAGACTTCCAATCAATCGACGGACCTCTCCTCAACCTCTCATACAAGGTGGCCATGGAAACAACGCGACTGACGATGTGTTTTATTACCATCGTCGCATCAGCCGGATCGCTTACCCTCGTTCCTGGTATCATTGTCCTGGTCTTCGGATTAGCATTTGGCCATGTTTTCATCAAAGCTCAACTGCCGCTCAAACGGTTGAGATCGAACGCTCGATCACCGGTGTTGAGTCATGTCGGGGCTGCATTGCATGGATTAGGTATCAGCATCTCACATTACCCAATCGATGTATTTACATATTTTCTTTTAGTATCCATCCGGGCCTATGGCGCTCAAGAGGCAGTTTTGAAGGAATCCCTCTTACGAATCGACAACTTCACCCGCGTAAACCGGACGTACGAAAATCTCTGGCGGTGAGATACTCATCCGATCAGAATCGTTTCGGCTTTGTTGAACGAAATACCAGCTGGGTTGCTCTGAGGACCAAGACTCTCGGCAGCCTGTTCACGGGCGCCGTTGCTGCGTATCTTGTGTACGGCAGAGAGTTGTCAGCGGCAAGAATCGGATTTACGCTAACCCTTATCGCCACGTGGACCGATTTGCTACTTGCCTGGATCCGAGACTTCAACGACTTGGAAGTCCAAGGGAATAGGTCGATTTTTCCTGATTTTGACAGAATCTGTGCTGAGGCTTCAAATAAGTGTCGAAAGGATCAAAGATTTCCTCGAGATCGATCATGAACCGCAACCAACTGAGGAAGGCAAACCTCCTGCATATTGGCCCGCGAGCAGAGAACTGCAAGTGGAGGATCTATTCGCAAGATATTCGATGGACGGACCCGTTGTCCTGAACAACATTTCTTTCTCGTTGAAATCTGGGCAGCGATTGGGCATCGGTAAGCGCGTCGGAATTACCGCAAAACGTTTGGCTTACGTCAACACACGTGGCAGTCGGAAGAACGGGAGCTGGCAAGTCGTCGATAGCTCTGGCTCTCCTTCGTGCTATCCCTACAACGGGTAGCGTACGATATGACGAGATCGAGACATCGAAATTGAACCTTGATGTACTCAGGAGCAACATCACCATCATCCCTCAGCATCCTGAATTATTGGTCGGTACCATCCGTGAAAACCTCGATCCTTTCGGCGAACACGAGGATGCCGCCCTAACACGACGCTCTGCGTGCGGCGGGATTGTATTCCATACAAACGGAAGACTCGGAAGGAAAGCTTAGTCTGGATACCGATGTATCTGCTAGCGGTTCGAATTTTTCGCAAGGACAAAGGCAGATCCTAGCTTTGGCCCGTGCGATTCTTCGACGAAGTAAGATTGTCGTTCTCGACGAGGCGACTGCGGCAATAGGTGAGTTGATTTGAACACACATGAGCTCTGTTTAACTGGTGATAGATCATACGACGGATCATGTAATCCAGGAATCCCTCAAGACGGAGTTGAAGGATGTAACAGTGATCACTGTTGCTCATCGTCTTCAGTCTATCATGCAGTCTGACAAAATTGTACGTCTTCCATCTCAAATACCTCTGAACGCCAACTAATATGCTCTTCAGATGGTTCTCGAGAAAGGGGAAGTTGTTGAATTCGATAGCCCATCCGCGCTGCTGCTTCGCGGGAACGGCTTCTTCAAGTCACTCGTAAATGCTAGTCCAGATAGGGCAGACTTGTTGGCTGCCGCTGGAGTCCCTATCTCGGCGTGACCGATCTGGTCAATCCCGATCTTCTTCTTTCTCTGTGTCTAGTCGCCCATAAATAGTTCTCGCCCACGCTGGATTGTGGGGAGAATGCGTAGAAGTCGATCTTCTAACTATTATTCGATCCGATGGGCTGAGTGACTGCAATAATATTGTCTAAGTCGGAATTACTGTACCTTTCTCGCTTCTTCTTCGATGCCGGGTGGCTGTGTCAATTCCGGTCCCTCGTCTTCACCAGCTCGGAAATGGTCTATCACCGTATAGACTTGAAGAAAGTCCGTAATGAATGTCAGGGAAGAAGGACTCTGATTGGGTCGTCAAACGTAGCATGGGAACTTTACGTACAAGATCAAATTGAGCTAAGGGAACGCTAAAAGGAGTCATCGAGTTGAAGAGCTGGCCATACCTTCCTTCGAGCTCTTATGTCCAAGCCGCGGATCATCGTTGTAGGCTCTTACACTGATGCTATCCACATCCTCAAATTCACTCCTCCTACTTCTGGGGAAGGGGGTTCTCTCGTAGTGTCGTCTTCAGTAAAAGTTGGACGGAGTCCCAGCTTGATCGACAGGCATCCTACGGAAGCAAACGTCATCTTTGCAGCTCTTGAAAATGATAAGCGCGAAGTGGTGTCGGTGAAAATCGACGATCAAGGGAAAGGAAAGGAGATACAAAGATTAAGTGCTTTAGGTGAAGATTCTGCTCATTATTGGGTTGGACCCTCCGAGGTCGTCGTTGCGAATGTACGCCTTCTTGTAATTCATTCTGCCAATAAGTCGGTTTACTTATACAAATCTTGGGCAGTATTCTAGTTCTGCAGTCCTCCGGATATCGTTTGCCTCGGAACATCCTCAACTCAACTCATCGTTTGATCACATCATTCCTTTCGACTCTCATCCGGTCCAATTCTCGTCGCTTCACTCGGATTCTGAAGATGGAAAAGCATCCACGTCAGATTTTGGAGTCAACATGACATCTCGATTGGTGCGAACCGATTCAAAGGCAGCCAACGGGGGATTTCGAGAGAAAGTCGCTGTTGAAACTGGCAGGGGACCCCGACATCTTATTGTCCATGGTGAGGCCTATCACTTCTACCCTTTTCTTAATCATTGTTAAGATGGGTGCCCAGAGGAATATCTTTACATGCTTGCCGAGAACTCGGCCGAGCTTTTGAGCTTCATAATCGCTCCCGTTGGATCCGCGGTGGAAACCGTGCCCCTGAGAAATATCCCTACAACTTCGCACTGGTCTAGTCCTCATACCGAAGCATCCGAGCTTGTCATACGACCCCAACTTGACCCCTATTCTCGCACCGAAGGAACTCATATTTTGGTATCGCATCGCAATGATCGGAACCCTCGTGGCGATGCGATCTCGATATTTACTCCATACCCGCATTTCGAACAGGTCGGCGAGGTACGGCCTGGGTTACGAGATATTAAAGGGATGAGATTCAGTGACGACGGGAAGTACTTGATAGTCGGCGGGGTGGAGGCGGGAGGAGTGAAGGTTTTTGAATGGAATGGGAGATATAAGGATGGATGGATGAAGGAGGTTGCTAGCGTTGACGTCGCAAGTCCGAGCGATTTCTTGTGGATTTGATTCGAAAGAAGGAATGCGACACCGAACAATTTGGTTGTCACGAATAAAAGACGTCCCGATCGATGCGGTCCAATCAGTATCAAATGTAGTCCATCGGATGTTGCTCCAGGACATCTGGGACTTGAATTGAAAGGGACAACCAAAGAGAAGAGAACAATAAGCCGTATAGAGATGATCAATTAGGTTCAGGGGTGATCGAAGTCATCTAAGCGGTTGGGACAACCACAAGGACATAGATCTTCGACGTGAGATAACTTCCATGAGATGTGTTGGAACGCTAGGCCTTGACGCCCACGGTGCTCGACGATTGTAGACGCCACCTTCGAATCTTGCTGAGCAGGGAAGCACGTTATCCAATCGGCCCAAGAATGCGCCAATTCTTGAACTGTACCTTCTTCTGAACTAAGTTGTTCGCCACATGCAAGACCACAAGCGCCCAGTGCGCTAAGCGAAAATCTAAGATCCAGGCGTAACTTGACGTCAAGTAAGGGGCGACGTTCAATGTATATATACTGAACTGAGAACTCAGAGGGGTGAAATTTCCGGACGAAGTAGCAAGGGATTCGAAGGTCAGGTTCGATTAGGTCAGGGCTCTTCCTTCGTTCCTGCCAGGAGTCAGAATTTGGATCTCCCGTATTCGAGAAATTCAGGATCATTGCTGCAAAGGGCGGTGTATATGTATATAGCTAGAATATGACGAACAAGAGTATAGCAAGCCAGAATTGAAATGCTGGAAAGTGACAATCGAATTCACGAGTACGAGAACCCGAAGTTGGGCGTCATCCATTGGTTCAACTTCGGTTTCTAGAACGTAGCGGAGATACAGCGAGAGAGAACCGGTATTACTAGGACTTTGCGTTGATGCACCAATGGGTTGGGTTTCTTGAAGCGTGTCCGAGTCTGAGATCTGAGGAAAAACGTTAACAGGGCGAGGAGAAGGCGCCTGTGCGGAGTTCGAATCGTAGTTTACCAGCTGCTCGTCCTCTCGCAGTTGAAAGCTTCAGAATCGTGTCCGACACCAAAGAAGACGTCCACCATCGAATACAAATCTTGTATGACGCTTTGAAAACTGGTCTGATTTTTCTTGATTAAAACCGCCCCCCAAAACATCAGCTTTCTTGCCAGCGGGCAGCCGTCGTGTCGCGTCATCAGACGGCACTCTTGAAGAAGGGAACGCAGCAGGGTATTGAAGAACCTTTACGACTGTATGTTGTCCTCTTTCAAATCCTCGATCAGAACCGCTCAATACCCATCATCTGAAGTCTAGGGCGTTGCACATGGTCAGTTGCTAAACCCGGAGACGAGATGATGCAATTGTGTTGAAGAAGGCCGTGCTCTGCTGGTCGTCTATACCGTTCCTGAAAAGAAGGTCGGGAACCCACCTCCAAATCGAGTAAAGATCGTAGAAGTCGGCTACCACTGGCCAGGATTGCTTCCGCTTAGGTCGGCGCTGATCTTCTGCGAGACGATATAAGTACAAGACGGATTGATTCAACGAAGAATCTGGAGGTGCGCGTCCTCTCTTTTTCTAAATGTCTTCGAGCTATACTATCCTCGTAGGATCCGGTACCCGCGAAATCACAACCTTGAAATTCACTCCTCCTTCGTCTTCGTCGAGCGCATCGCTTATCGTTTCGGCAACATTGGAAGTCGGTCACCACCCAGGATGGATTGAGAAGCATCCCTCTAAGCCCTCCTTCGTGTTCGCAAACATCGAAGAGATTGTCCCTGACGCAGACCCCGGGGAAGGCGAACTCATTGTTCTCAAAGTCGACGAAGAGGGACAAGGAGCTGTCATCGGACGAGCCAGGACTGGCGGAGAGATCCCTGCTCATTTTTGGGTTGGAGAATCCGAAGTTGTCGTTGCGAACGTACGTCTTTCTTCCTCCTCAACCGCCCACGTCATCCGATGAAATATAATTAGTATTTCGGCCCTTCGATTATTCAAATCCCATTCACGCCAAACGAGCCTTATCTGTTCTCATCCGCCGCGCACACCGTTAAATTCGAGGGAAAGGGTCCGAATCCGAATCGTCAGACGATGTCGCATCCTCATCAAGTCTATCATCATCCTTCTCGCGAGGAACTGCTCGTCCCGGATCTAGGCACCGATAGGGTCTATCGGCTTCTCAAAGACGATACCAAGGACGGATATTGGACCCTCAGGGACCAGATTTCGGTCAAACCGGGAAGTGGACCCCGTCATGTGGTTGTGCATGGTCCGTCGTCTCGTTTCATGCTCGATCATTCTGTCTGATATCGAGCATATTTTTTTCAGACGAGATCATTTATATCGTTGCCGAACTCACAAATGAAATCATCGCATATACCTTGCCGCCGATCACGACAGAAGAATCGCCAAAACCAGTTCATATCAAAACGGTCTCCTCGCTTTCGACTACGCCAGCTCCAGAGGCGCTCGGAGCTGAAATCCTCTTCTCTCACCCAACCAATCACATCGTCGCCTCAAATCGGAAATCTGGTCACCCACTCGGGGATCAGATCTCTGTCTTTACACCTCATCCGAACTTCGAGTTGGTCGGAGAGATTAGGACTGGATTGGATCAAATTAGAGCCATGCAATTCAGTGAGGATGGGAAGTGGTTGATTGCAGGTGGTGTCAAGAACGGAGGGGTCAAGGTGTATGAGTGGAATGGGAGTGCTGATGGTGGGTGGGGGAAGGAGGTTGCAAGTGTGTTTGTTGCGGTACCAACAGATTTTGTGTGGCTTTGAATGGTTGCATACTGGAATATTTACAAAGAAGCCTGAGCTCAGTACTTTTCAGAATGAATTATGTAGATTAGAAGAATTACAATGAGGTTTTTGTAAAAAATACTACAAATAACCAAGAAATGATCCTTTTTCTGTCAAAGTCCAATTGTAGGCCCAGCAGTTCCAGCAAGCATTAGCTCCAAAACAGGGTCATCTGTTACATTGCCTGCATGTGTTCTATGCACCTCATTGTTCTCCAATCTCTCCAGCTCTCTGATTTCCTGGTCCAAAGATCCCTGCCTCATAGGAGCAATCATCCCAGGGTGATTAAGGGATTTGACAAGAATGAGCTCTACAAATAGAAGATATATGGATAATGCAATAATGCAGTTTGGCTTTTGGAATCATGAGCATGAAAATCACAAGCAGAAGTATATATTGGAGAAGACATACCAGTGCTATGGGTATGAGATCAATAGCAGAAACAGTAAAAGATGAGAAAATGCAGGTGAGCAGAGCCAAAGTGTAGAGCAATCCTGATCTAGATGTGATTTTGTCAGACCATAGACCCTAGGAGGAGCATTGAAAAATAATCCAACTTGAAACTTACTGTAGAGAATATGCTACAGCCAATTTGGCAAGTGAATGGTTAGTTTTGATACGTGGTGCATGTACATGGATAAGTCTGTTGGTTATTGCCACTGTTTTTTATGTTAGATCACTTAGGACTCCTTTGTTCATATTTGTTTTCTCATACCTGTACACCAAACTGTACTGACAAGTGATAGAGCAACCACAATAGGAACATTTGGCACTGGAATGTGCCAAATCTGAGGGAGCCATCCCACTGTTGCAACCACTACTGAAATGTCAGCATTAGCCTATGGTCAAGTGCATATATTACAGACCAAAGACTAAGATGTCCAAGACAAGTGGGAACAAGATCACTTTGAGGTTGAACTTCCTGTTCCAGAGTACCCATGTACGATAAAGCTTGAGCTGTTGTTCAGAGATATTCACCCAATCAAATACAATTTGCTCACCAGAAATGTATCAGACATAAAGATCTGAGTAGTCAAGAGAACCTCTGAGAAGATTGAAATCCAAGTCAGACTGGGCACCAAAGTGGTTCCATTCAATGCACAAGAATTCTGAATACTTGTTCTCTGGAATGCACTAAGAACAACCAAAGCAATTTGACTTGTGTTGAGGACAAAGCTCATAAACAAGATGAAAATCAGCAAATTGAATTTTGGATGATTTTTGTGGCTTTTGAAAAGCAAGATTGAGGTCACAAGGAACAGAACTACAATCATCCCTGTGCCAAGTCAATTGATAGATATGAAGTAAATGGTAAATGTTGTGTGTTTTACCGTAGCTGAATGCAGTCAGAAATGCCTCCAGAAGTATCCCCCAAGGTTTGGTCCCGAATGATTCAAAAATATCACAGGGAACACCGTTTGATTCGTTCGCAGCGTCCATTTGTCGTTCTCTCGCGGAAGATCGGATAGAGGAGGTTGGAGTTTTCGGGAAGAATGACCGTTGAACCAGGGCGTGGGAATGCGAGAATGGGGTGTAGCAACAGTCGACACGATTTCACTGAACGCCGGGGTGTTATACCTATAGTCGTATATGAGTTGGGGAAGGACAAGATACAGAAACGGATTCATACTAGAGAGTAACGGACACAAGGTCGCGTACTGCTTCCACGATTACAGGAGACAGCCTGAGTCAGACAGACGTATATCAAAAACGAGGAACGGCCGTGACTAGGTGTTGCGAACGTGGAAATAGCGTGGAACTTGACTCTGTGCCGAATCAAATTTGACAGTTGCTCGGCCGCTCAGACTTTGATTTGAGCGACGGCAGAGAAACGTGCACTGCGATGTGTCGTTGGAGGAGTACGAGGAAAACTTCAGCGCGGCCACGCCGCGGTTGTAATCGAGTTCGGCTTCTGAATGAATGTGAACAGGGCGAGGGGCAAGATGATGTTGTCACGGTAATGTATTTATAGCATGACCCTTGATCGTTGCTTGCGCGAGTCCAACACGACTTCGAAAGAACGCTGGTGCACAGGCGGCCATGGAAGGTCGTAGTTGAATGAGAGACAGGACGTTAGCACAGTCACTAGGATTGAGGTCTTCGTACATCAGAGGAGATGATGATCAATTGAAAGTCAGAATTCGACCGCGAATTGATCCCGCGTCTCGGCAGATCTCCCGGCATCGGCTCGGTTATGGAATGCTAATCGATAGGTTCGACCACGTCCTCAGAGTTCATTCGTTGGAATCCTACAAGCATGTCTAGCAGTCTAGGGACACTGAGAAACCGAGCATCCAGCTCTACTTCTTCGACTAAAATTCAAAAGGCCTGGCTTTTCCTTCCGCTTCTCTCCCCATTGATGCGATCAGACACGTCATTGATCGCGGCGACCTGAGAAACACCAGAAGTACCTACAACGATAATGGAGAACGATAGTATGGCCTCATCAGACTGAGCTGGAGAATCCGGCGAGTGCGAGAATATGGAAAATCCAGATATGATATAATCCTAATGCATAAAACACAGATCGCAGCGTCCGAATGCCTACACAGTATTAATGTTCAAAGACGAATATCACTGGCACGGCAGGTATACGTGTACAGTGTTCACAGTGCACCGCTGAATACGGCCAAAGCGGGAAGGACGATCGCCACGGCCATACTCAGCACTCCAATCGACGAAGGCGTAAGGGTCAGATACGATTTGAATCCGAGCGCGGCTGAGGATGATCCAGAACCTGAGCCTGAGGGGGACGAGCCTGAGCCTGTTGAGGTGGAAGATGAGCCACTCGTAGTCGATGAGGAAGCTTCGCTGGAACTATTAAATTATTAGCGTCTGAAGCTGTGAGTTACGAGCATAACAGGGCGTACTTGGTGAACACAGCGACATATTTGATTTCGAAATAAGCATCGTCGTAGTTCGTTGGGTCTTGGACGAGGTCAAGGCAGTTCCCTGAACAGGTTTCGGAGAAGACTTGGGGAGCTCCGGCGAAGTTACCGCAGATCGTTATATCCTGCATCGAAGGTTAGTGAGATGACGGACGAGGAGGAGGGGAAGGAGAAGAGACTTACGAAGATGATCGTTTGGGGAGAGAAGAATTGGGAGGTGTTACATGTCGCGGTGGGCCAGAATGCGGTGGGGGTGGGCCATCCGGCGGGATTGGGATTGGAGGTAGGGACATCAGCGGGGATAGATCCTCTCTGTTCAACGTTCCAGAGGATAGGTGGATAGTAGGATAAGCGTCGCAACGTACCTGGAAGAACCAAGTCCTGATTCCCTCGTCATTCCAAAGCATCGCGAACACGCCTCCTCCGACACTGGCGAATCCCTTCCCGTACGAATTCGTGGAGGGATCCTGGACTATACATCCCTCGTCTCCGTTCGTCTGGTTGAAACAATCTGTTGAGATTACTTGGCCGGTTTCTTGGACTAGGGATGAACCGGCTGGAGGGTGCATGCAGCCGTTTAGGGAGTGAAGGGTGTAGCGGTTTGTTGTTACTAGGTTGACGTTCTCGACGATATCAATTTCACCGTCGTTGGGCCAGTTGGGGCCTTGCATCCAGAATGCGGGCCATACCGAACACTTTGACACCCACGCGTTAGATAGAGGAAGAACGAAGGGAGAGGGGGAACGTACGCCGAAAGGCATATGCACAGCATCCATAATTACAAGACTCCCCATTGGCACCGAATCGTTACTCAATATCTTAACGCTAGGTCTTCCGAACGTTGGGTTGCCGGCGCCTGATGTGGTATTGTCGACTTTGATGATGACGTTGCCTGCGGCGTTGGTGCCTATGAGTCCGAGAGACGTGGCTTGGGACTGGGTTTGGAAGAGGACGTTGCCCGTCGTGTTGGCATCGATGCCATTTTGGAAGGTCCAGCGGTCGAAGCTGCATCATCGTCAGCATCGGCATGAGCATAGGTTGGAGAGCGGGACGTGACGGTTTGGTTGATGGTGGCAGTGATGGTGATGATAGTGAGGAGAAGAAATACGTACAATGTAGACCCCGTATAATTATTAGCAAGCTTGAGCGACTGACCCAGAGCAGGCGCTACGATAGAAGATAACAAGACGAGCTTTTTGAACATTTCCGTTTTCCAACAACGCAGACGAGATCAAGGAGCTTGGAATTAGGTTCTGATTATGAATGGGTATCGGATGGGCGAAATAGATGGTCGGTGGTTGCGAAAGAGAACGTAAAGAACGAGGGTAACGACGGGAAACAACGAGGCGGTCGAAAAATAGGATTAGGCGCCGGTGCGCAGTTCGGCGCGTTCTTATGACGAAAATGGATATCGATTCGATGCCGTCGTCACAGCTCACAGCCTCGAGGCGCGATTTCGCAGTGATCATGTCATGTTTCTAGGAATAGAAAGAGAGTGCTCCACGGAGGAGTGAGAAGGGAGTATAGTATTACACGACCAGCAAAGTTAAGTAGTAAGTTACACGAACTCGAAACGCTATGTACGCTCTTCGCCTTCGCGATCCTCGGGGTCCGTCATTATAAACATAATCAATCCAGAAAAGACCGCACGAACACTGATGAGCTCAAGTCGGGTCGACTTTGGCGCTGCCAGCGGCACCGAGATTGCTCTTATGTGAGGCTGCAAGAGCGTCCAGCGCGCCTTTGATCGCAGGATTTTCAGTGAGCAATTTATTGAGTGAAACAGGGTCCATCTCCGCCAAGGCTCGTATTTTCTCGGCGGAAGTCGGACCGTTAAATCCAGAAGCGACGGCGGCTGCGTCGTCCATTCGTTGAGTTTGAGATGCGAAGGCAGGGGCAGGAGGAGGGATGTAAGTCGGGGTGTGAGTGGATGCGTAGCCCATGGGAGGAGGAGGAGGAGGAACGCGATAATGAGCATGGTTATAGAATGCGGCAGGGGGGTATTGATATTCGTACGACACGTGTTGGGCTGGCGGAGCGGCGGAGACTTGGGCCCAGTAGAGACCGTTGTTGGTGTTGGGATAGTACGTCGGTGGAGGGATGTATTGGATAGGGGGGAGAGGACGAGATTCGTACGGCTGGTTGGTATACGGAGACGAAGAGGATCCGGAGGCTTGAGGTTGTGACGAGGTGGTTTTCTTGAATGAGGGAAGATTCGACTTTGCCCTTGACGGCGGATTCGAGGGCGTAACGGGACTCGCCCACGTCAGCGATTTATTCTTCGCTCCTTTGTCTTTCCCATCGCCATTCTCCTCGCCTACAGCTTTCACTTTCGCCGTCCCACTCGACATCCTCCACGTAAAGTTCCCTTTCTGCGGAACATTGCCTTCCGTCGACCATACGACACTACCCCATTTGAAATCACGGTAAGATCCACCGTCCCATGCCACTGTGACCCATTTCCCGGCAACGTCGACGCTTTTGAGGGAGACTTCGAATACGCCTGATGCGCTTCGGATACGGACGTGTGGATCGGAAGAAGCAAGGATGTCGAGAAGTTTCTTCTCGTTGAGCTGGTCTCGCTCTGCTGCCTTCTTTTCGAGGACCGCCTGTGATGAGATCAGTAAACTTGCAGATACGAACAGTGAGAAGCAGACGAACCCGATTGTGTTGGGGACAATGTAACTCGATCTGATATTTGGATATTTTCGTCTCAGTCGTATACGTCGAATCTTCGACTGTTGAAGCCATTCCCTCAATGTCAGGATTTAAGCTATCCGGCGCTCTCTGATGAGAATGTACGAGGACTCTCTCGACTTCTCCGTGAACGACAAACATGATCGTTTCTTCATCACGTGCGCACGAGACGTGGAATGCCTTGGGACATTTGCCCTTGGTACATTGGACGGGGGCACCGTGGGCCTTAAGTCGACTCTTAACGCAATTTGAGCATTTCTGAAAAGGGGTGTTAGTCAATGCTGGCGATGAAGGGCGAGAAGGAGACGTACGAGGTTCCATCGATCGCGCGGTACGCAATCGACGCCGAATACCATCTTTTTGGAGCTCCCATCCGCCTGCGCGACCTCATCGACCCAGGTCTCATGCACTGTCTTCGCACAAGCCTCATGTGCCATCCAGCCGTCCTTTCCAGGTTTCGTACCTGTACTTGAAGCAGCGGCCGAAGGGGGATGCGCGACTTCGAGTAAGCCGTCCATCGAAGAGGATATACAAAGACAACATGGAAGAGGCTCGATATCGTCCCGCTTTAAACGAATCTTGAGGACGGGCAATGAACCGTTGGTATGTTCGCTTGATTCGACTTTGGGTCTCTTCGGTGGGGTAGGGACGATTCGGCCTTCAGCGTCGACTTCTGGTTTCCGCTTCCGCGGCTGGGAAGGCTTGGATACCATTCGTCTTGCCGGTGCTGGAGTTGAAGGAGCATCGACTATCGGAATATCTTCGTCTTCGTTCTCGGCATCCCGCTCGGCCAGCAATTGATCGACGTCAATTCGCACGCTGGAGATATGTGACGTCAGCGCTATTATAATATAGCATAGGAGGGTGGTACGCACCTGTCGCTGACGCAAGTGCACACACCAGCTTTTCTGGCAATGTCGATCCAGCTTTCCAAAGCGAAATTGACGCTTTCGGCGCAATTGAATCCGAGATTGAATCCTGCATGATAACCTCGAGGGAAAGTGACGACGAATTCGCCAGCGTGTTGGACCAGAACGTTTGGGCGAACTGAGGATTGGGAAAGGAGGGTGGGAGATGCGAGGAATGATTTGTGGCGGAGGAATTGAGGACAGCTGGATGCGGAAGTGGGGAAATAGCCTATGTGTGGATGATTAGATTTCGCGCATCTCCGCGGCCTGTCGAAGACATACCTCTCATAGTCGTCTCGAGAGCTTTCGATCGATTT
The DNA here is from genome assembly GCA_001630475.1 of Sistotremastrum niveocremeum HHB9708. NCBI lineage: Eukaryota > Fungi > Basidiomycota > Agaricomycetes > Sistotremastrales > Sistotremastraceae > Sertulicium > Sertulicium niveocremeum. The sequence continues at coordinate 1,100,124 of KV419399.1, forward strand.
TGGGGCACTGCGTACCAGTTCTTCGGAGCTCCGTGATGAATATAATTTATAGAGAAAAGATCCATATCCTGAGATATTGCTTAGATGCGGTACAAGAAACACTATGGGACTCACCTCGACATGCCACGCAAATGTCGCACGCCACATTCCCCAGTACAGATACGGAGTGTTGACCCCGGGAACGCTCTTGGAAGAGGGCAATAATCTTGATAGTGCAGAGGGTAGCGAAGCGACATTCCAGTGCTTGATTTCGTCCGAGAACAGTGATCCTGAATATTCATTATTGAGCGATCTACGCAGTCGGAACGTGAACAACACGTACCCTGCATATCTGCACCGTACATTGGTGGCTTGCCCAGCCCGCAGTTCCTCCAATAGTGCCGCTCAAGCAACTTGCAAAACTCAGGGGTATAGTCTTCGGCCCTCATCCCGTCCGGAAGCCAATGGGTGGCAGGATCGAAGTTCTTTAACCATTCATCATCTTGGGCTTGACGAGCTGCGACGCGTGCCACCTTAGCAGCCCTAGCGGCGGCTTTCTTGTCGAGTTCTTCGGTCGGTAGTGGTGCATTGAGACCGGGAGGCGTTGGTAAAGAAACAGGTTCATCTTTAGGGGGAGAAGCTGCGGATACTCCCTCCATTTCGTCGTCCTCATCTTCGTCGTGAGTGTCTGCGACAGATGCAGGAGGTGTAGCAAGATGAGCTGGTTCATCGTCTGGCTTGGGCTCAGACAACGGGGTAGATGTAGCGCGTTCTTTCGGCTGCGGTTGCCTTCTTACTGCCCTCGCACCTCTCCCAGTAGCGGCTTCCAGCTCCTGACGCGATGGTGGCTTCAGACCATCCGAATTACACAGTTCCGACCATTCGCGAACACTGTATGTCCGACGTTTTTCGACATTGTTCTGCTGGAAGAGACCGCCTCTCCCAAGCATGTGTTGCTCGATGGGATGTTTGAGTTGTACATCCTGCAGGAGCGGGACGATAGAATTCAAATTCTTTGTCCTGAGCCGTTATCAGATACAGTGCGTCTGTGCGCGATTATGGCTAAGCGCCAAAGATCACGTACCACTCTTTCGGCGGCACGATTTTGACGATGCCACTCTTGTTCCCCCAACATTCCACCTTCATCATATATCCTTCGAAGTCCTGAAACTCGTCCATGGTCGGTTCGAACACCGGAATGCCTCTCGTTGCGTTAGGGTCGTCATCTGGATCCAGGTAGCCTTTCGAATCTGGAGATGGAGGGCCTCTGTCGTCGCGCGGAAAGAAGTATGCTGGTTGGATGGGAGGTGTAGGAGTCGATGGGCGTGAATTGTGCGCTGAAGAACTTGGGACCTTGGTCGCTGCTGCCATCGTCGACGAGCACGACTGCGAGTCAGGAATAAAGTTCAGACTCCGCTCGGTTGATCACTCGCCAAATCGGCAACTGCCCTGCCGAAGCGCCCACCATTGAACCGGTTACCCGAGTTGGCCGCAATGCTATCCAAGCCCATCGACAAAATAACCCTCGAGGGACAATGGTGATGTCGGTGAGAGGTTTTTGATTGTTTTTGGTCGCTATGGATTAAGTAATTTCAGAAAGTGACATGACATCGGATAAAGTACTGCTCCAATCACCCCGAACGGTGAGCTTGAATTGACCGTGAATGCGAACCTCACGATTAACAGGATGACATTTGACATAACATTCAAATCTTGTGCTACTTTTGGGTTCCAAATCCCGATACTAAATCCCTAAATTGTACTATAGTAGTAATCGACTACAGCCTGGCCCTCGCGTCTCCTTCAGTCGCCTCCTTCCCCTCGAACTGCCATCGCAAATCCTCGTACTCCAACGCTCTCCACTTTTCTCTGTTAGTAATATCGTCAACCTCCCAAGCAGCGTCCCAGCCCAAACCACTTCTATCCCACTTTCCAGCCTTTTCGCCGTACGTCACCCATCCCATCATGTCCATCAGAATGCCCGCAGCTCGAACGAACAATGTTCCATCGACCTTTGAAATTCCTCTATGACTCTCCAAACCCGATCTGTTATCAAATACACCATGGAATGACCCCGCCGTTCTGGTGCCGTACTGCTGCGAAGCCCAATACAACGCTCGGAACGTTTTGATAGTATGAGCGTCGGGAGCATGGATAACGCAACCGAGCATGATCGGCCAGGGATTTGTATCTTCGTCGCTATTTGGGGCGCCTACAGCACTGGCGTCGGCATGTACTACTTGGCGAAGAGGAGGTTTCGGGAAAGCCGAATATGACATCAGGAGAGTGGAATCAATGCGTGGACGTCCGCGATCCACAAGCCAAAGTCCCAGATAGAAGAACCATGTTTTCAAAAGAATGATTTTTTGGGAGGCGTTGGGGAGCGCATTGAGGATGGATGGGAAGAAGATTGCGGAGGTCAGAAAATGATTGGTGAAAAAGTCGAGGCGGGGTAAACGACCAGACTTTCCAGTCCCGAAGACTATGAGTGTTGTGACAAGGATAGCTTCTTCCACATTTCGGTCGATATTGTTGACGTCGATATGCCAGGAATCAACTATTCTTTCCATTTCCCGCTGTCGTTGGCCATCAGCGAGAAGATCCCGGAAGCGCTGGGGGTATTCATAGTCGGCATCATAGGGCATTATAGGCGTTAAGACTGAGGAGTCGTATATATCCCGAAGAACTCCCAACAGTGGTAATCCACCGTTCGACGGGGAGGTATTGAATTTTGGGTCGATCGGATCTACACCGGGTAATAAGCTATCGGTGCCGACGGCGCATTGGGCCAGCCCTCGATATGAGATCAGAATTTCGTCCGGAGATGTTCACAGACGAGCTTACCTGCGGTTACCATCATTGGCTCCGCAAATTCGATGCCGAACTGCCTCGCTCTCAACATCGAATCATTGATAAACGTAAGAGATGCCTACCCCCAAGTGGATTATCGGATGCATTCTGAATAGGCGTCAGGTTTGAAACACCAAATATGAATACGTCACTTACAGCCCGCCCATAAACCGCAGTAGCATGGAAACGCCCTTCTCATTGGCTGATTTGCCAAACAAATATTCGTCGACTGCGCCTGAAATCCCCTGTTGGCGGACAATGTCGGCGAAGAAATTGACATATGCAGGGTAGGCACTAAGAAATCAATGAGCATGAATTCGCTAATAATTCATGGCCTTTGCTCACCGTTCGTCACCAAGCCATTTCGTCCAATTCCCTTCATTCACCTCCCCAACTTGAGGAGCTCCCGTCAAATCGAATCCCACTTCACCCAAGTCTGCTGGTCTCTGAAGCGCTGCTTCCTTTTCGAATATTGATGTCAATAGGGGTGTAGGGGCTCCAAGGTCATAGGCAGCTAGAAGACTTTGTTCAACGCTCAGCGTAAGTGAATGAGACCGAAATTCGACAGGACGAACTGGTGTGAAAGATGATTATGCATTCCTGCGGTATTGAATACGCAATGATACTGTTCGTAGTCCAGTCTCAGGAGTCTCAATAGCTCAGTTTTGGACTGAGGGGTAGAACCGGGGAGGTTGAGCAAACCATGCTGCAGACTGCTATACGTCATGATGGGTCTTTGGAGGTGAGGGTGGGATGAAGCTCCCGCCTATAAATGAATGAGATTCTCATTCGGACGCAAAGGAGTTTTTATTCACCCGTATGTAGTTGATCACTCAGTCAACGTGATGAGCAAGCCAGGGCGTGGTAACGAGAGCAATGGTCGCGTGGGAGCATGAGAGGAGCGCTAAAAGCGTTGAGGAGAATATCCGACGTTCCGATCCGACGAATTGATTCCGCTACACCGGTGAGCCACGCACGCTTGCGCAAAAGGAAACGTTTGATTCGTTTTGAGGAGGAACCCTGCTTCTGACAACGTGGACTGAATTACAAGTGCGTACTTCTCGGCGAATTCGGTAACAAGGTCGTAACTGGTGTAGGTTGCAATGCTATCAGGAGTATCATCGATTCATCGCACGCCTAGCTCTTTGAGAAAATTTCCCAAAGATCGTTCTCAGGAAGTGGCGGCCTAGTCGTGAGTTGTCTCGGACCGAAAGCCTCGCTATCGCTCTTCACGCAGGATGCGCATGCAAGTCCTCGAAGTCGACGCATGTCCGGCGATCCAGATGCATGACATACACAGGCCTTGGGCTTGGTGGAGACAAATAGACGAGGAATACGAGCTTGCGCTGCGGGATTGAATAGCTGCTATTGGCTTCGATAAAGATCGCAAGTGGATGGAGTGGGGAAATATTTCTCAGAAGAGAAATATTTTGCCTCGAGAAGTTCTCTGCACCGTTCTCGTCGCAGTCTAGTCACTGGTGAGTCCCTACTGTGCGTTCGATGGACCTCCGTATGTTTCCGATGCTCTGTGTCACCACCTATACCTCCATTGATCCAAAGAGTATACCCGACACTTCTCAGTCATGCTTGAGACTGAAGTATCGCCTCATCGTAATCGTTGTGCTCAAATCTTTGATATTAGGTAGTGATAGTGACGAAAGTTTAAAGGAAGATAATGTAAAGCGGACCAAGAAAGCGTTCTAAGATGGGATCGACAATACTCTATTCGCGCTTCTTGAACAACTTCTTCAGACCCCCGAACAGGCTCCCTTTTCGCACGCGGAACATGTACGTGCAGAAGAAGACGAGGAATATCTGAAGAGCAGAGCTTAGTCAAGGTATGTCATTGGATATGACAGGGCTTACGTTGAATCCGATGTAAGCCGACAAGAAACCAATGTTCCTCCAACGATGCGAATACGACATATTCAAGCTCACCCTGCAGCAAAGTTAGTGATTGACTTGGGTGAAATCAGGCGGAACGCACAAGTATTGATCAGTTGTCGACGCGGAACAGAACTCGCAATTCGATGAATCGTTGGGGTTCGAGAGATAACCGCCAGCGTTCGAAATGTAGGTACTCATATATTGCGCGCACGTCTGTCCGGAGGGCGGCACGATGATTTGGGTCTCCGTAGATGAACATTGAATGGCTTGGCGTCCGATGCCATTGGTGACGAGAGCTTCGATGAGATAGGTAAATGGTGAGAGACGATCTGAAAGCGAAAATGAGAAGGGCGTCGATGACGTAATTACAATCACGTACACATCCAATGCCAGAACGGCGTCAGCTGCGAGAAGGGCTGAAGGACACCATTGCTGTAATCCGAGTCAGAACACTGCTACCCGCGCGAGATCGTCGGACGACTTACAAAGTAATAACGAAGGAGAACAAGAAACTGAAGATGAGACCGGCGATCTGCGCATTAGGTGCCATCGCAGCAACGGCCTGCGAGAAGGTGGTGTAGTAAAGGGTGAAGTAGACGACGAAAGCGAGGAATTGATATCCGATTCGGTCTGCGGCGCCGGGAAAGCCGACTGTCCAGTACCAGCAGAAGAAGAACAATGATGAACCGAAGATATTGAACGGTATCTCAACGAGCTGACGAAACTCGATCAGAATAAACAGCGACCGTATCGAAGGAGCAACTTACCACACTGGTAATAGTGAGAGGGATCCAATGATACATCTTCGAGGCTGCCTCCCGGACTTCGTAGATTTGACGGAAACGGATGAAAGGAACTTGCAATTGATTACTCAAGCTGACGGAAGTGATAGTGGCTGAAACGAAGACATTAAATTGATATGTAGGCAAGAAGTAGCGAGCATGCCCATGAATACAGCGAACAGCTGATCTTGAGATCCCTGTAACGAGTTCTTCGCCTTGAAGAAAGTAAATCCGACGAATAGACCTACACCAGTGTTAAGCTGTGAAATGAAGAAAAGTTTAGAACCGAGATAATCACCAGCGAAGACATTGACAACGTATTTGCTGAGCAGGTATGTTGGCGATCGGAAGTAATTCTGGAAGGATCGCTCGAGCAGGGCCCAGAATTGCACTCCCCACGGAGCAGCGAACTCGGGATGTTCACCATCATTGAGATTGGCGCCATTAGATCTATCGCGTTCGCCCTGCTGGAGGAGTTCCGCAAGGCGAGCGTCCGTCGCTCTTCGTTCAGGTGAATTGACCCATGCGTCGTGCCAGTTGATTGTAGATGTCGCTGTAGCACCGGCACCGATGACGTCAAGCATATCTGAGAGAATGGATCAGTGACAACGATGATACAAAGTCCCGAATAGTACATACACTCCGCAGGATTTTCCGTCGATTCGCACTTCCTTCCACCGTTGGCTTCGAAGTACTTGATCAAAGTCGTAGCGTTCTCTCCGAGATCTCCGAAGTAGCAAGTTTGACCACCCTTCTTCAACAACAGGAGACGATCGAAAGCTTGGAATAGCTCGGCCGAAGGCTGGTGAATCGTACAGAGGATAGCTTGACCTCGATCAGCAAGGCTGCGGAGGAAGTCGATGATAGCCCAGGCGCTTTGAGAATCGAGACCGGAGGTAGGTTCGTCGAGGAAGAGAAGGAGTTGAGGTTTGGCGGCTAGTTCGACACCGATGGTGAGACGTTTACGTTGTTCGACGTTAAGACCTTCGCCGACAACGCCGACGATTGCGTCGGCATAAGTTTCCATGGCACACATTTTGATGACGTCCTCGACGCTGATAGAACACATTAATTACTTCCTTCGATGGAATAAATGAAGCACTTACTAAGCGTACTTCTCAGCTTTCGAGACGGATTTCGGTTGACGAAGAACGGCGCTAAACCTGAGCGCTTCCCGAACGGCTACGTCATCCTCATTAATACATCGAAGAATAACAAAATTGTGGCCAACTTACTTGCAGTCTCCAAATGGATATCCATCTGTTGACAGTAGCCAGTCTGCGCGGCGAAGTCCTTGGGAAGAGCCAATCCGTTGACGAACCGATCGCCAGTGATAACGCCGACGGTCGATCTCTCGGCGAGAGCATTGAGCAGTGTCGTCTTGCCTGCACCACTTTCTCCCATGAGCGCAGTCTATTTCACAATTAGACGATGATATTCAACTGCCAAAGGAACAACTTACGAGTTTTCCAGGTACGACATAACCGGATACATCATCCAACAACCGTCTCATATTCCCATTAGCGAGTCGAACATCGAAGTTCAAATGATGCCACGAGAAGACACCACGAGGATCCGGGAGCGCATCTTTAGCTTTTTCGCTTTGTTCCGGAGACTCGGCGACGACGCTGTTAGCAGATGAACTTGAAGGAGGCGTATGACCTTTCTCTTCGTCGGCTGATGAATCGGATGCATTGACCGCTTCGATAGATTTAGCGCCGCGTTTGAAGACGAGTTGTGTGCCTCCGGGAGCAGCGAGACCTGCGCGCTCTGTAGCGTAGAAGAACCAGATGAGGAATCCAATCCAGAAAGCAATGACGATTCCGCTATATTACGTCATCAGAATTACGAAAGTCGTATACGATGAATATCATGACTTACAGATTTCTCCATTCGTGGCTGTATGAGTATTGGTAGTTCAATGAGATGAAGTTGTCGCCAGAGACGGTCTGTTGGCCAGGGACCGAGCCGACGGTAGTACAGACTTGATTGGTCAGCTGAGCATTTTCGTACCCAGGACCAGAGGGAACGAGGTTCGAGCAAGTCGCATCGAGACCGTGGAACTCGTTCGCTACGAGCGATTCGAATCCGTAGCGAATGGGGTTGATGTAAGTAAGCCTGAAGACGAAGATAAGGGAATGTCTTAATATTGATGACATAAGACTAACCATTTCAGAGCACCAATCATGCTTGGCTTCGGAATCGTGAATCCAGTGTATAGAACAAGTGCGAGAACACCGAGACCAGCCACAGCTTGAGCTTCGCTTTCCGTCTTAAAACTCGCCGCCAGCGCTCGGAAGAACGCTTTCATACAGAGAGTTAGCGTTACGGTGAAGAGGAGGTAGACGAAGAATTTGGAGGCGGGGTGGAGGGAAAGACCGGTCATGAAGTATAGGACGACGTCGAAGATTAGGATAGTAACGAATGTGATGGGGATGTCGACGACTGTAAGTGCCAATGATTCCACGAATGGACGATACATCGCGGCTTTTTGATGCCTGGCGACGATAGGACGTTGGGCATAAAGAGCGGGAATTTCAGCCTAAAGAAATCGATCGCAATTAGTTCAGATATAATCGGATGAACGTGGAGGAGGTCTCACCATTGCCGACAAAGCACCAAAGAGGACGGAAAAGAACAAGACTGCACCCCTCGAGAAGAAATCCGCCGTAGCAACCGACATACGGAAGAACACGCTTCCCATAATCAAAGCCTGAGCCAAGAAGTTGAACGTGTGGATAGCCTGCGCAGCCCAATCTCCTCGAATAATCTGCACCCTCCGCTTCATCAAAGTCCGCACTTGCATAGCGATGCTAATAGTATACGGCGACGAAGGACGAACATGACGAGAATGTTCCGCACGAGCAGATTGTTTATATGCGATACGAGTCTTCTCTTGAAGTTCGGTATCGTTGAACATCGCTTCGACATTGCTCGCATTTTTAATCCCGAGAGGAGATTCTTTGAAGTGTCTTGCGAATTCGTCAGGGGTTCTAGGGAGACTGGCGGGATCTACGCCTTCGCGGATACGTCGGCCTAGAACGTCGGTGACGCTCACGAGGAAGTCGGCGGTGGTTTGACGATTGGCTGGAACGTATCCCATGTCTTCGAAATAGGCGCGCGCTTGATCAGCTGGGCCGAAGTAGGCCATGCGGCCTTCGTTGAGGACGCAGACTTTGTCGAAGAGGGAGTAGATGTTCTCGGAGGCTTGGTAGAGGGTGACGATGGTTGTGCAATGGGCGATGTCGGTGGCGATTCGAAGAGCACGAGTGAACTCGAGTGCGGTGGATGCATCGAGGCCTCTGGTGGAGCTGCCAAAGGTATTAATATATGCGGCGTTGTTTGAGGGAGAGGACTTACTTATCCCAACAGGCAACGCAAACTCTGGTACTCATCATCTCGGCAATACTGACTCGCTTTTTCTCTCCACCGCTCACACCTCTGATATTTTCGTCGCCGACTGCTGTGTCGTATGTATGCCTCAGGCCGAACACGGTCGCCAAAGTCTCAACGACGGAGTCGATGAAGTCTTGGCGGGTGCGTCCTTCTATACGAGTCTGAGGCGTGCGAGTAGCAGCTGACACTTCGAGAGTTTGTCGAACGGTGAGGGAAGGGAAATGGACGTCATCTTCGGGAGAGTATCCGACATCTGAAGAATATCAAAATGAGTGGAAAGCATATATAGCATAATGAGAGCTTACCTCCGCGATAATGCTTCGCCATGTATTCCGGAGTGATACCATCGTAAGATACTTCTCCGTGAACGGCATGGAATCCACTGCGCTGATTCGCAAGTGTCCTTAAAAGCGAGGTACAACCGGATCCAGGTCTTCCAAGAACGACTGCAGAATGCTATCAGTTGTGTTACCCAGTCGTTACGGATGAAACGTACGAAGCATCTCCCCAGGACGAACGGTACCCTCGAATCCAGTCAATATATCCTTTTTGGGAGGATGTCTCAGCTCCTTGGCGAAATCGAGCATACGCATAGGAGACAAGATGGAGAAGATGGTATCTTGATGCTTCGCCGTAGCTCCTAATCCGACGACTCGAAGATCCTATAATACCCAAATTAACGACCTTAGAGGCGCATATAGGAGGGGGTGCGACATACCTTGAATGTGATACCGGCTTGTCGACACTCGATACCCTGACCTCTCGCAGCATCCCACTGAGTCTGAAGCCATCCGTCGAACTGGAAGTCCTCTTCAGCGCCTTCTCCAACGAGTGTTCCAGCGCCTGATGCTCCCGACGACGAACTGGCATGGGTTACTGGCTCTGGTATGGATTCACGTGCAGGATGCAAAGCGGATGCATTGGATCGGGCTCGAGACCTCGAACGGCCTTTTTTGCTGGATCGTTGAGAGGCGCCAGTGACTTGTCGTTGGAGAACGAGATCTGCACATCCATCCTGATCGAAGAAGTCGAATGGGACGTGTTCTGCTCGAGAGTCAACTCTGCTGAGCTGAGGCTGGGGAATAGTGTGTTGATGTTCTGGACGGGTGCGTTGTCGATGAGGGCGGTCATCAGACGCTGGTTCAGGAGTGGGAACTCGAGAACGTTCGTCCACTGGAGTGAGGTCACCAATTCGATGGTGAAGTGCGTCTGGGATAGCTTGGGCAGCAGTAGGAATAGCTGGGACTGCCTCGTCCGTCGGCGACGACGTTGAAGCCATTTACAAAGAATAAAGAAAAAGCAAAAGGAAGGAGAGCAAGGTGGGTGCGTAAGAGAAAGGATGGCCGAGCCATAATCATTATAACTGAGGAGCTTGTCGGCTTATCGGAAGCCACCCAAATGGTGACGCGCTCCATCTCTTCCATCGCGGCCCTTCGATCGCCCCTCTCTGTGCTAATTGAGACCTTCAAACATTGGAAGATCGGTACGTGGCCGACATTATCGAATGTCTCAAACAGCCTGCGCAGCCAGAAATCGGCTGCGACGCGTCAGTCAAGGCTCAAGTACCTCGGCCATCGTGTCAGTGAGATGAAGACGAAAGAAGCGCTTCTGAGATATTGCGGAGCCGAAGCCCGAGCACAGATCGCCGAGATCTTTTCCGATTTCCGGCTCCGAATGTCTTTCGTTTCTCATCGTCGTCAAGCACATCTCGTAGGAGCAGGAAAATATTTTCCTGGCATGCGACATCTATCGAAAGCCCCACGAATATCCTCCGATTCTTGTCTCTTTCTCGCCTCGAGAGACCCACACAAAGCAATTTCGTTCGTTGCATCAGCACAAACCCCTCGCCTTACTCATATTCGCACGCCGTACCAGGCCGACACATGCCAGGCAAGCCAAGCTGACCGAACATCCGGTGACAAGATATCCAGAGTCAAATCACGATAACCACGACTAAGCATCCGGAGGGTGCTTCCGGCCTTCCACGTTTGTTCTTCTATCGTTACATCGTACGACTCGTTCCCCTCACCCTCGATTTCAAAGATAGAGTGTCTTGTCTGGCAGTACGTTCAAATAATCTAGGTATTATATTCTGAGACACGGCCAAGGCGGCGAACAATAACCCTTTGCCCGTCCGAGAGCGTCTGTCTATTGAAAGAGGCAACCCCAGAATGATTCGACTCATTCTTCGCCCCTGTTTATCGGCAAGTCGGGCCCCCCTTCCTTGAAATCACGAGCCAGATGCCGAAAGAGATTCCTTCTGCATTTGTTTTCCGAAAGAAGTCACTATGCAGCCTAATTCGAAGATCACCAAGGTTGATATTAGCACTACGAGCGTATATTATTAGGGGTCGGGTGCGCTATGTCTTACCTGATGAAAATTGACTGCTAGGACTAAATTCCACGCATTCAGTACTCGGTTCCCATCTTGAAGGTTGACAGCGTTCTAAAGAAGAGATCAATCCCTCCGCGCTCCGATTGACTCGCGGGGCGAATGCACCGGGATCCACTCACAATCGCTGTGATCAAGTCACTTTGTAAACTCTGTGTCGAATTTAATCTCGTTCGAGGGTTCTCTGGCAACGCAGGAAATGAATTCTTCTTCGTTATTGCCTTCTGTAGAATAGCGGCGATGTTTTGATCCATGGCATGTGCTACTTGTCTTGAAAATGGTCGGATCTGAGGTTGTTGAAGAAAGTTGACTACGGCGATGTTGATATCTGAACGTGGAGGTTGCTGTCCTCTGATCACCGACGCTACTACATTCTTCTTCTATGTCAATTGTTAGGTGATTTTTTGATCGTGGGGAGAGAGAAGGCACGTACGGCACTGTTGACTGTAGCATCTACGAAATTGAGATTGCTCGGATGTCGGATTACTTGGAATAGCCCGTTCAAAAGGCCGGGTTTTGTAAACCCTTCGAACTTGTCGAGAGCATTGATGACTCCACAGATTCCTGCGTTGTTCATTACTCGTGAGAGCAGTTGGATTTCGACGGTATGGTCTGTAGATAATTAGGAAGGTTATTAAAATAAAGGACCTGAAGGGAGAGAGAATATACCGCATTCGCTCGCCGTGGGTGCGGTTTGGATAGCGACCCTTGTGATCGTCGATGGGGGTGTCAACGCAAAGTTGGCTCCGTTCGCTAAACAAGTTGCGGACTCGTCGGTGCGAAAGTCTGCCCCGCAAACTGCACTGAAGCTGGCTTGTCTTGTGAACAGAGTAGGTATTCCAAGAGGATGAGCGACGGTATGCGTTATAACGATCGAGAGGATAGATAAAGAATGTTTGAAGGAGAATTGCGACCCGCGCATGTTGAGGAATAATATTTGACAGAAATGAACAAAGAAAGAAAGAAAGAATATTCTTTAAAGGGAGCTTGCCAGAAGTTCTGGACGAATTAAGCCATAGCAGAGGACTGTTTTATACCTCAGCATGTACTTATCTGCTATACTACATCCAGAAAGTATGGATGTTCGACCATGACATAGATCACTTCCCCGTCGCCCAACTCCCGACAGTTGTCACCCACGACGGACGGGACGGGCACGAAGCCACTATCTCTCCATAATCTTGCAACACCGTGAGGAGCGACACCAGCTCACCTGCAAGGGTTCAGAACGCGGTCAAGACGATCAATTCAAGAGGCGGACTCACTAAAATCCAGATCGGATCATTCTCGTAGGCTAATCGTCAGGCGCCTAAAAGAAGCAGTCGATGAAACGTGATGCACATCAAAAGCGACTCTTGACGGTCTGCAGAATGTTGCGTAGAATGATGGAAAGACGTCGGATTGTACAATATCAGAGACAATCGCCAACAACAGCGAAAGACAGATAACAGTGGCGTAGAGCGGATGGTTTGCCGTATCGGTGATGTCGGTCGTTGCTAACAGCAGACAGTATAACCAGTGAAAACCTGACAGAGAACGAGTGATGCGAGGCCTCTCGTTAGTACCAACTGCAAACAACTTCTGCGACACCTTTGAGGGGAACTTGCGATGAGCTACAGAGTAGCCGCAGGGATTTTCCAGGCCACGTGTACTGCTGAGCCTCTCGGAAATTCGCTCACAGGGATGACGAGTCAGACGAGATTCTAGCCAGTCGGATAGGGTAACCTGGGTGTGGGACGTAGGCCAAGACATCTGCTGAAGCAATGTGCATGTGCGTCCTAGCAGGTCCGTCGAATTTCGAATTATTCGATCAAGGTTTTCCTGATTCTGAAGGGAGTCAATAGAAGTGATGAAGCGATCCGGTAATCGAGACGAGCGTATTCAGATAAGGTACACCATCAATGCCATTCCAAGTAGTCTCTGGTCTTGTTCCAGGCTTGACAGGCAAAACGTAGGTCAGACCGTCAGAGAGCGGATCAAGAAGGGATAAGCGCCCCGCGAGTGAAGCGGAAGAACTCGGAATCGCTGGCGGGAAATCGGCTCACTCGGCTGATTCCGGAAGCTTCTTCGGCTTCCAACAAGCAGCAACAAACCAACAAAGCAGCTTCGGGGCCGAGTCATCCATTCTGAGCATAACCTCTGACTTTCAGGCACTGATTTTTGCCCTTCTTAATTCATTCTATGACCACATGGTTTCTCTCGTTCTTGCTTGCTTCTCTGATCCAGAACATGGACGATACGGGCTCTACAATGAACCGCTATTAGTAATACAAGTGTCTCGGCAACGCGAAACCTGATGGGCTCGAAGTTGTTCTGATTCCGGGAGACTTATTCTCGTCATGATCCTCTTCATATAAAATCATCACCTGACTGACTAGGTGAGTAAATAAGAAGTGATCGTACCTAGCTCAATTGATTTCTACTAACGATGTAGCACAGGTCGATACAGGCACTCTCGAGATTCTCGTGACGCGTAGAGTTGTACTCTCGGCCCCTCTGCGGAACGAACCAATGAAAACTCAGGAAGAGAGAATGAGAACTTCTCGCGAGCCATAATCCGCGCGTCGAGGAACTCGACAGCCATGTTTCGTATCCACCGATATTTGTAGATCTCGAGAGTGCGTCCCCGTCATATAAATCCGAAAGCTTGCATAAATAGCGGAGGCATACGGAGGATATGCCTTCAGATCAGGCAAAGTTGTGGCTCACCATGTTCTGGATTCCGATCCTTCTCGTCGTTCTCCCAATCACTGTTGTCGATGCCGCGCAACGTAATTATAGTCTGGTGCTGTCGACAACCTCTGGGGGTACTGGCAGGCCTGATGGTTGGCCTTTTCCAAGACCGTACGTTGTTTCGCCTTCAGTAATGTAGACTGTCCTTGATATTTTCACAGAATCGTCTTAACGAACGATACCTTTCCCGGACCTCTCATCTCCGCTCAGAAAGGAGACACTCTCAATGTGACATCCGGAATATTTTCATCGACATATCGTGTCTTGACCAGGGTCTGCTATAGATAAATGTTACCAATTTGATATCCTCCCCGCGAGTCAGGAGGAGCACGACAATTGTATGAGCCCTTGCCTTTGAATATCTATCCTCTCAATGTCTTTCAGCATTGGCACGGAATATTTCAACATCGGACATCAGGTTCCGACGGAACTGCTCAAGTTTCACAATGTAGGTGTAATCTTGGTCAGCTTTAAGTCCTTGTCTCATTGCTTCGCGAAGGTCCCATCTCGCCTTCTCATTCGTTCCAGTATCAGTTTGGTACAGATGGCCAAGCAGGGTAAGCAATGTCTAAGCATAGAATTAAGTTAATAATAAGTATTCACCGTGAATCAATCCCAGCACGTTTTGGTATCACAGTCATCTCGGCACGCAATATTGCGATGGTCTCGTGTAAGTCAATGTCTGATATTTATGACCGTTCTCTGAGATATCACTACCAGGGGACCGCTTGTAATCTATGGCGAGTCAAGGATAAATTCGAGTCTCGAATGCTGTCTGAGTCTTTCATCAGATCCGCAAGATCCTTTGGCTAGCCTGTACGATGTTGATAATCGTAAGTGATGAGTTTTGGAGCCACATGAGATCGCCCTCATTGTTACCTCAGAAAATACAATAATCACGATCGGGGACTGGAACCATCTTCCCGCAAACGAAGCCTTCCGAGACACCACTATTCTTCAACCGTGAGTTCTCTTTCCAGTATTCAGTCGAGATCGGGAGTTGATCGAGGATAGAAATCCGGATTCCGTAATTATAAACGGCAATGGACGCTTTGTGCGAGGACCTGAATTTCCTGTCACGCCATGGCCGGTATCAGTCATCGGTCCTGTTACTCGGAACCTTCGGTATCGATTCCGAATCATAAACACGTCGTGTTATACTTTCTTCAATGTCTCCATCGACAAACATACTATGACGGTACGCTCAGAATCCCACGTTTAGCGCGATGTTCAAGGCTTACGTTTACTTAATAGGTCATCGAAGCAGACGGTACTGAAGTGAATCCCCTTACAGTTGACAGTTTCACTATCTTTCCTGGACAGCGGTATTCGGTGATAGTAAGCCTTTTCCGCTCTTCTTTGTACACACTCCCCTGAGTGTTTGCGTAGGTCAAAGCGGACCAACCGGTCGGAAATTATTGGTTCCGAACAACACCAACACCTAATATCACTAATTGGGATCAAAACAGTACGCTTGGAGCCTAAGGACTTCAACCCTCCGGAGTATACTGACGATTGTTCTCAGAGGATCCTGCGGTTAATAATGCGATATTCCGCTACGAGGGTGCCCCGATTGCTGAACCAACAACAACCTTTACTCCACCAACCAAGACGCTTCGGGAGTGGGATATGGTGGTATGTCTTGAAAATCCTGAGTAAAAGTTGAATGATCAATGCTATCGTGACCGCCAGCCGTACTCGAGCCCCGCTCCTGTAAGATATATTATTTCCTTACAATACATTAAACTGACCTTTGTTGATACAGCCTGGCGGCACGGGTCTTCCTGACAAGACTTTCGTTGTTCCCATTAATCTTGTGAACGATGCGATGGGACGTAAGTACTACTCTACGCCACCGAAAGACTCGAGTTGAGGCATTCAAACAGAGGCGACGATTTGGACTCTCGGAAATGGCTCGTTCTTTGGAACGGCTGTACCTACTCTGATGCAAATTCTTACCGGAAGTATTTCCGCGCAGAAAGCGCTCGGAGATGACAATGTCGTCACGATCGGATACAACGAGACTATAGATCTCACTTTGGTCAATGATTGTGATCCTGGTGTTCCGTGCGCTATTGAAGACAACGTGAGTGAATCTCGCACTCCAAGTACCGCATCATCTGACCGAACTTGTTTCTAGCATCCCCTCCATTTACACGGCGTAAGTGATCCCCATCATAGTTAGCTTTTCGTATGGCCGCTGACGCCTCAGGGGTTCTAGCACGAATTCGCAGTGATTCAAGCCGCCAACCAGCCAACACCGAACTATAAGAACCCTCCCCGAAGAGATGTTAGTCTTAGATCTGTAACATTTAATCACTTACCTAAGTGTTTCCGCAGACCGTTGCTATTTATAATGGAAACGTCACCATTCGGTTCAATACATTAAATCCAGGTCCATGGATTTTCCATTGCCATATTGATTGGCATCTAGCGTAAGTTTTTCAAGATTTTCCTATGTTGACGCTGATGCCAAATCGTCCGCTATACAGGCAAGGGATGGCCTTAGTGTTCGCAGAAGCTCCGGATAGGATTAAAAGTGGTCCGGACTCAGTGATCTTGCCACCGGGATGGAAAGACCTCTGTACAATTTACGATAGCCTTCCACCCGACCAGCAGTAGATTATGTATCTAGGCGGTCGTCACTCACTAGCTTGCAATTTATTATAATATTCAATCGTTTTTTTTTTCAACGCCGCAGAATCGGCGCGGATGAACGACTTGACGACTTGCTCGATATCGATGCGCCTGATATGGTTCCGATGTGAATACACTTGGACTATGACCACTGAGAAATTTGGAAGCAATCGTTCTCAACTAGTTATTATCCTTGCACTTGACATGTACTAACACACTACAGTGATCGGGAGATCGGAAGATCACGGAATCGCTGGTAAAGGAAATCGGCTCATTCCGGATGGCTTCGGAGTCGACTCATCCATTGTAAGCATCTTCGTGTCAGGCACGCAGTCGTGAGTTGCTGATTCCGGAGTGACGATCTGTTGGTTCCTTTGGATCTGTGCTGCTTCTCAGATCTGTGCGAATAGATCCACGGTTCGAGTACGGCGTTTGCAACGAACCGTACGCCCCTCTACATCAGCGGACTATTTTGAGTGGATGACAGGAGGATTTGCTCCCGTTCGGCCCTTTCTTTCTACGATCATGTACCTAGACATGAGCTCAGTGCTCGCATGGTGGGTCATTTTGGAGATTACGGCAGCGATGGTACCTTGCTTACTCGATTTCTAGCACAGGTCGACTTACTATTCTTGGAGTTGTCGGGACACGTTAAACCTCATTCTCGGCCCCCCCGTTTGAACAGCCAATGAACTAAGTTGTTGAAAAAGGGACCGTAGGTTGACCCACGTGTAAGGACCCAAAGTCGGCTAAGAGAGACTAGAGGTCGAAAGGAGGGGAACGAAGACCGGTTGAGTCAAGGAACGAGAAGTGGAGGAAATCGGACGAAGAACGAGGATGAAGCGTGAACGATAGATGGATTGTGAGACGTGTGGGTAGCGTACAAGAGGGGGATACAATGATATGATAGCCTAGATAGCTCGATAGCTCGTCTTTATATACGAAATCAGACCCGAACTTAAAACACAACCGAGCGTACGATGTGTGTCATGCCTCGCGTCCTCTACAGCCTCGTTTTCCATTCCTTTCCAATTCCTATCCAATTCCTTAGCAACCTCTATATCCCTCGCAATATTTCCCAACAACGAGCCTCGTTGTTCCAGCGTGTATGAGTTGCTGCCGCGTCGGCTGGCTCGGTACGCCTGGATTCCTTTCGCCTGCATGAACACGAGGCCTTTTGAGACTTTCTAGACCGATGGCGATGGAGGTAAGAGTGAAGTAACGACGAGGTGATTGGTGGAAGGAGGTCGCAGACAGGCCCAAGAGTGCGAGACGACGTATAGCAGGTGAAGGCAAAATGAACGTGATCGCGTTGAGAATAGACGCGCGTGGTGACGTAATCGTGAGGCTTCCGTAGCCTTGCTTTAACTTAGCGTTTCGACTTCAATGTGCGTTCCGTAGTTCACTCAATCACACTTTTAGACATGCCAGCAAATACATGATATTCCAGAAACACTCAGCATTGACATCAAGACTCATATCCGACGCTACACCACGATGAGTGCGTTGAGGAACCCGACATCGCCGTTTCAGGTTTCCCAACATCTCATGAGGTCATCATCGCCGTCCACGTCGAAGAGTTTGGATAAATAGAGGGAGACGTATCGTTGGAGGCTGCAAGCTTGATATTGAAATGCTTTCGATTTCACTTCTTCCCCTCATTTTTGCAGTGGGTCTCGTAGCAGCTGCGCGCAACTCGACTACAATCTGGAGCTTACCACGAGCTTCGGCGACACCGGAATACCGGATGGTTGGCCATCCCCAAGACCGTATGTTGATGATTCGAACGCCAAAAAGAGTCCACTCACTAATTTTATAGTATTATCTTGACTAATAACGTTTTCCCTGGACCGCTCATCTCCGCTCAGAAAGGAGACACTTTGAATGTGACTCTCATCGACTTCTCTTTGATACCCCATCACACAACTATTTTCTAACAGATTAATGTTAACAATATGATATCTTCTCCACGAGTCCGAAGAAGCACGACGATCGTATGAGTCCTATTTTTTTGCAGCTCTCGGATTTTGACGTCTTTAGCATTGGCATGGGATATTTCAACATCGCACATCTGGCTCCGATGGCACTGCACAAGTTTCACAGTGTGAGTCCCAGATTTTACGACTCGATTCATATATCTAACTGCTTTGTGAAGGTCCCATATCACCGTCTCATGCTTTCCAATATCAATTCAACACAGAAAATCAAGCAGGGTATGTAGCAAAAGTCTTAGGAGCAAGGAATGTTTGCAAAATACTCTTGATAGAACCTTTTGGTACCACAGTCATCTTGGCACGCAATATTGTGACGGCCTGGTGTAAGTCCACGAACGATCTGGAAGCGGAATTATTTGATTAACTTCTTCGTAGCGGACCGTTGGTGATTTATGGTGAGTTGATCACAAGTCGTCCCTCCATCAGGTTTTTGACTCTGTCATTGATTTTATCAGATCCGCAAGATCCATTGAAAGGCTGGTATGACGTTGATAACGGTGAGTGATGGAGGCCAATTCTATGCGGATGAGACTTATCGATTCGGCAGACACGACCGTTATTACCATCGGTGATTGGAACCATCTTCCTGCGAATGAAGCCTTTGCGGATAAAACCATTCTTCAACCGTGAGTATTCCTTGGATTATTCGAAGTTGGAACTCAACGGAGAACAGAGTGCCCGATTCCGTCCTTATAAATGGTAATGTGCGATACGTCCGGAGCCCTCAAGATCCCACCCCGCCATGGCGGATTTCAGTCATCGGACGTGTCACTCACAACCTTCGCTATCGATTCAGAATCATCAATACTTCGTGCTACACTTTTTTCAAAGTCTCAATCGCTAAGCATCCTATGACGGTACTCCCGAGTAGTGATTGAGTTGCCGACATGCCGGGCGCTTACGTTTCCTCATTAGATCATTGAGGCCGATGGCACCGAAGTCAAACCCATTGTTGTTGATAGTTTCACGATTTTCCCTGGACAGCGCTACTCGGTCGTCGTAAGTGCTTCTGTGACTTTTGTTTGAGACTTGGCTGAGCACCTTCGTAGGTCAAAGCGGATCAGCCAGTAGGAAATTATTGGTTCCGAACAAATCCTACGCCAGATATCACGAACTGGGCTCAAAACAGTGCGTTTAAACGATTCAAAAATTCGGATGTAAGGTAACATACTGATCGTTGATATTTAGAGGATCCAGCGGTCAACAATGCGATATTCCGATATGACGGTGCTCCGATTGCTGAACCAACTACAACGTTCACTCCACCAACTAGGACACTGAAAGAGTGGGATATGGTGGTGAGCTTCTAATATCATCGGATGCAGGATCAAATAATCAATGAGCCTGTAGCCTCTAACAAGTCCAGCTCCTGTAAGTACAGACTCGCTCAAACCGAACTCAGAATGAACCTTGTTCGTTTAGCCTGGCGGAACGGGAAAGCCCGACCAGACTATCCTCGCTCCTATTAATCTTGTTACTAACAAGACAGACGAATGTGAGTCCTGGGCTCTCCCACAAGAACGATCTCTGACTTGATTTCAAACAGCGCTATCGATTTGGACACTTGGAGATGGATCTTTCTTTGGGACGGACGTGCCTACTCTCATGCAAATTCTTAGTGGAAGCATTTCAGCTCAAGACGCGCTTGGAGATGATAATGTTATTACTATTGGCTACAATCAGGTCATTGATCTGACAGTGACTAATGATTGTTCGCCTGGTGTTCCTTGTACTATTGAAGACAATGTGAGTGGGTTCGTATGCGTACTTGAAGATCGCTCAAATTTGACTGACCTTAGCATCCCCTTCATCTACACGGTGTACGTGCTCAACGATGGCAAAATTGGTCGGTCGAGCTGACTTGTCTCCTTCCAGCACGAATTCGCGGTAATCCAAGCCGCTGGTCAACCAGCCCCGAATTATATAAACCCACCTCGCAGAGACGTAAGTGTTGCTTCTCCGTTGTTGTATTTATTCCATGATAATTCTCAAATTTACAGACTGTCGCCGTTTACAATAACCCCGTGATAATTCGGTTCAATACATTGAACCCCGGGCCGTGGATTTTTCATTGCCACATTGATTGGCATTTATTGTTAGCGCCTCGTGACGCTAATCTGAAAACGCTGATTCTCATACGTACGCTCCACAGGCAAGGGATGGCATTAGTGTTTGCGGAAGCTCCAGATAGGATTCAAAGTGGTCCGGATTCCGTAATTTTGCCCCCAGGGTGGAAAGACCTCTGTACCATCTACGATAATCTTCCATCCGACGAGAAATAGATACATAGCGAACCCTCGCTGTCTCTCGATAGCAACATTCACCATCGAGAAATTGTTACCATAATATTCATTGGGTTATTGATGATGGTTGATTTTTGCTTTCAATTCCAAATTTATTTGATCCATTTAAGATTGCAAGCTTCATGGAAACCATGATGTTGACGCACCGTCATTGCTGCATAGAGCATCGAAGCACGGCTCAAGAACAACTCCGCCCTCAAGCGAGCCAGTCTCGTAAGGCGCAGCCAGCGCTTATTTTCCTCACTGCCTCTTTCTGCTTCTCGTCAAATGCAGCAACTCCGGCGAACGACGCGGGCGTACTTGGCCATTGCCTCCATATACCTTACGACGACTGTTGAAGCCCTAAGGTAGTCAGAGAGGGATGGCTAAATTGAGATGTATCGATGTTTTGCAGATACGGATGGGACTGGCAGCGGCTTTCTATGGTACGTGTTGTGTTCATCTTTGATGATCCGAGAACTCATCGTCTTTCCAAGGTATCTTGTTCATGCTTGCCGCGACGACGATATGGACGTTCGTCATTCGTTATCGTCGACATCCCAGCTTCGCCCTTCTTCTCAGCATGCTCATCCTCACGTTTTCCCTTGCGACCGTTCAATCCGCCTTGACGATCGTGAACATAGCACGTTCCGTGCCTTCGAGCCCTGGGAGTGATGTTTCGTTTTCCTGCCTCGATCTTCCGGTCTCTTTGGCTCCCGACCTTCTGTTCGAGATACAGATGATACTGGGAGACTCGTTCGCTGTGAGTCTCAACGTCTTCCTGCGTCCCCGGTCTTCACTCACGCTGTGCAGATATATCGCTGTTGGATGTTGTGGGGAAAAAGTTGGCTCGCAGTTGCAATTCCGTCGTTGTGCACTCTCAGCCTAATCGGTATGGGTCCTGTCCATCTGGATGACGATCGTCAATCTGACTGTTCTGCTTGAAGCTCTGATACCTGTGCTATGTCTCGGGCTTCTCCCCGGTCTTCAACTTCCCATATCCGGAATTATCTCTCTCGTAACGAATATTTTGGTTACATGTGAGTCGTGCACCGTTCTATGCCTTGATCGTGCATTGATAAATTGTCAGTGCTTATTGTGATTAAATTATGGAGATCGTATCGCCGAGTTATGCCGGAGGATAGGATTCTGTTTCGCTCGGTTGTTTCATTCATTATACAGTAAGGCTTTCATCTCGTGACATCGTGTTCTGTTTCATTTACGATGTGCATCAGGACTGGTGTGCTGTATCATATGACGATATTCTCCCTGTTGATCGCACTGTTCAACAGTTGGGTGGATGGATTTTCAACGGTGGGGCCTAACATCGTGCGTCCTGCTTCAAGCTTTTACGATTCACGGCTCATCGCTTATTTCACGAATAGATAACCAACATAGTAGCCATATCCTTTCACCTACTCATTCTCCAAGTCTCCTTATCACGATCGTTCCATACCTCCACGGACAATTATCCCGTCGCTCACTCACCTGACGACATCACACCTTCCTCTGGTCAAAACATCGATTTTGCTGGCCTGAGACTGCGAAAGGCTCAAACGTCACAAGCTGTAGCATTGACAATGACATCCCCAGATCCGATTGTAGATTTGATATTACCGCGCATTCCACGGCATTGATGCATCTCAAACCCCATGTATTTCAACACCATATACTTATTCTCGTTTGCACTTGTACGAATAGAGATCATTACTTTCTTCTGAAGATAAGCGCTGACGTTATCTGGCTAATCGGAGATATCGGTGTACATGTACGGGCCTTAGTTGCGGAAAGTGCTTCCGCTCCGAGCAGCTCTCTCACCTGCACACTCATCTGCTACTCAGGACATCAGCAATCTAATCTCTCCTCAAAACAATATGCAAGATAGTTCGGCGAGTGAGTCGGCTTCGGTACACCTCGAACACGAGTTGCTTGCCAGTACGGCGAAAGTTACGGCAAATACCAAATATGGCACGGTCAGAGGCCGGAGATCAAAGAGTGGATGCGCAGTCTTTTTAGGTTCGGTCTTTGACTCAGATTGATGTATGTCGGTCAGTGATGTAAGCGGAACAGAGCTTGATTATGCTTTATCTCCGAAGAGATTTGAAGATCCTGTTCCGTTGCCTCCGGATTTTGTGTATCCTGCCGAACATGAATTTATTAGGGAGAGTCGATGTGAGAATCCTTTGGATTTTGTTTCGCTTGTTCGGGTCTGATGAATGGGTAGATGGTGCTCAACCATATAATGACGGCCAGGCCGCAGGTACGTTGGTCCCCGCAGGTGTTGACAACGAGGTGAACATGCCCGTTCAGGCGTTCCTCCGGAAGATAAACTCGGCCTCGGAGCTCCCTCTGAACATCCGTGAGATATTTCGAACGATTCATATTCTTGCTCAATACCTCTTAGATTATTTTTGAATATTGTGTGCCCTCCTACGGTCACATTGCCTCGTGGAAAGGACGAAAAATCGCCCTTGAAACCCGTGAAAGTCTACATTCATGGAGGGTTCCTTCAGTTCGGGTCGCCTCATGGATTGACGTCTCAAGCTCAATATGTCTCCAATGAAAGAGACGAGATATGGGTAAACGTCGGGTATAGGTATATCGCTCATCATATTGGTCGGGCGATGGCTTGCTTATTGTTGAACCAGACTATCAGCGTTTGGATTCTTGGCTTCGGAAGATCCTCCGATATCTGGGAACTTTGGATTCAAGGATCAATGGCTCTCGTTACTTTGGATCAGAGATAATATTTCGTCATTTGGAGGTGAGACCCGCGTGACTGTCGTATGGGATTTTTTTTTGAGTATTTTTAGGCGATCCCGCTAATGTCCAGCTGACCGGTCTTTCTGCTGGTGGGCGATATTCAAGTATCGCTATGAATGTGAACTAATATCATTCTCAGGTGCTCATTCGTGTCATCAACTCCTACACTATGTCAGCCGGCTACCTCCCGGGGTCAAGTCCCCATTTCAGACGGTTATAATGCAATCGAATGCGATCGCGTACGATCCCAAATACCCTGAGCTTCGAAATCTTATTCTGTCGGCAGGATAGACCCAAAGACTTCTTCGGAATTGCAGGAACAATTCAATGCACTAGTTCAAGCTCTTCACCTCGATCCTTCTTCACCATCTATTCTTGAAATACTCCAAGATCCGATCAAAACCTCGTGGGAATCGATCACCACTGCGATTGAATCATTGGGAGAGTTTGGCGCCTTCCGCGGGTGCACAGACGGCAAATGGCTCCCTGGTGGAGCCATGGATTGGCAGGCATCCGGTGACTTTGGAAGATCATTAAAGGAGAAAGGTGTCAAATCAATCGTGATCGGCGATCTCATCGATGAATGGTATCTGTATTCCATCGCTGACCCTGTTGAGAAACCCGAGGATGTGGAGCGATTTCTTCGCAGATATTATCAGTCTGATATTGTGAAAAAGCTGGTGGAGGTTTATAAGCCGCTCCCGAATAACGC
This sequence comes from Sistotremastrum niveocremeum HHB9708, assembly GCA_001630475.1. NCBI lineage: Eukaryota > Fungi > Basidiomycota > Agaricomycetes > Sistotremastrales > Sistotremastraceae > Sertulicium > Sertulicium niveocremeum. The sequence goes on from KV419399.1 coordinate 1,124,531, forward strand.
AACTCCGGAAGAATGTAAAAGGTTGTATGGCGATATTTTGAGTGAAGGACAAGGTGCGTGGGGACCATAAATCTCAAACTTCCATTAACCTTTTTCATGGTAGTACATATTCCTGTTCGGATTCTGCGTCGTGATTTGGCCGCATCCGGGTTGCCTGTGTTGAGGTATGAAATTCGATGGTCCCCTCCTCAACTTCGGCCCTTCGGTGAGTTAATACATCGAATTCCGCCGGTTTATTGCTGATTACAATCGAAGGATATGTGACTCACGGTCAAGATCGTGTATTATGGGCGCTCAGACTCGACAAACTTGATGCGGATCAAGCGGTTATAGCACGCCGGTGGCTTGATGCTATCGATGCTGAAATTCGTCAAGTGGAGAAGGAAGCGGCAGGAGAAGCTGGATTACGAAAGATTTTGATACTCGGAGCTGATAGAGAGATTGAATGGGCGGAAGATAAGAAGTGGGACACGATGATGAGCTTAGCCGGCCGTGTTCTGGATGGAGAGCCTCGAGATTTTCGAAAATCTTAATGGGAGTAGTGATGTCAAATTCCACCTCATGCATGACGATGTATCGGTTCGAAGAAAAGCATGAATCGGATAACGAGAAGCAATGGACGATAACATCCAGTCCATCCAATTGGCTGAATTTGGGTCCATGAGAGAATCGATGTTGAGATCTGATATTGAACTTGTCCTCGTTGCGGAGCGTGCTGGAATTCGGAACCGGAAGCTGCGAAGCGCTTACATGTAAGCAGAATCGAAAGCGCGACCGAAGTAGGTAACTCCTTGACCAGCTCTATATCAAGGCATGAAGCTTCATGCGGTGGGAGGTACGTGAGCCTTTGGATATTGATCCCAGGCAGGGATCTGAGCAAGTTCCTCATCCTAGACGGCCCGGATACTATCTCATCGTCATCTTGAATTCGAAGCTAACATCGATATCCGGGGCGCAAGGTCGTGTCATATTATACCCCACAGACGGCTACTCAATATCCGGTTATCACAAGGGTGATTTTATTGGTTATGACGATCTGCAAGAGCAACGGAGGCGTTGTAGCCTATCTGAAAGAAGACCTTGCCGAACGAGTCCGGCTTCAACCGACTCGGGGTGTCTTCCACGCTTTATATCCACAGACCATGACCCTGTCAAGAGAGGCTAATCCAGAAGCGCACCGCAAATCCCCCGATGACGGACTCACAATCACCTACTCCTGAATTTGTCCATCTTCAAACCGAGCTAGAGAGCAGCAAAGATGTCGTGGCGGCCTTCACTAAATTTGGACCTGTGCAAAGCCGGCGAATAAGAAATGGTTGTGCCGTGTTCTTGGGTACGTTATTTCAGGAATTCACATCTATCCAACGAAGCTGATGAGTTCAGTCCAGAGGTCGACTATGCCCTCCCACCGAAACGCTTTGCAGATCCTGTCCCACTTCCCGAATCCTTTCAGTATCCTAGAAATCACGAATTCATCAGAGAAACTCGATGTGAGATTTCCCACCGTGTCCTTATGTCGACAACCTTGATAAATTCTGAATAGATCCATTTCAACCAGAGCATGATACTACCGCAATGGGTGAGGAGAATCTGAATTCCATCAATGTATACGTTCTAAAGTACACTAGGTATTCCGGTTAAGGCCCGAATGGGTTTGGGTAGCCCCAGCGAACACCCGTGAGTTACTCGAACGCTCCTTAGCACCGCCCTGAAACCCCTCTTTGATGAATAGAATATTTCTGAATATTTTCTGCCCACCTTCAGTGGCCTTCGCTTCGTCACCGACCGACGAAATCATTCCATCGCCACTATCTTTGAAACCAGTCAAAATTCATATCCATGGGGGATTTTTGCAATTCGGTTCTCCCCATGGTTTGCCTATGCATCATCAGTATGTCTCACATGATCGTGACGAAGTTTGGGTAAACATTGGCTATCGGTGAGTCAAACCACACACAACTCTTCAGTCTGAGTATTCAATATGAGTATTCGATCAGGTTATCCGTGTTCGGTTTCTTGGCTGCCGAGAATCCTCCTATTCCTGGAAATTTCGGTTTCAAAGATCAATGGTTGGCGATCAAATGGATTCAGGACAATATTTCATCATTCGGAGGTAGTTCATTCCAATCCCGAGGGTGCATAAATTCTAAACCGACCCTACTATTGTTAGGCGACCCCAGCAATATGGAATTGAGTGGTCTTTCTGCAGGTTCGTCGGAATCGGAAAGAGGATCTATAGAAACTGAGTATCGATAGGATCGCATTCGGTGCATCAAGTTCTCCACCATATAAGCCGGCTTCCATCGGGAGAAAGTTCTCCTGTACAGGGAATCCGAATGGAATCGAATGCGATTTTGTAAGCAGAATATTATTCTTTGTCCGATTAAATGGTATAACTGGGTATAATGATGTAGGATTGATCCAAAAACGCCGAGAGAACTTCAAACACAATTTGACGCGTTGGTTGGGGCTCTCTCACTGGATCCGACTTCTCCCGACATTCTCGAAACGATTCAAGATCGTTCGAAAGTTTCTGCGGGTGCGCTCCTCGAAGCTATTGCCTCGATCCCAGAGTACGGTACTTTCCGAGGTTGTACTGATGGTTCTTGGATGAAGGAAGGCGCGATGGGATGGCAGGCATCGGGAGCATTTGGGCGAAGTCTGAAGGAGAAAGGCATCAAGTATGTTGTAGTTGGAGAGACCAAGGACGAATGGTTTTCGTATCAGTTTACGGAGCCGGTCAATTCCCGAGATGATGTGAGGAATAACCTCAAGCGAATTCTTCAGCCGGAAATCGTCGATCGGCTTCTCGCATCATACAGGCCTGTGTCGCCTGATAGTACGATCGTGGATGCGAGGAAGTTGTACGGTCAGATAATGGCCGACTACCAAGGTGAGCACGAATCTCATTGGGGAGTGATTCCTGACGATTTCTGGACCCCACAGTGCATATACCGGTTAGGGTTCTTCATCGCGACTTGATAAGATCTGGAATGCCTGTCCTTCGATACGAAATCGAATGGGTCCCCGAGCAGATACGGCCACATGGTGAGAGCTTCGATAAACGGCCAAAATATACACTGCTTAATGACACCTCAAGGTTACGTCACCCATGGCCTCGACCGAGTAATTTGGGTCCTGCTGAACGTTATGACGGCTGAACAGAGAGCAGTTGCAATTGAGTGGTTGGATGTCATTGACAGAGAGACGGAAGCCATGAAACTGCATACGGATTCGGGAGTGCAGGATGCAAAGCGTGTTTTGAAGCTTAGAGCAGACAAAACGATTGGATGGGAGGACGATGTGAAGTCGGACTCCTTGATCCGGATCTCGGAAAACCTAGATCGCTCTTGAGCTTCAATCGGCAACGTATATAAGACCTATGGTAGTGGAATCATTGAAGGCCGTAGTAGTTTGTAGCCGCAGACGTCGACGTCAGTAAAAAATGTTTGAACTCCGAAAGCCCCGCAATCATCTTTTCTTTCAGCTCCGAATTCCGACCTCAAGAGCTTGCTCGACCCATCACGACACCGTGTATCTGAGGCATCAGGGACTATCTTATGTGTTCTAGTAAATTGACTCAAAAGCGGCCGATGAACAGAGAGAACAAGGTCTGGGAAGATCTGATTCTGCAACTCCGAGTCGGGCGTCCCTATCGGACGATTCTGCTGCGCACCCTCCTAATACAACAACTATCACCGTTCTCGTCAAAGCCGGAAAGCAAGATATGATACAGTACAGTACAGCAAAGAAAACAGGCACGACGGAAAATGCTATGTACAACGTCCAAAACACTCTCTACAAAACATCTATCAAACTGCTCTTCTCGTCAAAATTAAGTCGACAACGGGATCATAAGTCAGCGCTTGTCCATCATCCCGACGACGACGTGTCAGACCTCCACAACCACCTTGAACGGATTCTCCGTCTCCCCAGACTATTCGAGGTTGTTTAGGGTTTTCTTCTCGCATTGCGAATTCTTCGTCGGAGGAGGCGGGGGTGTTGTCTTCGCCGAGATGGTGGAGGGTTTTGGAGAGTGTTACTTGGAGGACTAGGGAGTGGAATTCGATTGCGATTATGCTTGTGATCTGATATCATGTATCATGAGGATGAGTTGGGATGAGAGTCGGGATCGAAAAAGCTTACGAGGTTGGGACCGATCATTGGAAGGACGTCAGCCCATCCAGCGAACAGTCCGATGAAGAGGAACAATAGAGTCACATGGTACATCAAACCAGTCCTATACGTGAATTAGCTTTGAGTTTATTGGCAAGATGGAGAAGGATTTTACTGAATGATGAACCAAACTGCGGGTTTGATAAGGTTTGCTTGGATGAGGTTACTTCGAGCTTTCCACAGTCGAATGATGATGAGAACTGATGGCATCATGAGTGTTGTTCGCGTGAAACGATGCTGAAGCCCGATAAGACTTACCTGTCGTAAGGATGTTGAGGACGAGCGAAACTGCAATCGGAAGGAAAAGGCCGACATCGTTGAGGGTGCGCATAGCGAGGAGAGGGATAGTGACTGAAGCCATGTGTAAGACATATTCAGATGCAGAAAAGAATCAATGACAAACCAAAGAGAAGAACTGCGAGAAGATTCGGGACCAACACAACGAGCCAACGCTTGCCCCACACAAGCCAACAGCGATAAATCTATATCAATCAGTATCCGATCAACAGGTCGGTCTTGAGGAACTCACAGCAAAACAGTCTCCTAATAACATCTGCAACTCGACGATGATTTCCATGGGTCTAGTCGTCGGACTATTCGTACATTGGAAAGTGCCGCTCATGAGCGCCTCATCGGTAGGCGAAGGGACAGCAGGGATGAATGAGCGCGTGATATTTGTGATTGTGAGGCCGAATTCGAGGGTCGCAAGAGTGAACGTGAGGATTAACATTGTCATGATGATTTTGAACGAATAATGTTTCCAATATCGAGCAATGAACGTCCAATGGGTAACGAGTGCGAGCATCACCATGAAGCCTGGATAATAATAGATTGAAGTGTTGCAAAATATGATCGTTTACTGAGAACATACCATAGGTAGCTGAAGCGATTCCTAGTCGTATCTGCAAAGTTTTCCAGCACTGCCCCATCCATATCGCGCCTTCCGCGTCCAACGCTCCATCGGTATCCAAAGCCCCCCAAGTGTCACTCATAATTTTTCGACGTCCCTCTCTCGCTTGCTATGTCGCTAGGATTGTTCAAGTGATGTCGATAGCTAGCACTGATGCCAGCGAGAGCATGCGCAGCAGATGGCCGTTAGGAGAGAAGAGCACTGGACGTCCACGGGCAGGGACCGATCACGCTCGGAGGCCGGTCTCCTTGACGGCCAATGAAGGATGAAGACCCCGGCCACTCCATCGGAATACTGGAAGATTTATTCCTCTAGGCTATCCAGAGGAGAGGAAATATAAAACGAAGATGACAATCAATCGATGAAATTCCTTTCCGATATGTCTGAGGCTACATTCAACAAGGTAGGTTATTTAGCCGTGTAATCTACTGCGTTGGTGAGTGCGTCGGAACCTCGGAGGTTGAGTCTAAAGCACGCTTCTTCGGTTTGGCCTTGTTTGGCGCCGCCCGCGACTCAGCCCGCACTGGTGGACGAGACCAGGGACGACGCATTCTGAAGTTCCAGGCATCGACAAATGACATCCAACAAAGCCGATTATCGGATACGTCTCTCTAGATAAGAAAATCTACGCAAAATGGGTACTGTCAAATGATGGTCCGTCAAAATTCGACTCTGGCTTTCATCTGGCGATCCAAGACTCTCGGAAATTGTCGCCCTGTGATTGCTTCCGATACCGTATCTCTTGGTCAAGCAACTTATACCGGCAACAAATACATCGAAACTAGGGGAATAACCCTTAGAATGCCGAGGCAGTGAGCGCACCAGGAGTCTAGGACCCTACGTTGATTCTTTCCGACTCGGAGGGTTTCACGGAGAGCAGTGGTTGAGGGAAAATAAGCCGCTGTCGAGATCCTGAATTCTGACTTGATATACGACTGATGCTGGTCTACAACACCAGTTCTTTGAAGCTGGGAGAAAGGATACTGCTTCCTGGGAAATATCTTTGTACCAACTCGATCTACGTCTACTGGGATTCGCATGACACGGCAGCACGTTCATTCAGTTTATACTGGAAATCAACTTATCCACGTCTCGTTTCATCGTCTTCCATGATCATCATCGTCCTTCGATCTCCATCGATTCTCCAAATCTGTCGAACAATCCAATAGTTTCCGGTGCTTATACAAGTCATGTTGCGTTTGTCACGCTCAAAGGTCTCAACATGGATGGTAAGATTCGAGAACCCAAGTCGGAGTATATAATGGCTTCACTTGGATTTTCGAGGTCTCTCTCTAGATGTCTGAATGGTACAAATAGCAGAATGGTGAACGCTTCCTTTCGCACTCCGCTTCTTCTCCCCTCTACCCCTGGTTCCGCAGCATGGAAGAAGATCCTTCGACCACCAAATGGTCGTGGCTTCGCTGATCCGCCTCTTTTAAACGATATATACTCCTTTTCACCTGGGTTGACAATGAATGGATCATGACACCGTGAGCCTCGAACTACTACTGTGTGATTCTTCCAGTCGAGTCGATTCACGGCCGGCACGATGCTCTGATCTCAAAATCGGTGCTGCGCAGTAAACCGCAGTACACCGACCCTTACCCGTCTTTTTTTGCTTCCTATACGTCCTATACGGCGGCCGCCTGGAGACGGGTCTTGTACCACGTGAACGATGATCCTGTGCTTGGCAGTATATAACCCGAGAGTCAGCTCGAAACTCAGCCATCGGCAATTTCACCCCCGTTGATCAACAACTCCCGTCTAACAAGTACATCCCTCCGAACCAAGACTCAAACGACTTCGCAATGAGTACTGATACGGATCTCCGCTATATTTTCCTATGCGTCCAGAATCTCGAACTTCGAGTCGGCGTAGCGGCCTCGCTGTACAGTAAGTCATTCCTTCTGGCCCTGATATATTGCCAGCCGGTCCATGGGATCAGTGAACCTGACGATTTACTTTCATTTCAGGCATCTTGTTCATCCTATTCCTGGTTACCCTGCGAGCTTTCATCACCCAATATCGCGCTCAGGGTAGCTTCGAGCTACTGCTGTCTATGCTTGCCGTCACATTCGTGATACCGACCGTCATATTTATTTTGACCATGATCAATATCTCTACCCGACTGCGCCCTGCGAATTCTCTCACGAACTTCATTGGATGCAACGACAACAGCGACCCTGGTTACCTGCGGGTCTTGTTTATCCTTCAGATGTTCATACTGGACGCATTTACGGTGAGTGATCTTGCTAGTCATGGTGGTTTCTTGAGTGATCTTATTTTCTCCTAGGTATATCGTACATGGCTTATTCACGCTCGAAGGATTAAAATTGTTGTATTCCCGGCTCTGTTGGCTCTGACTCTCTTGGGTCTGTCTTCGCTCTCAGTAATTGTGTGTTATTGACTTATTCGCTGATACAGCCTTCATTCCCGTCAGTGGAACGAACGCCGTTTCGGAGCTTTACGACATCGTTCTACCTCTCTCGCTCGTACTCAACGTGCTTTGCACCGGTTCGTATCTCACTTTACCGGAGGAACGATCTCTGATATCTTCATCAGCGCTTATCTCCATACGATTGCTCCACACTGAATTCGAAGCTCTTCACTCCAGTCGATTCATGATCTTGCACTTCGTTATTGTGTATGCTTTCCTTGCGTTTGTTCGATGACGTTAGATATACTGATGTCAACCTCAGCTCCGGTGCTCTGTATAGCTTACTCCTTTTCTTCCTCCTGATCGGACAGGTCGGAGGATGGGGTATCGGAATTTCTCTCGTCGGACCTATTGCTGTAAGATCTCATCGAAAATGTATCGATCAATGCTGACTCTTCCGGCTTGCAGATTTCCTCGGTCGGAGCTATCACTTTCGATCTACTCGTTCTTCAGCTAGCCTTGACCAAAGCATTCCGCCATCAAGGATTCGTTCCCATCGACGAGACTGGAGGGGCCGGATCAGAGGCGGGAACGAGTTCAGTCGAGCCCAAATTCACTTCTGATCCGGTGATTGACCTTGTTCTTTGAAACTGATGTCACGATGATCTGCGCCTTTCGTGAAATGGTATCAGTCGAGATGCTTAAAATACGTAGTCCAGTCAAGATTATAATATAATGTGGTACCATTCCTTGGGATTCGAGTTCCGTATGTAGCTTTGATGAATGAAAACATCTGAGAGCCGTATGATCTCCTCTCGGGAAATCAATTCATACACAATAGTCCACATCCGAATTGCAAGAGAGGTTATCATATTCCCTTACATACGAGCGCTTGTCAAAGTCGGGGTCCAGTAGGGGTCCTGTGGTCCTGTTCGGAAGCGCCGGAAATTCGGAGCTCGAGTCTAACGCGCCGCATTGCCCCTGCTACCAAGTATACAGTATTCGAGTCTCGGGGCGATCTTCTGCGACTCTGCTAGGAGGACATCGAGTGCGGAACTCATGGTTGTCTCAGGATATCCGTTATGAAGGGGCTTAGGAGTTCGAGGAGGAGAGCTTCCGACAACCTTCGAAAGGGCAGAAATTGCAGAAACTCTTTGGAAGCTGGTCTGAACGCGTTCAATTCCCGTTTACCGACTGATGAGGTTTGATCTAGGGGAATATATGGAACAAAACCGAGAGAAACAGTGAAAGAGCTTGATCTAGTACGGTCATACTCTATGGCGCTGATGCGTTCCGAAAACAGAATTCCGCGCGAGTTTGTTACCTTTGCTTCCTCGAGTAAATATCGATAACCAAATGCCTAAGTCGAGAGCCTGTGAAATCCGAGCCGGAGAACCGAGAAAGAGTAAATTTTATCGATTTCCGACTCGCCGCTCCATCGGACTGATACTCGGTATGGGAATTTCACAAATGTATACTTACAATGCTTCGGAATGTAGTCATTGCACACTTCTGGTTCCTCTCATCGCCATGATTGAACTACACCTTTGCTTCGCTAGAACCCGTGCGGCTCTGATGGAAGTCCGCTCAAATATTAGATGTCATCATCCCCTTCTAGGTTCAGGCAATTCAACGTGGTATGTCCATTCTTCAGAACAACTGAGAAAGACGTCTTCGTGGTGGGCACTCATTTCAGAAAAAGATATCGTGACCTAGAACTGATCACGTTTTATATCAAACATTCCATCTCTCATGTGGGATCATGATCAGGCCTCGATTTGATTTTCGATTTGATTTCGATTTCTGTTTTGGACTTATAAAGTACAGCCTGAAAACGATGTTCAGCACGGCCTATCACAAAATGTCGTTTCAGGAGACATGGTGTTTATTTCTAACCTTCTTTCATGGACGAACCAAGCTTGACGTTGGGCGCCTCTCGACACACTCCGCTTTGTGCCCTCTACCCCTCGCTCCGCAGCCCGGAACAAGTCCACTCGGCGGCCGTTTGCACCTCCTCTCCCTCCATCGAAACAGACGAGTCGATTCGTACCCTGCGTTTTCACAAAAGGCACTGAAAGTATTGTTGAAGTAAGGGGATCAAAGTACATGATTCCACGTGCACCAGTTCAACCATGACCGCACCAAGACCATGCACAGGAAAGGAGCTGCTGCGCAACAATGCGCAGTCAAAAAACCCTTAGCCGGGTCTTTGCATCCTTTAGACCAACATAGAAGCCGATCAATCTCATCCCATGTGAACGGCTATTATTTCCTGCTTGGCAGTATATAATTCGAAAGCCAACTCGGAACTCAGCCAGCGAATTTTCGTCACCCATTCCTCTGGTAAACAATCTATTTCTCAGCACCTTGACTATAAAAGCCTACTCATCAATCGAGCCAATAATGAGCGACACTCCCGACCTCAGTTACGTCTTCACATGCATCAAGCGACTCGAACTTCGTGTAGGCGTAGCATCCTCGCTATACGGTAAGTCGCTCCTCCACGACAACCGCTTCTATACTAAAGCATTCGACCAAAAACCAGGCATGCTGTTCATCCTATTTTTTGTCACCCTCCGTACCGTCGTCACCCAGTATCACGCTCGCAGCAATATTGGCATACTCCTCTCGATGCTCTTCCTCACATTCGTAATACCCACCGTCATATTCGCCCTCACCATGCGCAACATCTCTACTCAACTCCGACCTGAGAACTCTCTATCGGCATTTAATGGGTGCGACATTGACGTTGATCCTATGTACTTGAGAATTTTGTTTGTGATTGAGATGTTCATATTGGATACATATACTGTGGGTTTTGATTTCATCCCCAGTAGCGCTTCGAGTGATGATATTTATCAGGTTTATCGTACATGGCTTATCCATGCTCGAGCGAACAAGATCATCATTGCGCCTGCTGTATTGTCATTTGCTCTATTCGGTCGGTCTCCCATAAATTTGATGGCGTGGTGATCCCTGATGCACAGATCCAGCTTTCATTCCGATCAGTGCCTTCTCCTTCAGAATCCTTCCGGAGTTCTACGACGTCGTGTTGCCCATCTCACTCGTCCTCAACGTTCTTTGTACCAGTTCGTGTCCATCGTCCTGTCGAAACGCATCCCTGATCTTGTTTATAGCCCTGATCTCCAGACGTTTGATCAAAGCTCAGTTTGAAGCTCTTCAATCCAGTCGGGCTATGATCCTGCAATTTGTTATTGTGTACGCCTGTTTTCGTTTATCCGATAACGTACGAGGTTCTGATGATTACTCTAGCTCAGGTGGTCTATACAGCGTTGTCTTATTCTTCCTCCTCATCGGCAGTCTCGGAGGATGGGGTGACGGAGTCTCTCTCGTCGGACCGATAGCTGTGAGTATTCAACAACTTTTTGGAACCGAATCTGATGAGGGTCTTGCTGAAGGTTTCGTCGGTTGGAGCAATAGCTTTTGACTTGCTGGTCCTTCAGCTAGCCTTGACCAAGGCTCTCCATCATCACTTCGTGCCGCTGGATGAGGCTGGGCTGGAGTCATTCGAGCTTAAGCGTACCTCTGACCCGGTGATTGATTTAGCTATATGAGCGTTGTTCACGAGACGAGGATCAATCGGTCTAGATCGATGTAGTACGGGGGATTCACGCGCCAGCTTATGTTACGCAGATTTATGTTCCGATTCGAGCTTATATCGGTATCGATTCTTGCCATTCTTGCTTTGGTGATTTTTTTGAGGTGTCCGTGAGCTGTCGGAGATAAGAACCGTTCCTATATATGAAGCGGCGACTTTAATTGTGTACGATTCACGTACAACTCTGAACTCCTTGATCGGCAAAATAACCTGTCCATAATCGCGGACTCTTCGAGGAGCAATTTACTTTTATGGATGGTGATTTTTCGACTGCAATCTGATTCGTGGACAGATATTCCAGCTCTCCGAAAGATAGAAACCGTAGACGGAGACCTAAACTGATGATGCTCATTTCTGGTTGCAAATATTTGGACTTTCCCTAGTCAATTCATCAAGCTTATCTTCTGCCCCTTACTTTCCGAGTACCAGATCCAGAATGGGATCCGCAGTCCATTTCTCGCGAACCCCGTCCGAGTGCAATTCCACAGCTGTCACCCCCGACTCGTCAATCGGACTTTCGACTCTGACTAATCCCTTGCTTCTATACGTCTTGGCTAGTGTTAATTGAAGAATCAAGAGATTTAAGGTAATGGCGACGGCGCAGGTAAACTTGAAAACGCATAAGATGTGAATTCAGAAGCAGCTCAGAGACCGAAAATCTGCGTACCACGACGGAGCCTACTAATTCTAGTCCATTTGCCCAGCCGGAGGCGATAGGGACGAGGAGCATAAGCAGGACGATAGAGTGAATGGCTCCGGAGCTATAAACGATCACTTTCGACTCATATTGACAGAACTTTGAATACTTACGAGACTCCAAATTGAACGAGCGGTCTTTTCAAGGACCAGTCGTCTTGCACCGATTTGAAGTGCGTACGGCTGAGTTTTGCGAAAATCAGAGCTACGAAGGAACGTCAATAAACACAAATATTGATTGAAGAGAGACGAGTTTACCGGAACAGACGACATTCAGCGCGAAAGAAGTGGGGATAATGACGAGATAGGTCGTCGAGCCCACTTCTGTTGCGCTGACGAACACCCAAGCTTCCGAGAAAGCAAGAATCAGCGGAGTTATCGACGACCAAGTGAGTCACTCACCGAAAAGAAGTAGGCAGAGGAAAGCAGGAAATGCAATGATTTTCTTGCTTTGGCCGAAAATCAGCCAAGTACGATAAACCTTGATTCATGGAAAAATTATGACAGTATTCTCGCATGTAGAGAATACTACTAGGCACCGTGAACATGTCTCCGACGAGAACCTGAATAGCCAACGGTACTCTCATATAAGGCGGATCGGGTTGATCGTTACAATGGAAGAAGGATTCGGTGGCGTCGGTCACTGGGTGTATTTGAACCGAGATGTTGATAGCAGTCATGATGAAGACGATAGTTGAAATGAAGAAGGTGAATCCGAGCATTCCGAGAACGAGCTTGAAGCTATCATGCCCCCGATATTGAGCTGAGAACGTTCGGATTGTCACGGCGAATAGCACGAGTAGGAAGGCTATAATTTTGATCAGTTGGGATGAGGATGAACGGAGGGCAATGAATTGACTGTATATTGCGGAGGCGACTCCAACTCGGGCTTCGAGAGCTTGGATGCATATGTAGACGAATTGCAGATCGGTCGGAAATGCAGGTATGCTGGCGGTAGTAGTGTTTACGCTAGTCGCATTGAAGCTCGTCGCATTGAAGCTGGTTGCATTGAAGCTGGTCGCATTAGCACTCATAGCTGTTGGACGGATTCGAACGACTTCGAGCTCGAATCAGCACGAAGGACGCAGAGAATTGAGATAAAGCATGAATCTGAGCCAAGACATTGACGAGGCTGACTAGCGGGGAAGATCGACTCTAATCATCCAATCGTACTGTTTCGACGGAGGAGACGGCAAGAGGAGAATAGTATGGACTGCGGATGCTAGAAGTGCGCAGCAGTAGCTTGGAATTCCGAGTCCCTGTGACGTTGATTGCCAGTGATCAGGCCGATCAGGATCCTCGGGCGGTCAGAAGACTAGTATCGAGTCTTGGTTTTGGTTCTAGTTTGCTGGTTTGAGATAAGAGAATGTCGAGAACTGCGTTACCGCAGCACTACAGGGTAGCATCGTCGAATTCCATAAACCAGGCCAAGAAGAAGGAAAACCGATCGCGCGTTTGCGCTATGGAGCACCCATGGATAAGAGCAGCAAATGGCGTTGATTCGTCTCCAAAGATTAGATGGATGGATTGACTCGTTCTCCTGCGTCGATTTACGCAAGGTTGTCTGACATGGTCGACGCCGTGAAAGCCAAGGGCTAATTAGGCGCCCGGGTTGAACCCTTGAATGATGAATCTGAGGTTGAGCGAAACGGAATAGTCGGGCATGATAAAGAACCTCGATTTCAGAGACACTTTGTGATATTCTCATAAATCCGCGGTTGTCATATAAATTACGTCTAGGGTCTGCATACATAATGCGGTAGAGATTTGGTATTTATATCTACAACAACAAGGAAGCCATGCGGCTTCGGCACGAATCAAAAGGCCTGAAAGAGAAGAGTAAAATGCTTAGACCATCCAAGTCTATTCTGCAGCAACACTGACCCTCGGGACCGTACTCGCCCTGGGGCCACTCCTTCGCCCGATACCCATCCAGGAACGGCTTTGATCTCCTCGTTCCGACATACCGTCTCCGTCTTCGGCTCTTCCGAGAACGTTGCCTCCGCTGGCGTAGCCACTTCGAGCACCACTCACGCCGGAAATGCTTTCGCGCCAGTTGCCGTCGTCGAAAGTGTTCCAGCCGTGGATGTGTTCCCACCAGGCTTGATTGATGATGGCGAAGCGGAGGGAGATGAAGATGAGGAGGGTTAGCCATGCCCAGCTGAACCATGCGAATGCGATCATGGCTTGGATGACTTGACAGGCTGTAAATTTGATGCACCACGTTAGATTCGGCCAGATGGACTGTGGACGCATGATGGTGAAGGGGACGGAACAGACGTTCAGCGCGTTGTTGAGGAAAAGAATCGGCGACGGAGATGAAGGATGATGTCATGTTAACGTCAGAGCATGCTGCGAGGAACTAGAATAAAATCATACCGTCGCGATGGATTGGCCAACGGTCAGCATAACCCAGAGTACGCTCAGTACAGCAATCTCGAACCACAGTCGAGTCATGAATTCCATCTCAACCTTTTGCCATACGATCCACAAGCTATCGTGGGAGTGAGTTGGATCTGAAGACAATATATATAGAACTAAGGAACTTACAAGCTCGCACTCGCTACTACGAGCAGAATAGCGGTGACTAGTAGCTCTGGAACGATTGGATCGAAGAAGTTCTTTCCGCCGTTGAGTGGATCGCCTCTGGGTATATGGGTGGTGTAGTGAAGCCGACCAGCAGATATACCCATAAGAATAACAGAGAACAAGAATAGCAATATGTAGAGATGGATTCGTAGAGTCGTTAACGAAACGCGGTTCGCCATCGTCGTTTTTCGGTTTTGGATGTGGTGACAAGTTGAGAGTTTGAGGCGCAGCGAGACGCTCTCGAGCAGGTCTTTTCAACTCATTTGCCTCGTGGAATCAGCATGGATGGTTCCACCTCATAGAACTGGCGTTTCGACGTCGTAAATGAATCCACGAGGCTTTGCTCTTCAGCGCGGCTGTGACGGCGAAAGGCAGGTTCGGCTGAATCGGAGATTAGATTCAATCTCCGCTCTCCCGTCCTCTCACCATGCAGGATGGCAGAGCACTTAAGTACGTTCGTTCTACCTGATCCATACGAAGGCTAATGTAGTTTGATATAGGAATTAGATTGTTTCAACCATGGTGATATAGGTATTTGTCTTATCTGGCTACCAATCCGTCTCTAACTCGACTCGTAGATTCTAGCTCAATTTCGCGAAGTATATCATCTTGTCCACCAATATTGATATCTTCGCTGATCTACAACATGCGATATAGCGACTAGAAGCGCCATTAAATGCTCCCCGCCCACGAATGAATATCCCGAGGCACTCCAGGAATTATGTGCGGTTACTGAAGTCGAGAGTGAAAAGAGTTCGAGGGCCGGGATAGAAGGATCAGAGGAACCGTATGTCTCTTCGTTGCGTCTGACATTCGCGTGTCTCATCAAACCCAGTCCAAAGAGGGTCAACATTATGCGAACTGGGAAGCCTCCTAACGCTAAATCGACCGGTTCCAATCCGTATCCTAGCGAATCTCTCGGTGTCGACTTACATTCCTTTCCGCTCTGGATGTCATACATCGAAGAGGAGCTCAAGATTCGCGGTATCCAACACACCCGCCATCTCAACGCCCGGATCGCCACCCTCCTTCGTCGAGTCGACCATATCGTACAGACATGTTACCTTGAGCGACTCGTTTAGAAACAATTGGAGCACGAGTACGAGGAGAGATGGAGGTTCAATCCGGAAGTTGAAAGCTTTCGGGTAGTCCAGCTCGTCGGAGATGACGATCAGCGTTTCGAAAGACTCTGCCCGTCCTCCGAGTACGATTCTCCAGAACGAGCAAAGCCAGTATGATGGGAATGGAGGGGAATCACGCTTAGCTCAGGACAGGTATGCATTCTCGCCGTCTTTCGGTCTCGATTATCTTGACGCTGCCGATATAGATACAGTCCGTCGCATGTCGTTCCGCGAGCTGACTCTCAGTATCGACGATTCGGTACTGATATACCCTTCTCAACTCAAGTCAATCACGTCTTCGTCGAATAAGCCACGAGGTGGATGTGTGGTGTTTCGTCAAACTACGTAGGAAACGGACGGGCTTCAGAACTCTCATTCGACGTCGGTGCGTCTACTATATTCCTTATCTTGGAGATGAGTACTTACTGCGCCTCACTCAGGCGTACACCTTGTGTGAAGCGTCCATGTCATACACCCGCAGCATCGTCTCGTCGCCACTATCCGATAGCATCTCCATTTATCCCCCACTTTCAGCATCCTCTGACATGAGATATCGCGTCCGGTCTTATTCCGTCGGTGTCTCGTCGCAAATAATTATTGCTAGCAACCGGCGTTCTTCAAATTTGGCTTATGGGTTGAATGGAGAAGTTGAAGCGGGATTGGATATATCATCGAGCATGGGCTTCGCGTGATGGTTGTCTTCGAGAGATAGGCTCGGAATTATGATTTCTTTAGACCTTGGTCGGATTCCAGTATTTGTAGCACTCTTAAAATCCAGCAGAATATTGAAACCTGTCAACACTGTATTCGTTCAAGATGACAAAGTGGATACAGAATGAGAGAAGAATAGGACGGGGAACACGAATGGCGACAGCGTCGTTGTCTATAAGGCTATACAGATTCGTCAGGTTGGAACGACGAACGACGAATACCAGGAAGATGTGACTCAACGTGAAGAGGGTTACATAACCGATACGCATCCTGTTCAATCCGTATTACTGTAGAACCAACACCGCCCATATTGATCGTAGCTTCCCGTCGTCGACTCACGATAATCCTCGAATCCATCGCCTTCGCTGCCCTGCAAGTGATCTCCGGCAGCTCGATGACGAGTAAATCTGTTCAATTTGGGTGAATTTGGTCGGTGGTGCTTCGTACGAGGCGGATTGTGATGTATCGGAACGAGAATAGAGACATAGGTCGAAGATACCATTCAGCATTGATCACGCGTGAAGCACCGAGTATCAGGCCGATTTTCTTTGAGCTCTCTAGATGGTCGGATGACCATACACGCTGTCGTTGAGAAAGAGATGAATCTAGATGGAAGTGGGTCTTTGATGCGCGATACAGGGGATCGTTGGTTGGATTGACAGGACGATGAACACGAGTCCGTGCGGACGATGCCGCCGCCGCAACCCGCTACCTCAAGCTCGTTCGTATTCGTCTCCAGGTTCCTTTCGCTAATCTTACTTCGTCGAGATCGTTTCTGTCATATCCGTCGCCTCCACATCCATATATCGGCATCGTGAGGCCCCTCTTTTCCCTTACTCGTGCCGCAAGCTTTACGGTGAACGTTGCTCTAGGGTGGCTCTTTCGCTGAACTGTGATACGGAATCCCATATCGATTGTGAGTGTCGGATTCCCTGCCATCCCAGTCTTCGATACACGGCTGAAAGAGAGGCCACGCGCCCTTATTAGCTTCTCTTTACTACTCCTCTCATCCATCGCTGTCCTGCTCTCACGTCCACCTTGCGGCCATTTAACCGATGTCATCCCCGACTGAAGGCTCTGAATACCATGCCGATCATCCCGCGTCAATTCTCGACGATCCCATCTCCCCTCCTCCACCTTCCACCGAACCATCGTACATCCCTCTTCCCGAAGCACGCGCAGCGATCAAATCCGTGTTGGAGAAAACCACTCCTTCTGCTTCAATTATCATTACCCAGGAGACTTATGAACAACTGATTCAAGAATTTCCGATGCTGGATCACATGAGCGACGAAAGTTACCCTGTCAAGTGCGTCTCCTCTTTCTCAATTCAAAGCTGTGTCTGACGCAAGGCGCCGCTCAGACACTACTACTGCACGCAAACGTGTGAACTCTTTCTAGAGTGCGAGACAGAGATACACCAATATCCAGAACTCTCTCGTCAGATCATCCAAACCATCCAAAGCCGATGCCTTGAAACCTTCCATGCGACATTCAAACTCACCCCTAAGACACACATCGCTCTCCTCCCACTATTTGAAGAGTCTGAAGGTCTCTTTCGGTTTGTTGTCTGTCCTCCCCACCATAGCTTTCATATTTAATTTCAACACAGCATCAAACATCATTACTCAGCTCAAACCCGCACCCTCTTTGTTGAATATCACTCAAAAATCCAAAATTATCCTCGTCACTTCATCCTTACCTCCTGGCTCAACTCACCCGTCCCTGAAGACCTCGCTAAACATTATGGGACACTTGCTCCGTCGTTATCCGGCCTTGAGCACGTCAATGAGTTTGAAGCATTTGAGGCAGATGGTGATCTTGAGGTCACTGTTGACGGGTCCATTCGCAGAACAATGGTGCTTGAGGTTGCCTATGCCCAACCCTACAAGGATGCCTTTGAGAAGTGCGCTGTCATGCTCCACACCCACATTGCCGATGTGGCTGTGCTTGTCAAAATTGAGTATTCGGAGGATGCAGCCCTCACTACAGCCTCTTTTGAAATCCTTGAATGGCGTGGTTCCAAGCTATGTGACCCCACACAGCGCCTCCCAGAGCACTCATGCTTCAATGACAGCATGATGGCCAGTATATACGGGACCGTGGCCAAGCAGTCATATTATATCACTCTTCGTCGATCTGGGCTTCGCACCCTTGTATGTGTCTCAACCATCTCTGTCTTCACTGTCATTTCTCACACTGAGTCCAGCAGCTCCATTCTACCAACCAAATCAACCCAGTCAGCCTGAAGTACTACATTGCCTATGGATGTCCTGTTGGGCTCCCCCTTGAAGAACGGAATGTCCTGAGGTCAAAAGTTTGGTGCACTCTACATATGGAGGGACTTCGCGACAAAATTATCCAAGGCAGGCGTGATTTACTGGCCTCCAAAGAACAATACGCTAGCGCAGAGTGGAAAAGAAAGGTTGAGGAGAGGGAACAAAAGGTACTCAAAGAGGCAGCTGAGGATGCTGCAGCAAATGGGGGTGTTGAGCCCTACGAGGACTATAGCTAGTGCTGCCCCTTGAATATATATATATAGGGGCAATGACCTTGAAACTATAGTGTATCCAAGCAAATTTCGATTCGAAATTTGTTTTGCCTAGGGGCAATGACCTTGAAACTGAGCTGCGTGAGTGCGTGGAGGGGGCTTAGGGAAAGAAAAAGCTGGTGAAGGAACTTTGCCAGATCGCCCCAGTTGTACCCAAAGAAGGTCCGCAGGGGCGTTCGGATGGGGAGGAAAAGTTGCCAGTGACTCTCCCGGACGTGCACAAAGAGAGTTCGAGAGCGTGCGAGCTAGGTGGGGAAAGTCATAATGCACCCATCACCCCTTGAAACAAGGGGGATGAATACAGAATGAATGGCAGAGGTCATGGATGAGGTGGCAGTCGAAGAGGATCTTGGATGGATTAAAACTAAAGGTAGAACACCTACTGAGGTGTCTAAATTAGTTTTAATCCAAGATAAAAGCATAGTCAGAAAAAGGGATCTGAATGATAATGCCAATGAACTTACAATGATTATTATATGAATAACAATCAAGGGAACTTCCTACAATGATGAATACTATGGTCAGAACAGAGTCATAACAATAGTAAACAAGGATCCACTGACCAGTCACACAGGTGTCACAAACAGTGAGCAGGATGTCACAAACAATGAGCAGCCTGTCACAAACAGTGAGTAAGATGTCACAAACAGTGAGCAAGCAGTCACAAACAGTGAGCAGAGGGTCACAGATGTTGAGCAAGCAGTCACAGACAGTGAGCAAAGGTGTGTGGGGGATGTGGGGAACAGTGGGCAAGTGGATAGAATGTAGGTGGGGAATCCTCTGGGAGGGGAGGAATTTATCAGGCGTTTTTTTAGCCTTCGCAAGGTCACTGTTAGGCTGGCCATCCTGCAAGGTCAGATGAAATTTCCTAATTTGGGAAGATTTCAATGTCCGACAGGAGGGAGCTGGCAAGCTCACCCGCATATTGTGATCAAGTACAGTGTAGAACAACATCTGAACGTAATTACACAACACGGAAATGCTGGTAACATACGGCTTTTGTTGTATCGGTGGTGTGACCTTACTATATTAGTTTTCCTGAATGGACCATTCAGTAATAAATATCTGACAGCGCGCCCGAGCATCGGGCGCGCTGGAAACTTCTACAGTTGTTAGATAGTGCCTCTCCGATGCCGTCGATCACCTGGAGCCCCTCCAGCAACCCCCCATTCTTTCTGCGTGAAATGGGGAAGGAAATAGCTTAAATATTCTTCTGCGAGCGAGGATCGCTCGTTTTGATGACCCAGACAAGCTAGCGGGCTCATTCTTTTTTGGACAATAGTTACTTGGATATACTATTGATATACCGAGTTTGAAGGAATTCGGTTGAGAACTGACTCTTCATAATTGCAAACACGTTTTGAGGGGGTTGTTGACCTCGTGATTTTGAAATCATTATCTTACGGTATTTCATTTGCTCCCAAACTTTCACATAAGATTCTCTGTACTTAGGGTAACCTTCTTGCAAAGTATCAAGAGCATCGAAGCCTAGATGAGCGTGCTAGAAATTGGGGAACGCGAGGAGCGCGGCCGCAGGAACTGCGGCCGCGCGACTCTCGCGTGACATGCGTTACGCCGCGTCGTTTCGGTCCTCCCGTTTTCAACCCCCCAGCTGAATCCACCTACTTCCAGGCTGATTCCAGTAAGCTCCAGGGCACAGATGCTCTCAAGACCCTCACTTGATGCTCGGGTTTTTTTCTTGAAAATTGTCGTGCCCGGGAACAGCACGTACTCGACGAAGTCCAGTTGCCAGTGAGAATCGGCAAAGTGCGCAGCGTGACTGTCCCTCTGTGCTTTTGGCCTTCACCGTCCCCGTCTACATTGATCCACGTACGTCTGATTCTATCTCTGCTCGTTCCGTCTCACCCCTTCAGCTACCTTCACCGTTGGACCGTATTCGCCGTCGCGCGATGCCCACTGCCTTCTCTACGCTCGCCCCGTCGTTCGCGTGGCGCTCAGAGCTTCCGTCTTGTCCTCCACCCCCTCTGCTCATCTGGCTCTCATCCATCAGTTTCTGTGAGCTTCTGGTTAGCCGTTCGGTGAGCCTTAGCTGTTAGGTGAGGATAGGGTTCGTTTTCAGGTATCTCTCTCCCCTGTATTACCCACTCGCTCGTGCTGCAGGCTCCTTCTCTCGCGCCATCAGACCTATCCGTGTGTGCGAGCTCAAGGTTAGCGGTTAGGTGACGGTTCGATTAGGTGAGGGTTAGCGGTTAGGTGAGGGATAGGGTTAGTCTAGCGGTATATCTTTTCCCATGTCTCGCTGTCCCGCTCTGACCGTCAACTCTTCCGCTTTCGCCATCAGACATATCCGTGTGTGCGAGCTCAAGGTTAGTGGTTAGGTGATGGTTCGATTAGGTGAGGGTTAGCGGTTAGGTGAGGGTTACGGTTAGTCTAGCGGTATATCTTTCCCCTTTTCTCTCGCCCGCCGGTTGCTGCATCGTTCGCCCGAAAGGTGGCCCCCTCAAGGTCAGTTTCACCCCCCATTCATGCCCAATGACACATCGGCTGAATCTCTTGACCTCTCCGCAGCCAGCTCTCGCTCGGTCCCAAATTCCACCCGACGACATAGTCTTCATCCACCAGTCACTCCCCTCTGCCCTATATTCTCTCCACGCCGGGAATATATATATTTACGGCGACAGGCCCATTTCCTGCGGACAGCAATGATCGCGGAGAGTAGATAGAAAATGCCTCGTCCTTCACATGTACTCCACCCGGAAAGCAATATTATACATTGCGTCTCCCGTCCCACATACCGAGATCGTGAGTCAGCGCCTATCAGCCGGGCCTCTTCCTCGGACCGAAGATTGATACGTCCGTCAACCGGCTATGTCGGGTATTTGGGCGTGTCGGGCCCGGGACCAGTGCGACGAACCCGTGTGTAATCCACCGACATACAGCGAGGCTCCACTTGAATCCAGCACGCTATCATCACCTCATACACTTTCGTATTGTGTCTGATTTTTTCCAAAGTTTTAAGACATCGGGAATCCCTAGCTTGCGATGAGCTCTAGATCAGTAGACGGCGCGGCTCGCCTCGGAAGCTGTGTCACACGCGTGACGTCGGTGCGTTTACTAATGCATGAGATCAGCTGAATCCACCCACTCAGACTCTGGCTCCAGTTGAATCCAGGACACACGCACAATGAAAAATGTCTTGAGACGACGTCTGAATTTTCTCGAAAATTTAGGACTCTCGGAACGACGGTTAACGACAGGTGATCCGCAGCGTTATCCGAGTCACACTGTGACTGGAACTCAGCCGGCGCCGCCACGATAGTGAATCCACCCGCTTCCGGACATACTCCAGTTTCCTCCAGGACCAGGTCATCATAGTAGAGGTCTTTAGAGGCTATGTTTATTTTTTCCCAGATTTTTCGAGGCTGAGAACTCCGAGAGTTCGACCAATGCTCCCGCCCAGTCCATTTCGGCAACGCCCGAGTGCCGCTTTCATTCGGCACAGTTTCATGAGACCGGAGCGAGAGACAAACGACCCGCTCCCCCAGAAGCAAATCAACCTCTATCACTCTCGAAGTCACGGATAGCTGTTTTCCACTCCAGCCACCAACAATATTCCAGTCATAATGTACCACCCCATTCACATAATACATGCCGACGACTCTTCCGTATCCCACGTCAACGCGATCGCGTCAATCATCGAACAAGTCGCATCGGGGAACCCATAGAATTCGACTTCAATTTTTGACTTCAAATTCCTCCTCTGTTCGTCGAGTCCGAGCAGGGGCCGGCGTTAGCCGGACTTGCGGGTCGGGCCTTAAGTCCATGTTGTCCGTCCACGGATATAACGCGACTAACTCCGTGGACGGACAACATGGACTTAAGCACCTCGGCGCTTAATTTGGACGGAGAACATGGACTTAAGGAACGGGGCGCTTAATTTAGGCGGAGAACACGGACGAACGGCCCGGGCGCTTCATTTTCAGACCTCACCGTTTGTATGATACCAAATTGGAGCGACGGTACCGTACCGCGGCGGTCCCCTTCACATTCACCTTCTCGCAAGACGTGAAAACACCGCTGGCCTGTTGCCGGATCTCTGACGCAGCGATCTTTTGGCAAGTCTTTCAGTCGTTCTCGTCCGACATTAGCTCATCGCCCGAAGACAAGCAGCAGGTACCCCGCCAGGGCTTCGTACCCATTACTCGATCTCCTCTATATCTGACCTCCCATCGCTCAGATCGTCCCTCGTTCATCTCTCGTTGCCTCTGGGTGCCTCTGGCTCCTATCTCTGGCCGCCATCTTCGCACCCAAATTCTCTTTCATCGCTCCGCTTCTGTGACTGCTTTCGTTCTCTCTTTACCCTTTGTACATCACAACGCTTCCCGTTATCGCTCTGCTCCCTCATCCCTTTTCCTACTTCGATTAGATCGTTTCCCGCCCTAACTGCATCTTTTTCAATTCACATCCGCATGGATCCCACACCCTCCCCCCCGTTCTCCTGTTCGTTCATCTATTGTACATTTACCTCCGACAGCCGGCAGGACCTGCTCACCCACGTTAAACAAGGGCACAAGCAGAGGCCGTCTTGCTCTCACTGTCGCTTGCGCTTTCCGACATTTCGTTCACGCGACCTCCACCGACGCTTAGAATGCACTTCCAAGGTTAGGTTACAACACAATGGTACGAGCGCGTCCTTCTCACTACTGCCTCTGAGAATCACGTATGGCTTGCTCCCAGGCATCTCGTACGGCATTGATCGTCAAGATGGTTTCTTCGCCTGCTTCCTCGACCACTGCTCATTCCATTCGCGCGATCCCTTTGCTCTGCGTGCCCATCTCCTGCATACACACTCGACCTCAGCCGCTCCCACTTTTGAGTAGAACTCGCCACTCCGAGCACTGAACCTTCTTATAACGTAGAGTCCACCAATATTTGTACTGCCTTTCGTTTCCCGTGACTCAAGGAATGGTTTCCTGTTAGCAACTCGTAGTCACTGCGTCTGTAACCCCTATATCGTTGTCCTGATGTCATAAACCCAGTCGCAACCAATTTCTCTCTTTGCTGCACCCACGACTTTGGGCTCACTTGTAATTCTCTTATTCGCGTGAATACAATCACTCTCTGTCGCCTCCCTGTACCGCTGTAAGCGCCCAAACCCTGTGCCGGCTACATCCGCTTACGGCAATCTCCGGTTAACCGCCTCAGCTCCTCCCCAATCAGCCTCGTCCCAGTATCGTCGACTCACGATGGTACGGTACATTCTTCCCGACCTTTCATTTCTTTTATGACCTTTATCCATCCCAGCTTCTTTGGAACGAGTACCGTTATTCGGGTCTGTGTTGAGCCCGATGGCCTCTACCATGACCTGTCAAAACGGTTTGACAGGTCACACTCTGTCCGGCGCCAACACGCAATCCATATAAACCTCGTGTCACGGTCCAACTCTCCCTCCCTCTTCCCCTTATCCCCTCACCCACTTCTCGTTTCCTCGCTTTATCGTTTATCTTCACTTTCGTCACCTATTTACCGGGTTTTCCTCGCCCTTGCTTTGCTGATTCCCGGTCAGTACATGCACACATTGTTCTCCTCACATACTCATCCATCTCTCTAGACCCGAACCGCGCAGCGTCGCGTTCTTGTGCCAGTCACTTCTGGCCAGTATTTTTTTTTTTCTCAGCACTTGCGCTTCTTTCTTTTCCCCCACGTCTGACTCTCTCTGACTCTCTCCTTTATACAGATCCCAACTTGCGTTGTTTGGCCCGCATCGGGTGCTCTATGATCCTATCCTCGTAGAAGGGCCATTAATAGAGCACCCCAGCGTCGCCTCACAAATTCGTCTAGGTCGATCCCAGGCCCCCCGGACCTCGCTTTTCGCTACTTGTACTCCTTTATTTCCTGACCCTTCTTTGCTCTTTTCCCTTCAACCCTTCCAGTCGGTCGATCCGCTGATTTCCTTCCGTAATTCGATCTCCATAACT
Organism: Sistotremastrum niveocremeum HHB9708; assembly: GCA_001630475.1. NCBI lineage: Eukaryota > Fungi > Basidiomycota > Agaricomycetes > Sistotremastrales > Sistotremastraceae > Sertulicium > Sertulicium niveocremeum. The sequence goes on from KV419399.1 coordinate 1,149,220, forward strand.
TTCACCTTTTTCCTTGTCTCCTTTTCGACATTTCTCCCTCTGCACTCACTTTTCTTCCTTATCTTCTGATCCCGCTCCCTTTGTTCCTCCTTGGTCATGTCCGAGCCATCGACGTCGACCACGTCCGAGCCATTGACGTCGACCACGTCCGAGCCATTGACGTCGACCACGTCCGATCCACAGACTTTGCCATTTCAATGCAACGTCTTCCTGTGCGCGTCGACTTTCTCCACGGCGAAGGCATTGGCGGACCACGACAAAAAAACCCACGGCAAGGCTGCCACGTGTCAGAAATGTGACGCCCGCTTTCGCGATGCGAAGACGCGAGATATACACCGGACCACGCGATGTCAACCTTACACGACATTAAATTTGAACGGTGCGTCACTCGCAAGCCATTCTCTGGCTTTTGCTCACCTTACGATCATAGGACAATCCATTGTGGTGCATCGACAGCCTGATGGAAGTTTCCGATGTCCTGCGCAGGGGTGCACATATGCTTCGAACGAGGCCAAAAATGTACGCACCCACATCCGGACCCACAGTAATCCTCCACCGGCGCGTCAAACTCACCGCCAACTCGACACTCTACGCGAATCGCACGAGCCCGACGGCGATGAGACTGCCTCTTTAGCCATGGATCCTCCACCATCGCCCACCCCATCTGTTTTCACCTCTGCCGAGGATCATCATGAGGCTCGGCCAATGGATGTTAATGCAGACGTCCACATGCGAGAGGTCTCACCGTCCCTCCTTCCGAGTGCTGATTCATACGCAAACGATCCCGCCACTGTGATCCCTCCAGTCCTTTCCAAATGCGGCATGATTGTCAACTTAGACTTCCATGTTCCTATTTGTAGGATTTGCGCTGTCGCCATTCCGATCAAGGACATTCTCAACCACCCTGCACAGCATGACCTACCGAAACCGCCTCGCGACCCCGTTGCCGCCATGGTCGAGGAATACAAGCTCGTCGGACCGTCAGGGCTCGTCATGCCCACCGCTCCTTGCCCACCCGTCGTTGGATTGGCACCCCCAGTCGAAGGCTACATGTGCCCCTATGAGGGATGTCTCTGGTCTTCTAATTACCCCAACAACGTCGTTGCTCACCACGATTCAAAGCACAAGAGTATCGTGTCCAGTGCCACGCTCCCTCGCACCCTCTTTCAATATTTTTATGCCTTCAACGCACACCGCTGTCCCTTCCCTGTCACGTCCCCGCTGTATACGGACAGCACTGGATCTCATCTGCCTATGCTGGACGATCTGTGGACCAACCACCGGACGGCAGCCAATGCAGCGATTCTGCGCCCCGCAACCACGCCGGAGCTCAGTGCTTGGTGCAACCTCACTCGATGGCACAACTTGACCGCACACTTTAAGGCCTCGGATGAGTTTGAAGACCTCGTCCAACTTGCCTCTGTGCCCTCCAAGGCCCTCAACACTGCTGAACCGGACCTCGGGCGACTGGAGACCGCATTTGTCAGCTACTTTGACCACATTTCCAAGGACCTCATTATGAATGTGTCTGGCCTCACGCGGCAGAAAATACGCACTCACAACAGTAACAGGTCAGTGGGATTTTTGCATCCTTGTCATCCCCCGTAGGCCTGACTTTTGACCCTCTTTGCAGCGTATTCACGATATATCCCTTCGTGGACCTCCAAAACAAGTCCACGATGAAAGACTATGCTCGTTATTCGTGTCGCCTTCTGCACATGATTGTCCGCGGCACCCGGTCCCCTCACCCAACGTTCCCGCTGCAGCTCACTCTCCCGCAGAAGATTGCCACCGAGACTCTCATCTCCTGTCTGGCTTTACCAGAATCGCCTGAAACAGCTTTGCAACTTCGACAAGCAATCCACGAACTCTTACTTACACTGTTTGCTGCATACGGTCCCGACCACAAAGGCGACTTTGATTGCGTGGTCGTGCGCTTCCTTGCCGTGTCCCACATGCACAGAAGCGGTCAATTCTTTGAGCCTGTCGGAATGAGTCACGACTTTGCGGCTCTCCAGTGGTGTGTCAGGGCATGCGCGACCAAATCCATTGCGGAGGATCCCCACGGTGAAGATGCGTAAGTGCCTCAGCCTGGTCCATTACCTCCTTTTTCTCATCCAATTCTATCTCTCGTTACAGGGCGTGGGATCGTTTCAAAGATCTTCTTCGTCAAGGATGTCGCACTCCGTACGACCGCATTCGCCATTATTTGACACACGCTCGCCTCCAAGCCCTGAACCGCATGAGCGTCGGAGTCATCACATGGGGTCTGGGCTACAAGTACTTGACCGCCAACAATATTACCGTCGTCGTCCTCAACCTCCAGCTGGGGATCCCGGCATTCGTGAAGGAACTCGAGCAGAACCTGCAGTACCTGCTGATGTCCGGATTTGAACTCCCCGAAGAATGGCACAACTATCTCAACCGGTTCTTGTCGATGGAGGAGAACAACTCTTGGGTCAAGGATAAAGTCGATTGCGTTGACAATCGCTACAGCTTTATCACAGACCCGGCCAACGAGTTTCACAAATGGAGGGAGTGGTTGTTGCGCAGAATGCTGGGCCCAAGCCATTGGCAAGGGGGCAAGAACACTCCATTTGTCTTCCAGGGCAAGTTGGATCCTATGACCGTGAGCAAGTTCTTCGACGACGCTGCCAGATTTGCGCTCGATCTCAGTGCTCTCATACAATTGAGCTACGGCGGACCAGGACGAGCGACCGAGCTGGCGCCCACGACCTTTGCTTGCATTCCCAATACGATCCGCAAGCTCTATTTTTACCACGGCAGCACAGTCATTGTGTCGACATACAATAAGACCCGCACCCAGACCGGGAATGACAATTACATCCTGAGGGCATTGCCGGACTGCGTGAGCCGGCTTCTGATCACCTACCTGTCCATTGTGCGCCCTGTCGAGCAGCTGTTGAGTCAAGAGCATTTTGGACAGTATCGTGAATGCTATGATACCCATCTATTTGTCGCCCACGGCACACCGCTCACAGCTGAAGACATCTGCTCCCACTTCCTTTCTGTCACCCAGTTCTTCATCCAGACACCACTCCCCATTCGTGAATTCCGTCACGTGGTTTGTGCTATCGGACGCCAGTGGCTGTCAGACAAGGACCCCGAGTGCGACAAGTCTCATATAGACACACTGCAGAACCAAATGGGTCACACCGCCGCCATCGCCAAGTCAATTTATGCGGTCCTCACCAATGCGATCAAGCTGCCCCAAGCTCACGACTTTGACCGCGAGTTCCGTCTCAGTTTGTCCTGGCACAACTACATTGGTTTGGGACGGAAGCAGAAGAAACAACCAGAGATCATTGATTTGTGCGGCACAGATGATGACGTTCCACCTGCCAGAGTACGTCTTTTGTTGCGTTCTGTCATAGTCCTCCTGCTGACCAATCTTTCCCAGCTCTCCAAGACCGAAGCCTTTGACCCAGTGCTTCAACAACAACAGTTGCTCAGTGGTGTCCACCGGGCCATCGCTCCAGCGCTTCACTCCCTCAGCCTCCAAGTTGAATCTCTTCGAACCAACTCTCGTCTTGACGCGCAGCCGATCGCGGAGCCCATTGTGTACGAGACCCGCTACGTTGGCACGCTCCGTGCTGCCCTCAAAGACAACACCGCCACGTTCCGCTCTCCAGAACAGTATGCCTTTGTGAAAGCCCTTGAATCTTCATCTAAAGACATTCTCGCCGTTTTGCCTACCGGTGGCGGGAAAACATTGGGCGTTCAAGTACCCGCATCCCTCTATCCCGAACGCACGGTGGTTGCTCTTATCCCATTCCTCGCGCTCGCTGAGGATATGCATGCCAAACTTACTGCGATGGGATTGGAGACGGTCATCTACCGGTACCGGTCCAACAACATCGCGTGGGGCCGAGTGCGAGTGGTGATCGTCAGCATCGAACAATTTGCCAATTATGAGATTCGGGTGGACCTTGGCAATCACGCGAATTTCATTTCTCGTGTCGTTCTTGACGAAGCTCATCAGGCGCTCACCGCCAGGGTCTTCCGACCGAGTTTCGAAGCCCTGACCTTCCTCGGAGCGCTTGGCCCACCTGTCGTACTCCTGACCGGAACTTTGCCCGTGAGCAGCGAACAGGCTTTGCTCAAAGCCGCGTCACTCAACCCCTCCAACGTCACGCGCATTCGCACACCCTGCACCGGTCGTCCTGAGCTGTGCTACCGTATCAGACAGGTGGACTCGGAGATAGAAGCCGAACTGGCTGCTGAAAACCATATCAAGGCTCACATCTTTGAACATGCACGCGATCGCGGGATGATCTTTGTGCCCAGCAAGACTCAGGCCATTGCTCTCGCGAAGAGAATGAATCTCCCTTGCATCCATGGCGACCTTAAGGCGTCCGCACGTGCAAGCATCTTGACTGCATGGAGGGATGGCACTGGTCCGCGCTGGATCATTGGCACGGATGCTCTGGCTTCCGGGATCGATTACCCATGGGTCCGCATTGTCATTTACATCGAGATGCCACAAACCATGATGGACTTTGTGCAAGGTAGCGGTCGCGCCGGACGAGACAGAAAACCGGCCCTGGTGCAACTCTATTGGTCCAGGGACAACTTACCCCTGCGCAACCCCACCGAAGCCAAACTGGAAGCTGCCCGTCATGCATGTCGCGATCAAGTCGACACCTTCCTTGGCTGCGACGTTCCCTGCCAAAGGATGATCCTGAGTTCCTGCTTTGATGCCTACCCATCGAGCTGCACCTCGATTCCTCAGGCCCAACTGTGCGATGTTTGCGAGCTTAAATGCGTGCGTTTTCTTTTGTTTCTTTTTTATCCCGTATTTTTGTCTCGTCTCGCTCACATGACCAATCGCAGATTGACGAACGTGGTATGCTCCCACCGGCGCAGCTGCCGCTCAGACCCCTGACAGGAAGAGTCCCCGATCCCTCTGGCCCTCTAGGACAAGCCCATCCTCCTTCTGGCCCGAACCAGGGGGCTGGGCATCCGCCGTCGTCCGACGACACCATTGTCGAGCCAATGGAAATTGACTCTCACCGCGCAACCAACGGCCGTCAGAGCTCTGCGACCGGAACAGGATCCAGCGCCGCCACCGTCACTCCCGCGCCGCAATCGCTCAAGCGCAAGACGATGAGCGATGGCAATACACGCAATTCAGTGGCCACTTCGTCTTCTGGCAGTCGCCCTGCGCCTTACCAACCCTTGGAGAGGGATGCCGCGTTCAACTATCGTGTTGTGTCTTTCCCCGCAGACCGACAGATCTCTGTCCCTTTTGCTCTCATCACTGAGCACGAGGTCCTGCTCGCGCAGTTCACCAAAATGAGCATCGCCCACAGAAGGATCGTCAAAAGTCTGGGTTATGCAAACGGTTGCATAATAGAGTGGTATGCTCGACTCATCAGGGCCCCCGGAAAGCTCTCCCCTTCCGAACACAAGCATCACTTTGTCTTTGCCTGTCAGGCCAATTATTGGACGCAACCAAGTGCACCGGGTCAAGCCGCCCTTTCCGACATTTACGAACGTGAGTTCAAGAACATGCATTGGCCCGACGATCCCAGCAAGGCCGAGTACTGCTTCACTTGTGCTGTACCAACGTACTTGGGAATGTTTCCACATGACTACACACGTCACGACGACCTCTTTAAACCGTTGTGGTTCTTTATCTTTATTGGCTCCGATCGCAACAACCTCGTTCAGCGTGTCGACAAGACCAAAAGTTTTTCCGACAAGGAGATGCGTGCGTACATGCATTGGCTCGTCAGTCCTTTACGACCCCTCTCCCCGGTCCGCAATGGTATGGCTTTGGTCTGGGAATTTTATCTGCAGTATGGCATCGTTCAACTCTAGTGCACCGAGCGAACGTCCATCTTCCGCCAAATAACCTAGATATTTGTGTCCTTTGTACCTTAGTCTCCTAATATATGAGCTCGCAGTTGCGAATGCGCTGAATCGTGAATCACAGTGCTCATGAGAAAGTCAAAGAAAGAACTCAGATCAATCACTGTAGCCCTCTCTGTAATCTGAACCGAGGAACTCCTGCGCCACGGTACCGTACCATGGCAATGACGTCATCGGATAACTCTGTGTGTCGCGTGACGTCATCGGCCAAAGCCGGACCCGCTATTCCACCACATCCATCTCCTCTCTCCTTTGCCTCTCGTCCTCTACAGCCATCATCGAGTCATGTCCGCGTCTGCTGTTTCTCTCTCTCAGCTCGATCTCGCACTTCTTCCACCGCGTCGACAGAAAATTCTACTTTGCGCCCCCATTGTCAACACTGCCTGGCGTAGCTCCTCCCTCATCTTCCGACCTCAGTTTTGGTTATCCCGCCCCAACCTCTCGTTCGCGCAGGCCGTTACCCAATACGTGGACGGATTCCAGCCTGATCCTGGCCATCGGACACTGTTTCAACATCTTGGACAGCAAATCGACGAATTCGAGTCTACGATCGATCGGGATTCCTCTCTAACTGACATTATCTGTGAACCTGGCATTGACAATGATATGTATCCGACACAGGACCCTGCCAGAAAATGCATCCGTCCCTATATGCTCTGCGTTCTGCTGGATCGGCTCCTCTGGTCCTTAGAAGACGATTTTCTCGTACTTCCTCCCCAATGGCATCATCCACACTCGACCGTCCAACGTGCTGATTCTCGCATCTTCCAAGCTCTAGAAACCCTTCCCGCAATCACGCATCAGTTTCTCGTTGACATGGCCGCTTCAGCTTCCGACGAAAACGCCGACGTGATCGCCATGACCTCTCCCTCGGATTCTCACGTCGCAGCCAGTTTCTACGAGAAGGGAGCAACCTCTCATGCCAAGGGCAATATCCATCACATCACATCACATTTTATGTATTGGTGCGGTACCGCCATGGTGGCTGTCAAGGTGTGTCCACCAAATCCTCCCGCATGTAGATCCTTGTTGATTTCCTGATGCTGCTTCAAGGGCTTTCCCGCCGGCCAATACGAGGAGATTGTTGACATCATTCGGCAAGTTCAATCCCCTTCCTTGTCTTTCTCTTTGACCAATACTCTCTTTCCCAGGGAGCGCGCCTCTCCAGACCTACGTCGGAAACTCGATCACGACTTGGGATCAATGACATTTCGAGGGCTCCAACCTTTCTTCACAACGATCGCGCACTCACCCATCACACTCTTCTCTCCTGCTTTCTTTGCTACAAACAGAACCAGACAAAAGTCTACCGTTGCGGAATGGATGCAGCATGTGGGATGGGCACATTCGTATCCCAGGCCAGTTCTCAATATTGAACATTCTCTCTGGCAATGTCTCCGTAACGTCGTTGCCGCCGGATTTCAATCCGTCGAGGCCACCACTTCCTCCCAACATCAGCGGTCCATTGCATTGCTCACTCTCGAGCATATTCCTTTTGGACCACTCCAAACAGCCATCGACGTTCTCCATGACAGCAGCACGGATTATGTCGCGCATCCTCAGGAACCCTGGCCATTCGATGATTTTGCTCCACCGCCTTCCTCTGCGCAACCGAGAACCCCATCTCCCCCTTGTCCTACCCCTGGTTTTGCTCGCTTCGCCAGTTCTCCCGACCCCCAGGCCCGTCAGGATACCTATCGCCGACTGGCACATGCCCAGATTCAGGCCCCTGATATGGTCTCTCCTTCCCTTTATTACAAAAAACAATCCTTCCACTCATCTCTGCTCCCTCCTTAGACTCGTCCCATCCAAGCCAAGTCCAGGAAACGCAAGCGCCGAAATACGCACGTCGACTTGGTCCGTGAGACCCCGAACATACCGAGCCGCGCATCAACCCAGCCTCCATTGAACCCCACCGCCGCATTCCCGGCTCCTTTGATGCCGCCAAGAGTCTCAACCTTCTCAACCATTGATTTAGACCTTCCGGTTTTCCCCTTCACAGAAGAAGTCATCGTAGGCCAATCTCACGCTCCTTTTCGTCTCCCTCCCCTGATCATCTGTTTTTCTCTCTCATCCAGTTGCTGCTGGAATATAGCTGCCACATCACCAGCACATACATGCTAGACGACGACGAGTACACAAACGAGGTCGAAGAATACGAAATCCAATCTGTCTCTGTAAGCCCGGCTCAGTCCCTCCCCCCTTTTGAACGTCAATTCAACACCTGGCGTGACCGACCGCAGAACCGAGACAACCAAGATCTGACTGATATTCTCCAGCAAGCAAACGCGGACGACCATGACAGCGTACAGCTTGCTCCCGATCACTACTTTGTCTCTTATAATGGAAATCAGCACCGTCAGCTTCTGGTCGACCCCTTGGAGTCTATATGCAAATTCTTCACCCTTTACCCCCCAGCCGACGCCAGATACACACTCAATCCACAAGTCGCCCGTTCTGCAAGCCTCAATCTATACACTCGATCTCTGCTATACCACCGATCCGATCGACCATCGCAGTTCCGAACGACGATTGGCGACTTCGTTTCCGCACCGCTATCACATCGTCTGGGCATGTGCCTGAAAAATCTAGCCGTACCTCATGAACGTGCTGAAATCCCTCTGCCTGTTTGGTGCGTATGACAGACATCTCGAAACCATTCCATGTCCACTCAACCTGGTAACAGCGAATTGTCCTGCCTATCGTTTGCCATGTCTGGCACAGCACAGCCTCCCTTTGATCCTTCATCCTTCGTATCTCTGTCCATCTACTCTCAGAGTGCCTTTGACCGATTGAGTTCCTCACCTTGCGGATTCGCCACCTGGATACGGGTAGCTTACGGTGTCTTATTGGTGGCCACCATTCCGGAGAGCATCGGGAGCAACGGCTTCATACTTCCCCAACACGTCAACTATCAGCACCAATCCTGGTCCTACGAGGTCCTTCACACCGGCGATGCCTAGTGAGCTCGTTCCTACTCATCCCCGAAGCGCTTCTCATGCGCTTTGCATCTAGTATTCTTCCGCCAGGTTCCGTTTACTGCATCTATGCCCTGACGGACGCCATTGCCAGGAAGGGATTTTTTTATTCTTGGTCAATGATGCGACTGAGCATGCACAGCGACATTGTCGACCACGTTCGCCAAGTCCCTATCCCTAGGAACCTCTACCATGCTGCCGAGCTTTATCGACATACTTTAGCGCATACCCTCGCCGACATCATCTCCGCCGACAATGCTTTGGGTGCCTCCGAAGAGCGGGAATGGTTACTGTTCCCGAGATTGGAGAGCGTGGCTTGTTTGTGTGCATGGATCCGGCTGCACGCAGTTATCCAACCTACCCTCACACGGGGAGATACTCCTCCCTCACTGGACAGCAGCAGGACCGCCGCCTGTGAACAGGTTTTGCGTTTCAAAGACCTTCCTCAATACCGTGGCTTGTCTCTGGAAGTGCGTGAGGTCCTGGATCCCATGCAGGCCACTTTGCAGTATGTGCTTACTTGACTAGCTCTTGTCCCTCTCCTGATCTCATCTCTGCAGATCATGCATGTGTCGCAGTTGCACCCTGCAGAAATCGCCCTTGTATCTCTCAGCTGGTGTCTCTTAGCATCTGTGCTTTATCCACATGTAATTATATAAGCTTCAGAGATCCAAATTCGATTCTACTTTGATGTATTCATTTAAAACACAATTTGGAAACCGGTCGGAGTTACGGAGCTCCTATTCCACCCCAAGTCGTAATTCAGAGATATGACTAGGTAGAGACTCGTTCGCATTTGGATTGTCCCCCGGGGTTGACTCCTCCACATAGCTCAACCAGAACCCCCCCTTCGTCACCGCCAGGTCCCGTGACTCGCCGGCCACGTCACCGATTAAACGATGAGCCCCACGAAGATGAAGCAGAAGGAGGACCAATAGACCCTCGCTCCCTCAGCGACTTGCAGGACCACTATCTCATCGCATCTTCCTCCCGGTCGGAAGCGGAATACAAGCAGAAGCTGGATCATGCCATCCAGCCTTTGTCCCACACGTCAGCCTCATCCAAGTTCCAACCATCGCCCATTTCGCTCCCCTCTACCGACGGCGACTTTGTTGCCTTTCTGGAGCAGCGCTACGGAATAAACTGGAGTCGTTACGGGACTGTCAAGTTTGATCGGGAGCTTTGGACGCAGAAGAAATCATTGTTTGGGTTCACGTCTGTCGACTCTCCCACTTCTACCGTCGATTACACTACATCGTCCGCTTTCATGGCCTCTCTCACTGCGCCATGCGGCCAACAATCGTATGATTTCCAAGATCCAGTCTCCCAACTAGCCTCAAAGTCCTTTCCCTCGCTCAGTTCAGTCTATCTCAAACGGACAGATGGAGAAACCATCCGGTTATACTGTCTCTCGTTCAAACCGTCCCCCCAACACCTCGTCATTCCTAAAGCCGTGGACGTTCTCTCTCTCTATCGCCATGAACCCGCTTTCGTCGATCTCTCGGATGCGGCCAACTTTCTTCTGCGGCTCGGCGCTTGCTTTGCCATCATGCAGTCCCCTGATGATCTGGGATCCACCAAGACTGCTGCCCCAACGTGCTCCCCCGACTACATGTTTTCGGATCACATGGAGCCCATGCTCGTTTATCGCAGTGTTCCAAGCAAAGATCATCGCCACAACGCGACTTTGTATGAAGACTACCAGCGACGATGCCATGCGATCATGACGAGACCCCACGCCCGTGTGGCACTGTCATACGGCGGCTTCATCGCTCGCATCGCTCGAGAATATATCGATCCGGCAACCTTTCTCGCAGGTCCTTCAGTTGACGCTATGACGCACGGACGCCTGTGGGCAGTCTCCAACGGATCGTCTTCACTGATCGATGACGTGTTGACCAAGGGGGAGCGTAAAATCATTTCTGGCACCATATATCCTCGTGAGTCGTCCCTGTCAGCTTACATCCACCCTGCTGACATTGCTCAGTTCAAGGCCGTGCGGTGCATTCGTACTGGCCACCGCTACATTTCTGGACCAAGGTCCAATGTGCAGTCGATATGGGCTACTGGTCACCCGCCCTTGAAAGCTTTTTCGTAGAACAGCATAAGGCCTACAAGCAAGGTCGACCTCCCCCTATGCTGGCCTGGTGGCGAAAGTGGATTGGTAAACTACAGGGTTATCGTGTCAGCTTCCGAGACAACGCTGAAAGAGCAGCTTCAGAGTTTCTTGATGCCAAACTCTCGCATGTGTAAACTACGATACTAGATTTATTCGTCTTAATAAGCATGTAATCCATATTCATTCGACATTGCCAGACAAAGACACAGTCTCAGCACAAGACAGAACAGACCAAAGAGATGCAGACAGACCCCAGACCTGTCCCGACCGACATTACCGTATGTTCGCACGTCCCCTTTGTGCTGGGTTCCCTGATCCTCCCCTGCCAACTTTTCACCTTCTGCATGCATCCTGAGCATCATCGCATACCCCCTATCGGCCACGTCTCCGATCTTCCCGCTGACCAGTTGGCTGCAACGATTGAAACAGATCAACCCTCGGCGTCCTCAGCGTTCAAAGCGCTCACCTCCTCCACCATCCCATCACATCCGCTTTGACAAAGGTTTGCTCGTCCAGGATCTTCAACAACTCAAAGTAGAATGCCTGCACATCGAATCCGTCCCCTACGTCCAATTCTCCCAACAGAACCACAGCGATCTGAATCTGAAAACCCGGAACGCATTCATGAGAATACAAACTTACCAGCGCAGTTATGTATGCGATGGACTCAATAGTCAAGTCATCGTTTGAGATCTGTCCAGCGTTCACAGTCTTCCACAGCTACCGCGTAGTCAGACGACCAATGCGCATGTTCCTATACCTACACTCACTCTGACGATAAAAGGTGACTTGAGAATATCGGCCATAGGTGTGTGCTTGTCTTCCACGGTGCAATCCAACCACATGAACATGAACATGTCTTTGTGCGTCACCTTGATAGTCTTCGAGATCAATTGAGCCTTGACACTGGCCTCGAAGATGAGAGAGACCATATAAACGAGAACGGCGAGAGACACTGACCTGGGGTCCTCCCATTCGAGAGGGTAGGGGGTGATCCAACGTCCGATTCGATCCTTGTTCGCCACGAATTGCGGTGTTAGAGCCTCTCTGATAGTGAGTACATCGGCAGCGCGCTGCTCCTTGCGACCAGCATCGTACTGAGTTCAGCGAGCTCTCGAATGGGTATGCAGTATAAACACAGAGAGAGAGAGAGACGCAACGTAGACACACGCATATACCAGGCGAGGATGCAGTTCTTCAACGTGATTTTGCTTCCCCAGGAGTCCCACATAACGACTCATCGCCTCTTGCTCAAAAAGCCAGGTCACCTCTTTCAAAACGCGCCGCATCCTGAGACAACGCAGTTCTGTTAATTCACCGTAGCGAAGCGGAGGTGAATTTAAGTGTCCGGTTCTTCTCTTACGTCATCACGGGGTTAGCGGCGGAAAGGGAGTGCTGGGGGGCTCTCGGATTGAAACTTGTGCATCTGGGATGTCGAGCGTCACTACTCCTTTTCCTCATCGTTTTTCCCCAAACTAAAGAGACAGATTTGATCTATATACTCTATTGTTCCATAATATCGCGTTCTAGCTGCCCATCCTTGAAATTGAGCGAGTTGGATCGACGCTGTACCAGCCCGCTCAAAGGCATCCTCGGATCTATCGGCGATGGCCTGGTGACGCAATGCCGTGACCAGCCGTCGACGCGCTGAGGGCGCTCAATTAGGCGCTCAACGTAGGATCGCGACCTTTGGCTCAGATCGAGAGATGTTGGGACGAAAACAGAGTCTGCGGGCAGCTTGAGCAAGGTGAGTACATTATTCGATGATCATTTCTACACTACTCTTAACGGTGACCACCATCATGCCAGTCCATCGCGCGTGCAAGCTGTACCTTCGCTGTCTCAGATGTAAAGAGAAGCTGACAGACCCTGCCGACGTCCACCAGCATCAGCAACGACATACTCACTGCCCCATACTCACTCCTCCTCCCGATTATTCCTCTGTGGAACGGTCCTGCGTCACATGCGAGGTCAAATACCCTGAAACCGTACAGCATTATCCCCTCCTCTTTCAGCACCCTCGGCTCACCCCACGGCCACCCGACGATTCTGACCTGCGATGTCACCGATGCATCACGAAGAAAACATGCACAGGGTGTTGGAAATCCAAATCCTTATCAGAATTCGACGTAACACGCCATGGGACTATAAAGGCGGCTTGCGTACTCTGCACACTGAAGGAAACGAAACGACGTAGAGAGAAGAGAGAGGCTGCAAAAGGTAATCCTTGACGAGCAAGACCATTGACATGTCTGATAAATCTGCCTCCGTTCAGAGACTCGACGCTGCAAGTCTTGCAAACAAATCTTGCCGTACTCCCACTTCAATCGATGGGGAGAAACACAATGGAGACGTGATTGCAAGGGGTGCCAGGGCAAGGGAGACGAGATGCAGAGAATGGAGAAACAGTTGAGAGATCATCAAGACGAATTGGATGAAGCAGAGGCACAAGCTGTCCTTGACGGCGAAACAGCTCTCGACGAAGAAGACTACTGGAACGAATTTGACGAGCTTGACACCACTGCTGCCGCTGCGAGCGATCCCATTGCCCCTGAACCTTCTTCCGACACCTTCTCTGCTCAGAGTCACGAAGTCGCCGATAAATTCAACGAATCCATACAATCCGTTCGCTATGTCGATTGCGATATCTGTAGCGAAAAATTCTGGACCGTGAAGCATGACAACACGAGATGCGATCGATGCCAAAGGTCTACAGCGAAAGGCAAGAAGTATTCAGCAGAGAATGATATGGACCCAGGTGCGAGTACTGCATATAGTGCCTTGGATGAGCCATCTAATGACCAATTTAGGGAAGGATGTGCCCGACTGCTTGAAAGATCTTACAGATCTTGAAGAGCAGATGATCTCTCTTACAAAATCGGTGATTCAAGTACGCTACGTTCGAGGAGGGCAAATTCGATATCAAGATCACGTATGCAATTTCGTACAGCATGTCGAAGAGCTGCCTCCTCAACTCGATAACGTACCCCAGCACCTCCCCCGCCGCCCCTCCGATCTCGACATTGTTTTAATCCGTCATACAGGCGTAGATCTCAGTCGACATATCGATTTCAAAGTCCGGAGGGCGCATATACGAGATGCTCTACGTTATTTGTGCCAAAATAACCCTCAATATCGTGATGTGGTAATCGACGAAGACAGGATCGAAGCCCTGCCGGACGACGGGACAATCGTTAACGAAATTACGACTATTGAAAGCCAAGGAACCCATCGCCCCGAAACCTTACCTGCCCCTGGACCTTCTCAGAGTGTGGGAAATGCAGAGGAGGAACCTGAAGATCAGATCGACATGCACGGCGGTGTGCTCAACCTGACAGATGATCAACCCGAGGCTTCTGTCATTAATGACGTCCTTCGCAGGTGTGCTCAGTCAGAGACTCTGCCAGTCGACACGACCATCGTAAGTTCTAAACACCATTAAAAATAAACAACTGACTAATTCTTCGTCTAGATTCAGGCTCCCACTGTTGAATCCACACCTATCAACGAAAGAACACCAGGATACATTCTCCGAGCTTTCCCCACCCTCTTCCCGACTGGCATCGCTGACCTCCATGCACCACGCTCAGACCGAATCAAGACTGCCGATTGGTTTGAACATATGCTCCGCTATTGCGATGGTCGCTTCTCACGTCACCGGCGATTTGCTTGGTTCGCCTTCAATACCATCCAACGGGCTCGAGCTGCAGAACACTCCAAGACCTATGTACGTCAAGACATTGGCGAAAGCCATCTCACAGTTGAGGATCTGCGTGCCATGATTGAAGCTGGCGATGGTGCTTTAGCCGGTCGAATGATGCGTTATGGTCGACAATTACGGGGTACACGAGCATATTGGGCTACACGGCGAGGAGAACTGAAGGATATGATCGACGTACTCGGGACTCCACACCTCTTCATCACATTCTCTGCTGCCGACAAGCAATGGGACGATCTACACCAACATATGCCCTTTTACTCCAATCAGCCGCACGATAGCCCTCAAGCTCGATCTCAGCGTACTCGTAGTCTGAACGAAAATCCTCACATTGCTGCCGGGTATCTTGACCTCCGTTTTCGACTATTCATGAACACGGTGATCAAACCTCTGTTTAACGTCAAAGACTTTTGGTATCGCTATGAATGGCAGGAACGAGGTAGCGGACATATCCATGGCTTTCTCTGGCTCGATGGCGCGCCAAATCCTGATGACATTGACTTCTCCCACCTCTCGCCGTCCCCAGCCTCGCAGCCGCCTAAGGAATCCTCTCAGGAAAACAATCAGAAAATACAAGATTTTGTTGAATTCTGGAACGAGCATATATCGGCTATCAACCCAAGGGTCTTCGACGGCGACCCAAATGTCCCAAATCTCAGTCGTAGCCCGGTATCAATGCCTCGAGAAGAAATGGAACTCAACGAGGCTCAATTGGCCGATATCGTCAACTGCGTCCAACGGCATCGAGAATGCAAACCGGGCTATTGTCAGGTCAAACGCCGCGGCGAAGTTGTATGTCGATTCGACTTCCCATTTCAAACGTGCGAGCAAGGAAGAGTTGGTGTGGATTCACTTGGAAGACCTCGGTTTGAAGCACAACGAAATGATCCTTACACAAACTGCTATAATCCGACCTTGCTCATGCTATGGCGCGCAAACATCGATATCAAACCAGTTCTGAGCCGCTACTACGCTATCAAGTCAATCTCCATTCACTTCATTTGTTTGATGATAGGCTAATCAAGTATTCTTCACACAGATACATCGCAAAATATGCAACAAAGGCAGAGAAAGATGCTCCTACATTTCCCCATATGCTCGACAAGATTATCCAAGACGCCCCCAACGATATGACTGCACAAAGCGCATGTACAAAACTCCTGAATAAAATGCTATCCGAACGCAAATATTCTGCACAAGAAACCCATCATCTATTGCTTGGTCTCCCACTGTTCCGCTCTTCCAGATCGTTCTCATCCCTCGTGCTAAACAATAACGGAGCACTCCGCCTCATTCGCGAGGAACGTGAAGCAGAAGTTAACGCCGATGAACCCGCACACGCTGCACCAAATTCTCGCCGAATCGTAACCTCGAAATCAGACCTCGATCGATACCGCGAACGACCTGCAGAGATGGAAGAGCTCTCTTTGAATACAGTCCTGCGAGAATATCGATGGGAGAAGAACAAGTATGTTCGACGGCGAGATCAAGATACTCAACCGATTTTGAGAGTATGGCCCCGACTCCCTCCCAATCCGGATGGTGAAGCATACGACGAGTGGTGCAGAATCAAGCTCACATTGCATCATCACTTCCGAAACCCTGATGACGATCTATTTGGCATGTACGCCTCATGGAGCGAAGCTTTTGCTGCTCGCCTCGGTCCACCCCGAATTCTACCCTCGGATACTCTCTGGAATGATTGGACACCGGATCCGGATCCTAAAGATGAAGAGGATGACGATGAAGAGGTACCGGGTGAAGATCAGACGATGCATCCTGCTGATTGGCAGGTCCTTGCTGCGTGTTTCCCTGGCCAACAGCTTCCCGAAGACACAGATGAACTAGGCCAACGTCACCTGGACTCCCTTCTCAATACAACAGATGGGTGGAATCGATGGGAGAATAGGCATCGAGATGACATGGGTCAATATCTGATGACAGCACGAAGGGAATACGAAGGGATACCAAATTCTAGCGAAGAAGACCGAGTCGACATCGACAATCTCGTGTCAGCCCAGCGCCAGATTCACGATCAGTATCAGGAAGCATACCAGAAAATCATTGACGGAAACCCCAACCCTCCTTTCGCATTTAACATCGACGGCACTGCTGGGACCGGCAAGACTTTCCTTATCAAAGCGATCCGTCAGACACTCGGGGACATGGCCCAAACAGCCAATCGTCCTCACCCTCTTCGAGTACTGGCTCCGTCTGGTGTGGCTGCTTTCAATGTTGAAGGCTGGACTATACATTCCGCGTTATCAATCCCAGTCCGAATCAACAATAAAGACGAAGGCATGCTTCCTCTCAAGAACGAAAAATTGAAGAAAATACAGGAAGAATGGAAAGGAGTCGAGTTCGTCATCATTGATGAGAAATCAATGCTAGGATTAGCTCTATTGGCTCAAATCGACTCTCGCCTGAGACAGCTGCGTCCGACGGATACATGGCTTGGTGGATATAATGTCTCGCTTATCGGCGATTTCTACCAGCTTCCTCCTGTTGGCGACATCGGCCTCTTTTCCCCACCTCCCTCTCTCACAAAAGACTCTCCAAGATCCAACCTCCAACGACATGGCAAATCAGTCTACAATCGATTCAATAAAAGCTTCGAGCTAACCCAACTTCTCCGGCAACAAGGTGGTGGCGACATCGGTGACCGATTTCGAGAACTCTTGACCTCAGCCCGTAACGGTGAACTCTCACGACCTCAATGGGAGTTCCTTTCGACTCGACATTGGGAGAAGCTCTCTGCTGAAGATCAACATCGCTTAGACGACTCCGTCTGCCTATTCACGCGAAAGGAGCCCGCACATGCTTACAACGTCCAGAAACTTGTGATCAGTGGGAAGCCATGTGCCCGAATCAAAGCTACTCATGAAGGAGGCCGGGACGCAGCGACAGCAACATCCGATGTGGCTTCGAACTTAGACCCCGAATTACTTCTTAGCATTGGGGCAAAAGTCATGCTCACTAGAAACCTTTGGACCGAGATGGGTGAGAATTGTCTTCTCTCACCTCAACTACTTGATTATCTTCAGGCCTTGTGAACGGAACCGAAGCCGTCGTTGAAGATATCATCTGGGGCCCCGAGGCCGAATCGACTTCAAGCCTCCCTTATGTAGTTCTGATCTCGGCTCCCAAATACAAAGGTTTGCGCAACATGTAATGAATATTGTACTAACACTTGGTTTAGGACCCAGTCTCTGGCATACCAACGACAACAGAAAACTGATTCCTATCGTTCCATTCAAAACTCATTGGCAGCCTTCCGGATCTTCTAGGAAAGACTATAGTCGAACACAAATCCCTCTTCGTCTCGCATGGGCTATTACAGTTCACAAATCGCAAGGTCTAACTCTAGGGAATGGCGCGAGAATTGCCCTGGGAAATAAAGAATTCAGCACCGGCCTCACTTTTGTCGCTCTCTCACGCGTTCGGACAATCAATGACATTGCTCTTATTGAAACTGTCGACTACAACCGTGTTAAAAATTTGGGTGGGAATGGGAGTACAATGGAGCAGCGCAGACAAGATAAACGACAGCGTTATAGTACAACGACTAATGTATTACATGATCCCGAATAAGATCATGACATCATGTACACCGAGTTCGTATAAGACACTTAAATTCACCGCCCTTCGCAAGGTGGGATAAAGCACCGCGTGCTACGATGTTATTCTATTCTGCACGGTCGGTAATGAGCGCACCGTCGTCGAGTTTGCTTCTTTTCCTTCTCCTCTTGTGCTAGTATCGGACTGATCGCCTCGATGTAGGTATAAATATTTTTTTGGGCATTGCCCCATCCCCCCAGTCTGCGTGCTGCTATTCCGCCAAGGACCGCCATGGCAGTTTGATGGGTCGAGCTACGTGACGGTATCAGATAACTGACAGGTTTCCCATACCCATCGACTTGCCGTTTCCTCTGAGGCTTCGTTCCTCGTGTTTCGTTCCCATTCGTGCTTGTATTGGGCATAGTAAGCGGAGGGTCACCGGAGTTAACGGACCGATATTTCGTCGTATACAAAGTCACCAACGCGTGATGTCACAGCGTGTTCTCTCTCTCTCTCTCTCTCTCTCTCTCTCTCTTCCT
Organism: Sistotremastrum niveocremeum HHB9708; assembly: GCA_001630475.1. NCBI lineage: Eukaryota > Fungi > Basidiomycota > Agaricomycetes > Sistotremastrales > Sistotremastraceae > Sertulicium > Sertulicium niveocremeum. Next base: position 1,168,027 of record KV419399.1, read on the forward strand.
CCCGCCAGCCTCTTCATGCGATCATGTCGACGAAGACCACTCTGAGACCTAGCCTCCAGTTCTTACTTACCTCTCCACTAATGTGCAACGTCCCTTGGCGTAGTCGCTCTCGCTTTTTCACAGTAGATTACTGGCATCGGTATACGACGAAAACGACGACGTTTGAGCAAGCCATCCAGGCCTACCTGTACAACCTCCCCGTCACTTACGGCCATCTACAAATGTTCTCCAAACTCGCCACTTCGATAGACGAACTAGAATGCGCCATCGATAGCCATCCGCACCTCATCACGGAGCTGACCTCGGCCGCCACCGGTTTTCTCCCTCACGCATCAGCCGAGGATATCTTGGTAAATTTCTCTTCTGCGATCCTGTGCGATCTCCTACTCTGGTCATTGGAGGCCGACTGGGAGCAGCTTCCGATTCAGACTCCTTTCGACGCCAACGATGGCTCAGAAAACACCTTGTTCGGCATCGCCTCTGGAATTCGCCAGATCGCCGATAATTATGTTCTCGCGTGTCGCACTTCGAGCATGTCCCGCATTTCCACAGCCCAAGGGATCTCCTTCACTTCCGCCTTTTCGGTGCTGGCCGAAATCACGCGTTCAACGGCCGAATGTGACGTGGCCACGTCCAACATTTTTCACTGGTGCTCCTGCTTTATGTTTCATCTAATGGTGCGTCCTTTTTTTTTTTTTGCCTTCCTGCCAACCACACTTGTACGATTTTCAGCGCTCTAATAAATCCGTCATCGAGGACATATATACTTCTTCCCAGTGAGTGATATATATATCTGTAAGTGCGCCTGTGCTTATCGCGATTTTATCATAGGACCGCTGTGTCCGACAAGCTTGCAATCCGCCTCGATTCCGCTGTATCCTCGCCCTATCAAGAAAGTGAACAGGCTCTCACTCTTATCGCTCTCAACTCCGTGGTTGAGGTTTTATCACCATCATATCGGTCTAATCTGTCCGACAAGACTTTCGTCCCTGCATCGGATTGGATCGCCCATGCTTGTACAGCCCCCCCTATTCCCCGGGATGTCCTTGCGTTGGAACATACGGTTCTCAAGGCCATTGTGTCTATCGTCACTTCCGCCTTTGACCGAGACGACGTATTGCGTTTCGCCCTCGAAGACCGCGCCGCGGAGGACATTAGACTTTTCGCCATTAACCAGATCGCGAATATACCTGATCCTAATGCACTCTGCTCCCCCCCTCAGGCGTCTTGGGAATGGAACGACACAAGCAACTGGCCCCTCTCTCACTCCAGTCAGTTGCTGCCGATCAAATCCTGCATGGACTATTCCATGTGTGACACTCGACCTCTCCCACCTCTCCATCTGCCAGTCTCGCCAGCTCTTCATCCGCCAGTCTCGCCACCTCGAGCCCTTCCCTTATATTCTCCCCTCGCACACTTTCGGGCAAGTCTTCGATCCCTCGAGCCCCGACTCGATCGCTTACTCGTCGCTTCGCTTTTTCAGGAATCGAAATCATGCGTTCGGACGCTCCGCTACACCGTCTGGGATCCAGAGGAATACGATTTTCAGTTTCGAAACCAGGAATGGATCATACGCACTGGTCAAACAAGTGCAAGTCCCTTTCCTTGTTCTTTTGCTTGCGCCGGGGGGTTTTTTTTTTCTTTTATTTGACTTCCATTTTCTAGGCCAACAAATGCATCCATCGGATCCTAACCTCTTCGGAATATGGCTTCAGGAGAGCCGCTGCGTCGCGATTCTGGCCCTCGATGTCCGATACGTCCGATGCAGTCTATCCGGGCGATATTATCCATTTCTGCGCCGGTAAACACTGCGCACCAGTAATGGAATTTACGACGAAATCATGGGTCGAATGCGACCTCGATCCCTCTACCGAGTATCCCCTGTACACGACCCTCCTCAAACGCCCTACTCATCGTGCCGACCTGCGCCTGTTCAGTCAACTCGCCTCCGCACGGCGACTCGGACTGTATATCCATGATATCCCGACACCAGCGTCATTCCGCACAGTGCCTCCTTTCCTTCCGTAAGTCTCATTCAACCATGTCCGCCTCTGTCTCGCATTTATGATTATTTTTTTCGTCAGGACGTCGACCACATCCAATGTGTTCACCACCTCTGTCTTTTCGGCAGGCGCATTGGCCCATCCTTGGATTTCCCACTCGGAGATGGGGACGTGGAGCCGGGTCGAACAAGGTGTCCAACTGTGGGCATTCATCACGCCGACTCCCACCGGTGGTCTTTCACCCGCAGACTGCGACTTCTTTCGATTCTCGGCATATCAATGGTCTACTGAGATCCTCCATCCTGGAGACTACATGTACGTCTTTCTTGAACTGAGAATGCTCGCTGAACGTCTCTCTTTCACTCTCGCAGCGTTTCTCCTCCGTCTTCCGTCTTTTTCATATTCAGCATAACCGACTCCATTAGCACCCATTGCCGACACGTCACGTCCAATTCCAATGTCAAGCGCGAGCCATCCGAGGAACTTCTTTATTGACCCGCTCACTCACTGCCTGGCATTCTGCATGCTCACCCTGTCATAGCAATTCATTCATATTATTCAATTCATTATTCTGTCATCGCAATTTATCTCCAAGTCAAACGTACGTCTCGCATCACACCCGATCTTTCGATTGTTCCATTCAATTCAATGTTTTCAATAATTCTCGCAATCCATACATATGTTACCGTAGTATAGCTCAATAGACTCTGTCAATCCATCCATTTCGAGAGCTTGACCCATCCGTGTCTGCGAGCTCAAGGTTAGCGGTTAGGTGAGGGTTAGATTAGGTGAGGGTTAGATTAGGTGAGGGTTAGGTTGTTAGGTCGGTTTCGTATATCCTCCCTCCCTCCGTACCAGGTTAGGTTAGCTCAAGTCGCTGGGAGGGTTTCACCCATATCAGGGGTCTTTAGACAGAGAAAGATACTAGTACATTCAGGACGAAGGATACAAAACATGAAAAATTACAGAAGATAATCATTGATATCGATCGTACCCTCTGCGAACACGACCTCCATGTCTACCAGAGCATCTCTCGCATGATCGTACAACTCCACCGTATCGTCGTCTGCGTGCAGCTCGTGCCTCATGATTTCCCGACGAGGTAGAATCATTTTCCCTCCCAAGGGATAGACGACTCTGAGCACTCGCCTATGGCAGCATCTGTAAAGCTTGGCCATGGGAAGATCACTCTCCAAGACGAGGACATCGCCGAGGACGATGGTCAGCAAAACGCCTTGAACGGATCTCTCAAAAAACCGGACCCGAGTGCAACGTCCCGTCCCCACTCTCACAAAGGGAAACTCGTCCGTTGCTCGCATCTCCTCCGTGAGCCAAGAGTGTTCTTCCCTAGCGTGCCAACCTTGCCTCGCGCTTGTCAGCTCACCGTGGACTGCGTCAAAGGTCGAAGATGGGGCGAAAAAATCCAATCGATGACGGTCTTTCTCGTTCGGTGCTGGATTGTCGAAGCGTCTCCACTGAAGGAAAGTCTTGAGAGCGACGCCCGTGAAGACCAAGGGCACTCGATCCATCATACGCAAGAGCCCACCGACATCCGCAAAGATCGGGCTAAAGTATTCGGACAGACGGGTCCCAATACGCTGAGCCAGTACCAGCCTATCATCCCTCGTGGGGGGTGTGTCGTCCAACCTCTCACGAATCGTCTTCGGACGGCTAAAATTGGGCGTTAGTACATCACCTGAACGGGCGGCGTCGTGTAGCTACGTACCAGTTGATCGGCACCTCTGGGCTTCCTCCCCATTGATCAGCGTCACCCCATTGAAAGGTATTAAACGATGGCCGCGAAACGGTGTCTGGATCATCAAGAGACTCTGGTAGAGTCATTGCGATCAGAGTCTGTCGCCTCCTACATCGAGCCCCCGATCTGACCTCTGAATCCTGTGCGCCTATCATCACGTCGTGAGCACTCGATCACCGATCTACAACAAATACTAACGTGTAGGCCGTCATACGCGGGAGAGGATCGACGTCAGTCATAGAGAATCATCAAGTTGAAAGTTGTCGATATATTTGGCGTTTAAAACTCCGCCATTCATTCCTCCCTCTTTCATCTCTGTCTCACCTTTGACGCCTGCAAACCCTTGTTTCGGGGTCAACTTTCCTTCCCTCCAGCCAGCCATACCCAAAGCTGATTGTTGCCCGTAACGTCTGCTATGACTCACTTTTCATCGATTTCTCACTTACGCCGCCACTCAGGTTTGAGACCCCGATTGTAATCAAACGACCGATCCGATGGCTCCCGACCCCATACCCAACGACATATTTCTCCACATCTGCGCTTTTCTGGACCCACAAGAGCTAATCGTCTTGGGTCAAGTGTCCACTGAATACCGAGACGCAGCCCACCAAGCGCTCGATCTCCGAGCGAACATGTCATTAAAGCCATACCTTTCTTCCCCGGGCTCTGCTCGAAATTTCCTCGAACATCATCGTGCCTTCTTGGGAGGCCCCGCCATCACTCAATTCCTCTTTCTTCATTTTCCTCGCGAGGTGGGACCCCCCCCGCTATACATATATTGCCCTCTAAACATGCATCAATCAATCATCAACTTCCTCACCACACACGAGCGTTATCATCATCGCAGATGTCCGATTAACTGTGCAACCGCTTTCAACCTCGCACAGCCAAAGCTTACACTGAAATCATTCCACACATTTACGCGACCGGATGTGGCGGTCGCCCTCTTTGAAAGCAGGACACACCGAGCCACACTTCCTTTCCTTCGCCCCGCTTCCTCGGTGGACATGACACTTTTGTCACCGACATTTATAATCTCCCTCTATCCAAAACTAGCGTCCAACTATCAGTACATTCACACCCCGTCTTTTGCCAGCCCCCCCGTTCACCATCCCGAGCTACCTTACTTATACGAAGCACACGCGCACAACCTCCTCGCCTGCTCTCAATGGTGTCAGTCCTTCCAACGATCTTCCAATGACCGGTTCTCATTGGTCGTTGCACTCTCTTCATCGACTCAAATTCCCCATTACTGCCGATGCCGTTGGGCCTATAAAACGAACAAAAAATGCAACTCTCACGCTTCCCGAACTTGAGTTATAAAGTGACTGTCGTTTGCAATAGTTAACCTGAAATCTACATATCCGAGTCTGTCGAGTTCCAGTATTGTTTGTGATCAAATTCCTGTAGTAGTAAACACAGGACCGTAATATCATCGTCTCAACGCATTAATCGCTCAGTCCTCGACGTGCATGATCGAACTAAAGGCCCCGCCGCAGCTCCCACAAGCCAGGAAGTTCGGCATTTGCCGAACCTTCTCCGTCAAGTCCGTGGACGGAGAACATGGAGTTAAGAGCCATTCCTCGGTGCTTAAGTCCATGTTCTCCGTCCACGGATTTTGCCGAAGTCCCCGACTCTCGACTTCCAAGGTTCGCTCAAGCCACGATCATCATCACTTCAATGCCTCGCGATAGCCTCGTTGCTCTTCTCTCCTCCTCTCTCTTTGCCAATGTGACTTGGCGCAGCCAGTCCCGCGTCTTTCAGCTATCCTCCTGGACCAATCTCCCAGCCGAACACACTTGGAGACAAAGGATCGAAGAACACGTTCGTAGTTTCGGAGCTTCCGATGCTACAGCAGCTTTGTTTGTGAAATTCTCCGAGGCCCCTACGCAGTTGGAGGAGCTATATAGCAAAAAGCCAGCGCTTCGCGACCAGTTGGCGAATGGGAAGTACGCACATGCCTACACCCATACCTGGCCTAGACAATTCTTCATGTGCGTCCTCTGTGATCTTCTGATGTGGGCCATGGAGCCCGACCTTATCCCTTTCCCCGACCTCACTCCTCACCCCCTCTCCAAACCCCTCGGTGTCGACGAATTTCCGTCCATGGACAGTCTCGAATCCCAAGTGTTCGACCTGACGAAGGTCTTCGGATCCTCCAACCCCCGCAACCAGATCTCTCTGAGCGAGAACAGCGACGCAGCCGTCGTTAAGGAGCTGCTGGACGAGATGTTGCGGAGACAGGCTTCAGGCCGCCTTGGCCAGGTTCGAACGAATCTCTATCTCTTCACCGCGACGACGCTCGCACATCTGTTCGTAAGTTTTTTTCTGCCCCTTTATCTATTTATCGCTGTCGACAACAAATACCGATATCTCTCAAACAGGAATGGAGTAAAGGCTACCTAGCCAGCACTCTCCAGTGCTTCCAGCACATTTACGGCCACTGCGAAACCATGCCAGAGTCTAGCCTCGCGGTTCGCGAATTGTTACCCTATTACCGAGCGATCGTTCACTCCCCCCTCCACTTGCTTACCGACTACGCTCGACTTGGCTCGGCCTCGCACGTGACTCTCGGCCGACTGGCTGAGCACACTGGGGTCCGAGAAACCCTGACGATCAACGTCCTCAGCCTTGAAAAGGCCGTCCTCGTCTGTCTCAAATCGATGTTGGCGACCGCGCCGTCATTTATGACTTCGGGCTCCGATTCCGCCCATTCCTCACCCCCGGATCGCTATGCGTACCCCGAGGCCTTTGAGACACTCATCCAAGCAATACAGTTCGCCGCAGACCATCCCTCCAGCGACACGTACGAGCCAACAGTCATAGGGAGCTCGACTCCAACCCCCACCTTCACCACGGCTTCACAACCCGCCAATTCGACAATCGTGCCTTTGATCTCCACGTTCGACGACCTGTCGCAGTCAAACACTGGAGATCCACCCGCAGCTCAGAGTCTTGACCATACATCCTCGAACGCCCCCACCAACTCGAACGTCACTCCTTCACAGGATGATGACCTACCTATGTCATCTGATCAGGACGATCAACAGATTCAACCCTCTCTGGCGGCAGAAGACAACGGCAAGTCGGCAGCGGAGCACGAGGAGGAGGAGCAAGAAGGAGAGAAACCGGAAGAAGCGTCGTCGGCAGCAGGAGAGGAAGAGTCATCGTCGAAAGAAGGAGAGGAAGAGTCATTGTTGAAAGAAGGAGGGAAGGAGGAGGACTCATTGTCAGTAGGAGAGAAGCAGGAATCATCGTCGGTAGGAGAGAAGGATGATTCATCGTCGGTAGGAGAGGAGGAGGATGATTCATCGTCGGTAGGAGGGAGGACAGACACGGCTCAGGACGAGGACGAGGAGGAGCGGAAGGAGACTAACACAAGCAAGGAAGTGGGTCGGGCATTGGGTGTTGAGAGCGAAGACGAAGTGTGTGCTACCCAAAACAGTGCCGACAAACAAAGTACGCCAGAGGCAGAGGCCGCCGAAGAAGAAGAAGAAGAAGAAGAAAAAGAAGAACCCGAACCGGAAGAGTCAGTCGTTGACCCTGAGCCTGAGGAACGCCAGACAGACGGACCAGCAGAAATAGGAGAAGGATCGGAAGTGCCCATTGTACGCTCGCAACACTCTTCAACCCTCTGCTTTCTGACTCTGACCTCTTGACCACAGCTCGGCAAGCGATCAGCCAGTGAAGCCGCATCTGCTTCCCCGGCCAAAAGGGCCCGTACAAATACGGACGGTTTTTTGACTCAATTTCTTTCATACTCGGAGGACACGGGACGCGCTCTTTTTCCTATCGGACCTTCTGTACGTCTTTCTTTTATCCCCCGCTTATTTACCCACCCCCCCTTCCCCTCAGATCGAGCACAAGCAGATTGCCCTCTTTCCTACAAAAAAGTCTAATGGGAAGAAGTCGAAGCAGACGGCGAAGACGAACAAGACTATTACAATTTCCCAAGTGTCAGGCTACGTGAGTGATTGTCTATGCTTTGGTGCCCACGATGACCGAAAGACGATTTTGATTACCAGAATTTCGTATTTGAGCGCGTTCATCAGATGACCAGCAGTGCACGTGTATCTAGGACCGCGTCAAGTGCAAAGCTACCATGCATCTCATTGGAAAGTTGGACCGACGCTTCCATTAACTTCACGTCCCTCGATTCACACTGTCTCTGCGTCGATTTTGATGACGAGACACAACGTCACTTCGTCCGCCACTTCCATCTGGATAATGAACTCTTGGCGCCGAGGACTCTTTGGCTAAGTGGTTTCTGGTCGAAGGTCAAGGTTCTGACGACCTGTCGCCAATTTAACTGGATACCGATGGATCGACGATATGGCCTTTTCTTGATGGAACTTCGTGGTTCGTTACACAACTTGCCGTCGCCCGTTTCGTAAGACATATGACACACTACGCGATGATCCACTCACACTTCTTCGTCCGCAGAAAAGTTTCTCTGCCTGACTGGCCGCCTGAACTCAGGGCGTCATTTTTCAACGACCCTCGCATCTTCAGACAGCGTATGCTGCTCTCCACCTCCGCATTGACGCCTACGTTGGAGCCGCCCCTTGGCACCTGCACGTGGCTACGCATCACCTCAGGTCACGTCTTTGTATTCTGCTCCGATGATGACTTTCATAGTCCGGATAGTCAGCCGAAGTGGCAGTTCCAAGAGTTCCGCACTTGCTCCGAGCTGTCAGTTTATTTCCGATATCACTATGCATCTCTGTAACTCATTCATACCCAGAATATTTCCTCCTGGAAAACGCCTTTGCATATTCTCTCAGACTGACTCCCAGCTGGAAATAGGGTACTTTTATTCTCGGTACAATATTCAGTCGGCTATGAGGGCTGCCCTCCAACAGCACGTTTGCCAGGGCACTATTAATGCTTCACTCTCCGTTGCCTGTGAGGCCCTTCTTCACAATGCCTTACTGACGTATTACCGGCAAATACACTTTACTCCCTTCGATCCCAACGACGCGGAAAATTCATCGCTTTACCTTTTCGACCGCCTGCAAGCAGCGTATCTGCTGGCCTGGCTCTTTGTCATGCCAGAAATCATCAACACTGGCGAAAAGGCCCACAAGCAACTTGCCTCGGTAAGAAGCTCAACCGAGGACCTCATCTTCCTCTTTCACCAGGAACATTCCCTGCACTTATCGGCCACCGACTGGGAGAAAGCTTTGGCCGAATGCGATGCGATTTTGGCGTGAGTTATCCTATCATCACGTCGCGTGACGGTGTCCTGATTATGTTCGCAGAGACTGTAAATGTCGGATATGCAGAAAACGAGGTACAGAGACGCTCACAGCCATGGCTCTTACCTTTCTAAACCCAGAAAGTGGGTTCGAGCATCAAGGTGCACAGGAGGACAATGGTTCAGAGCAGGCCTCTGCTGCTGGTTCTGGTCCCGGTTCTGGTTCCGATTCAGAAGACGAGTACACCGGTTCAGAGGAGTAGGCGTACACAGTGTCGTCATGTTCAGCTGTTACTTTCACGTTTTAAATCGATTCACCCATCGAACGGGGTCGTCAACTCTGTATCATCCCAAGGCAACGCCTAAGCGGCCGCTCCGCCTTTACCTCTTTCGCCAAAATAATGACATGTTTGTGTTCAAATTCTTCTAATCTCCCAATATATGAATGCACAGCTATGAATCGGCCGGTTTTTTGAGTGAGATGCACCGACGCTGCAGCAGATGCACATCTAAGGAGCTTTCGGGGCTATCGGCACTATTCCGTTATCGTGTGAATTCCTGGTGATTTGACATTATATTCCTAATTACTTGGAGAACCGGACAAAGTGCTATATTTCCACTCCTGATACACCGAGCTTTTGTACAAACACCAATCCCTTGTGCGTAATCAACTGCAGGACACGTGTCGGCTATTTCCTGGAATTGGCCGGCGGTACCGTACCACGGCCCTCAAACCGATTAGCGCCGGCGTTCCTTTCCCTGTCTTTTATTCTTTCCATTATCACCTCAACATTGAGCACCATTTCAGTGCAGGGCCGGTTAGATCTGTTCCTGCCTTCATTGCCTCTCCGTCAAACACATTTCTACCCCATGAAGATGTCGCCACCTCCTACTCTCGGTGCTCGACCGACCCTACGCCAATTGATGACCACCGCTTTCTGGTGCAATACCGTCTGGCGCAGCCATTCTTTTGGCCTGTTTCATCTGTCGTCGTGGGAATCCCTCCCCATCAACACGACCTGGGAGGAGAGACTCGAACACGTTCTGCACCAGCTCGCTCCCGACATCGATGTCAGGACCTCACAGATGTTCCATCGGTTCGCTGCCGTCGCAGATCGATTGGAGAAATCAATAGCCAAGAGTCCCTTGCTCCTGGAGCAATGTTCGTCTCCATTATCCTCGTTCTATCCGACCACCGCATTCCGTCTTCCCTGGCATCGCGATTTCTTTCTCTGCGTCCTCTTTGATCGATTATTATGGACTCTTAATGATCAAGTCACTCCTTTCCCATCCGTTTGTCGACATCCCACAGCGCGGGGCGCTGTCATACCCACACTCGCGGATACACAACAACTCCTCAGTCTTGCCGAGGACTTTTGTGACACCCAGACCCCACCATCGCCCTCCTCCCAACCAGATTTCAATATTCCGTCTGATCTCCGTCGCTCATACGACTACCTCTCTCGATCGAACGCTGAAAAGCGATTGGCAACGTTTGATTTAGTCGTTGCTAATTTTCTCTTCGTCACGGTCGTTGCCGTGCTTGGGTTCAACGTACGCTATCGTCCCTACAACGTGTCTCCCTGACTGCTCTGACCGTCACGTTCATTTAGAATTGGCAATCTGGCCATCTGGATCGAGTTCGACAGTTGATTGCCAGCTCGCCCGAGTCAAAAGAGAAATCCTTTCTACTGAAACGCCTTGACCACAATGACTGGGGTATCCGCCATCTCACTCCTTTCGCAAAGTTTGTCGCCCATAGCCCGATCAACGTTTTGGACGTCAGTCTTCTTGGCCATTCAGACGATCATCCAAAACTTCGCGATTGGCTCCTTCATCTCGGCGCTCATTCAGATATGTCAGAGCGACGTCTCGTGATCGAGAGACACGTTCTAGGTGCGCTTGCCACCATGCTCTCCGCTGTCACGCAGCCTCGTAGCACGCCCCAGTTCAATGGCCCGATAGACCTTACCCCGAGCTTGGAGCAGATATCCGGGCTATCCCAACACATTCGCCTCTCCTCTTCCATGCTTTCTCATTATACGCTTTCTTTCGCAACCCCTCTACGCCTCGACCGGCCAGGATACTCAGAGATCGACATGATTGACGTTGATCTCACTAGAGAGACAGGTTCCCCCTCGCCCATCTCCTTTAGCCCATTCTCAGGCACCGCGGAGAGCCATGACACCGGCTTGGTTTGTCCTTTGGTTCTTTCCAAACGCTCAAACGCTGATCCGCGCCTGTATTCAAGCCTCCTCCCAAATCAGACCTAGGGCAAGTCGATGAGCGATCTCCCCCCTCTGCCGACATCGAGACCGACGTGAGCATCACCCAGATCGCTCGCTTGCTTCCGCACTCATCATCCTCGCCAGACCGTCATGACGCTCGTTATCGTCACCCAAGTGTCTCCATTTATCTCTCTCTCGTTGCCTCTTCTCGTTCCGGTTTCTGGCGTGAGTCATCCCCTCTCCTTCGCATTTGTCCGCTATGACTCACATCACGACATCGCCGTCGCAACTCCAGCAATACGCGTTATCCCACCTGCGCAATTTTCTGGAAACCGTGCAAGCCAGCGACGTCAACAAATGCCATTTGCTTCAACCGCCAGTCTTCACTTCTTGGCCCACGCGATCAAATTCTGAACGTGACCTTTTCGACGGATCCGTCTACGTCATGATCCCCCCTCCTGAATCTGACAATAATCAGCCTGTGGTCTTTACCCTCGAATATCTCTACACCATACCAGATATCTGTGCCTACGCTAGCCGAGATGTATATTCCCAGGAAGCGGACGACCATGTTCCTTTCGAGACCACTAGCCTCACGAAGTTCGTGCAACGGCCCTGGCGTGAGCGTTGTGGCTGTTTCATAAAATGTTTGGAGGCCCCCATCGAAGTTCGATGGCCCGCTCCCGCGAGGTTTCGTCGGTCCCTCTTCGTTTACCGTTCACCATCGCTGACGTGTTCATCCAGGTCCGTCAATCTCGTCAATCGCTTGACTTGCCACGTCACTATGAGTACACCCTTACAAAGCCTGCTACATCACCGTCATCTTTTCGCAAAGTACACCATCTGTCCACAGTATTGTGCGAGTCTCGGAACGCATAGCTGGTGGCGAGTGATTGTGGGTGGCGGTATCCTCTTCACACACCAGCCTACACCAGAAACTCCCGATATACTCCATCTGCATCACGACATCGGCCGATGGGATTATCTCGTTCTCGATCAGGGCACTGAACTGTACGTCTCCGGCATAGCCGTTCCCATACTGTCATTCACTCGTCGCTCTCAGGTTGTTTCCCCCGGGTCAAATCAACGTCCTGTTCACGCTCAACGATACGATCGTCGAGTGCGCCTACTATTATTCTCGTCTTCATATCCGGCAATCTTTTCTGGCCGCCTTACAGAGTCATCGCCGCGGAGACCCTAGATTGTCGGACTATCCCACACAACTCGGCGCTCAGAACATTCTCTTTCGTTCCCTGTATTCTCTTTGGCTGTGCCACGAGTCTCACCTCGAAAACACGCCCATCGAGTACCCTCCCGACCTCGATCGCACCCAAGCCGGTATTCTTGTTGCATGGATCTGCTACATGCCGTATTTTGTCAATCCGTTTGAAGGAGCCATCCGCAACCTCGTTCCATGTATGCAGGACGATTGCGCAGAATCTTTTGATGAAAATCATAAGGCAGACTGGGAGCTCGTCCAGAAAGCCATCAAGGCCATCCATACAGATGCACGCTTAGTCGACCGCGAGTCGATGAGTTGGGCTATGCAAACCGCCCGGGACGTCTTCATGTCAGTGCTACACCCCAGTCTCTACGCGCTTTTGCGTATTAATACTTCACAGGGCATGCTCATGCACCTTATGTCGCGAGTGGGAAGGAGAGCCGTTGATCGGCATTGTCTCATGATTGTGATCCTCGGAGTCATTAGCATTGCCTTTTCTTTTCTCTAGCTCTCGTCGTTTCCATAGTTTGTTAGCGTGCGTAGTACCAGTCAGAACCGTCTCTACGCTGTTTCTTTACCATACTCATTCGCCAACTTGGGCAGACCAACCACCCCCGGCGCTAAGCATGATGCGTGCGCGGAGTTATCGGGCGCGACTCTTCCCTTCTGTCGACTTTTGGCTGATACTAAGACATTCTCACCATTGACGAAGCTCGAACCCCCCAAACTTGTCCGATCACGTTCCGGACGCTGTGCACAGGATGCCTTGGAGCCAACCATGACATCCATTGTTTAACGAGAACAACTACAACCCCGTTGCTTTTTCCCTTCGAGTACGTTCGTTTCCTTTCAAATTCGTCATCACATCCTCATCCAATCCCCTTTACCGCCATATAGTCATTATTCACGTCGGTCAGACTGCGCCGATCCATTCTCTCTCACATCTCTGCGTCTTTCCCAACTTTCTTCCAGTGGGACTACCTCATGCAGAATCTGATGAAACCTGCGTCGCGGTTTCATCGAATTTCTTGCCTTGATCATCCTCCCAGTACCTTAGGTTAGGTTATAGCCGATCCGACTCTTGTGGCGCTCTTCTAGTTACCTTTTAGGAATGCAGCCATCTCTTCCCGCTTTCTGTATCATCGCTATTCACCATCGAACAACATGAACTCCTATTGCGCAACCCAGATGGGTCTATCCATCTCTCCAGCCATCCATCCCAAAGACCACAGACACCAAAGAGATCCTTTGGGGAAAATACTGATCCCAAGAAACCCAAGGAACTGAGTACCCTTGTTCCTCAAATTTTCCGGCCTTTGCCGAACCATCTCTCTCTCTCTCTCTCTCTCTCCCTCTCAGACTTGTCGAACATCGTTTGTTTAGCGGTCACCGCCATGAGCGTCGATGAACCCATTATCGTCTCGACAGAGACTCATTGTGTCGAGTTCTCACAATATCGAGCGAGTCTGATCGCCACGCATCACAAGCGACCTCCCAGTCCTGACACCTGCCGGTTGATAAGCCATCGCCAGCTGGTTGTTGAGAATCATGGGTTTAACCTTCTGTTACCCAATTCGATTGTCAGGGAATGGATTTGGCAATCGTCTGATAATCGTTGGGAAGCTGTCGAGGTCTCTGAAGCCTGTCAGCAAGACAGATTCGACTCTTATCAGATGAGCCAACGCTATTACAACGCTCGAGAAAACGAGTGGCACCTTTGCTCCAGTTTCACTCAACCTGTCGCACTTCGCGACAGCGTCTTACCCATTGTTAAAGTACATAACCAGATACCTTTGCCCCCAACTCACGCCATTGATCGTCCAACCGCCGTCGCCGCCGCCGCCGCCGCATCAGCAGTTACCTCCCACGGCGGAGATGTTCCCCAAACATCATCATTTGAAGCCAAAGACACGTTTGTGCCATGGCTGATACAGTATTATGGCTATGTGCCACGATCTTGTAGACCGGCATCCACCTACCGATCTGGATCGGTCTCCGTACAGCAATGGATGAACCTTCGCAACGTGTTTGGGTTTTTCCCCTTTGAAGCAGATGCTGACGCTGTGCCCCTGGATGCCCCCGACATCTGCGAGTTTTACGAGAGTCTCATGGCAAACACTCGTGACTCGGACGACTTGTTCGACCTCCTGGCCTCACAACATGAGGGCCGGTTGGAACGGACCAGGCGATCAGCCGGCCTCGCTCGTGTTCAACGCCCAGCAAATCCTGCTTCGCATGACCCACGTCAACTCTTTTACAAACTCTCTTGGGAGCACCAAACCCATCGCCCATGGAACCTCTTGTTCACCAAAGCTACGCAGGCTGTGCATATCTATCGCCAGCAATACCCCAACATCATCGTCGCTACATGGTATTGCCTCGAACACGGGATCGCCTTTTCCACGATGGCGACCAAGAGAGATTTGGGCTCCCCAGATCCCACCGAGAGTCCGCCATATTGGTGTCTCGCTGGATATCAGGAACCAATATTGCATCTCCCGTCTCGCGACGATTTTACCCAGGCTCAGTACGCCGCCTACGAGAGACTGTGCAAAATCGTGTTGTCCAGACCCAGCGGTCGAGCAGCCCTGTGTGCTGGGGGGATTATAGGTCGCATCGCCCGCGACTACCTTCCATTTGAGCTCGCGCTCGACGGACCGTCTCGCGATGCCACGCACTTTGGGCGCAGATGGGGGTTTGAGGTCCACACTGGATCGTACCAGGGTCTCATTTTTGATGACATTCTCACAAGCGACGTCAGTAACGTCCTCAGCGGACGCTATGTCATACGTTCGTCTCCCCCTTTTTTAAAGTCCTGTCCCCACTGATGAAACTTTTTGCTTCTTCTCATTGTAGCCACTCCACGCGGTCAGAACAAGGACTTGCTCCTGCCAGACAGCGTCTATTACTACTGGCCGCCAGATTTTATCTGGGCAGCTGCCGCTAACAAGCAAAATCTCGGCTACTGGACCCCTCGCAACGAACATTGGTTTCGACGACTTCAGGGCCAATACCGAGCTGGTCTCGCACGACCCAAGAAGGCCCAAGAATGGAGAACCTTTTTACGATGGGACCAGAACAAAGCCACCCAACTCAAGAACAACTACGAGAACCTCGCAAACGAGTTCACTCGCCGCTTTCTCTGACAGCACTCAATTCACAAACACGGACCGATCTCGGGGGATGGGATTAGCTAGCTACTGGAAATGTATCTATTCCCCTTCTTCCAACATAGCGTGCTGGTCACAAAAACCTGCGCCTGACATGGTGAGAATATGCTGAGCTTGATTCACAAATTTCCCACCATATCGTTGGTTGCGAATATGACGAGTCTTTTGCGCATCTCTATCCCCAACGAATTCCCGATCGAGCAAATCTTGCGCAAAAGTGAACCAAGCGCAGAACAATCCCAGCTAAATATTCTGGGGATCTTGCCAATCCAGGCAACCCAAACTCCTGCCTGCGTCTGATCACGGATCCTTTTTTCTCCGGATCAGCCCGTGCGTTACGTCATCACAACACGTGTTCTGACTCACATCCGAGATCCGACCCCGTGAGTCACTCCTTTTGCTCTCGGCGCCTAACCTGGAGCTTGACCACGACGACCGCGCCTCGCCCTTTTGCTCGTCCTCATCCTCATCATCTCTTCCATCTTCACGTTCGCTGCCTGATTGCCTTGGAGACTCTCACAAGGCGGTTTCCCTTCTTTTCGTTCCTCTCATAATACTGTAATATGGTCGCATCGCCAGAGGTCTCTCCTCGCGAGAGAATCTACCGTCTGACGATGTGCCCCTTCTGGTCCAGCACTGTCTGGAGAAGCTCCTCCCTCATTTTCCATCCTTCCTCCTGGGTCGGAGAAGCGGATCCAAACCTTACCTGGTCGATCCGCATCCTCGAACATATCTCCAAGCTCTCCCACAACCAGCCATCGACGATCGCCTTGTTCAAGGCCTTTGGCGACATCGCCGACAAGCTGGCCACTGTGTTCATCGGCAACACCAATCTCCAAAACGATTGTCATCAATCCGAAAGCGGCTATCCGGATAAACACGTTCAGGGATGGCCTCGCATGTTCTTCACATGCGTCCTTTGCGATCGCCTGATGTGGGCCATGGAATCTCAACTGACACCCTTTCCAGCCATCTGCAGATCACCGGCCTGCACACCCAAGTCGGTCACAGACTTGACCCCGATCTCTGAATTGGAGGACGCAGCCATTCGATTTAGCCAAAGCGTCTGTCCACCCAACGCCTCCGGAGACGATCTCGACCAAGTCTTCGTTGCCCATACCATTGGAACACATGCCAAGGCCGTCTCTGATCTTGTCACTTCCAACTTTCTATACGTCGCCGCCCTCGCCGTGGTCGCATTGAACGTACGTCCCCCTCCCCTTTTCCATCATCGATGCTCATGGTCATGCAGAATTGGGATGACAGCTTCATCGCACGCGTGAGATCTCTTTTCGATCACAATCTCATTCCAGCGCACTTTGCCAATGGCCCTCGCCTCGTCACAGACAGCAAGTTTCGCCACAACATGCCATACTGGCGAGCGACCCTACATTCTCCCCTCGAGATCTTACGCGAAGATTTGCTTACCAACTCAAAGACTCCCGTTCTGAAAGGCGACTCGATCAAAGTACCGTCGTGGCTGCGTCACGTTGGTGCCCTTGACGAACCTCACAGCCTGCGTTCTCTACGCATCGAAAAAATGATCTACGTTCTTATCACAGAGTTGCTTTCTGCGACATATGAAAAATTCACCATCGACAACAACACTCCTTCCATTGATCTTACATCGTTTCTCGCTCAAATTCCGAAACTGGCAATTGACATATCAACTCTCCCTTCGCCCTCTTCCCAAACAGACGCCTATACACCCTCCATTCTTCCGTTTACCCCCCATCCGTCCCCTCAAAGTCTACATGGCCCCACGGTCGCAGGATCACCAGATCTGCAAGCCGACCAAGACGACGAACCGTCTTATGCTCCATCTCTTTTCCGCGATGTCCTGACCACCGACCGTACGTCACTCTGTTATCATCTCCACCGGTCTTCTCTCGCTGATTGATACCAGTGACTCTGAGCTTGAGCAATCTTGATCTTCAGCCCAAGCCGGTCGAACCCTGCTCCGAACCTCCGGTCAATACATCGATCGAAACGCCGCAGCATGAACACCCACAGCATGTATGTTGACTCGTTCATCCCCAACCATACGTTTTTAAAATCTCGCACAGGCCAGGACAGAGTCCGTGGATCCTCCCCAGCATTTAGCGGATGATACCTCCTCCGCTCACCCTGTGCCGCCACAGTCTCACGAGCACCACCACCACCACCACGACGTCGTTCAGCCGGTTTCAGACGAACCAGACGAACAGTCTCGACGTCCAGACGAGCGACCTCCCACTCCGCCCGCATCTTCACCGGCACATACACCTCCGCCTCCCGTACGCACCCGCATTCGTTTCCCGTAATCACATCACTGAATTTGTACTATAGAACGAGCTAAAGCGAGCGGCGGGTGAACAATTCGCAGCAGACCATCCCCAGGTCAAAAAAGCCAAGACCTCTAGTCTTGAATCGTATCTCGATCGAGTTTCCAAAGAACGGATGAATCCTTGCCAATGGGAGAACAATCAGTTGGCCCAGGCCGAAACGCGGATTTTGTTACCGACCACCACGGATGGGATCCTACGATTCCACTATCCTTCCAAAGTAATCATCCGGTCATTCCGATTCGTCCACAAAAGCCTTGCTCACTTCTATCATAGGAATACGAAATTGAATTGTCCGTTCTCCTGTGCCGGGATGAAAATCCGAACCACGTTGGGCATGTGAACTGTAGATTCTCCGCCACCACAGGTGCTGTGAGTATTCCAAAGTCTCTCCCTTTTATCTTTCGCATGATGACATGCGGCTATCAGAGCAAAAGCTTTATCTTGCTAAATCGCATCCTCACTCAGACTGTTGACCCTGAATCGCGCCAGATACTGGCCATGCCTCGATGTTTTCCCTCTGCCTGGCCCACCCAAGAACGACTTGTTCAGCCATGGAAGCGCACGTATATTCGAATCTCTGTTCGGGGCCCAGATCTCGTGAGACCCCCTGAGAACATCCACCAGTGGATGCCATACCTCCGCGAAGTCAACGTGTTTGAACAGCGCCCCATCCGCCTTAACGACGAGGTCATCTCCGGCCTACACTCCACCCTGTTCCAGATATTGCGGGCGGATTATCCTACTCGTCGTGCAGTCCATGTCACACCGCTACCAGGCCCAACACTGGAGCAGACACCGTCCTGCATCGCGTAAGTGTTCTAAATCTTCCATCGATTCGGTCAGCGTTCTCACTCCTCTCGCCAACACTAGGGATTTGACCGTCGACTCGACTCTCCTTTCTCACTTATCTGACACCTGTGACTTCCATCCCCTCTTCAATTTTTGCTTTCGATCATTCTTGTCTGTTTCTACTTTAATTCAACCTCCACCGGCGCCGTTGGGAATGTTCTCTCTGTGGGCAGTCAGCGTCGGCACAGGATTCGCATTTATATCCAACTCTGTAGCACGGTCGCCAACCGATGACGATGACGTGACACCGCCCGTATTTACCTACGATCTCGTCGATTCCGGTACCCAGTTGTATGTTGGCCTTTCTTCCGCTCGATCGTCATCCTCCTATTCTGACTTTTGTTTTCTGACAGTCTCCTTCTTCCGGGGGTCTCTTGGCGTTATTACGCTGTTGACGATAGCATCCTCATACATCGATCCTTCTTCTCGAGGTATCATATTCGGGATAGCTTTGAGACGGCGCTGGTCCAACACGTCAGCCTCGCGCATGACCCCGATCTCGTTCGTCAGGCCGAAGTCCGACTTCACCATATGTTCAAGACGTTCTTGAGGGAATGCGACATTGTATCCACCGTCGACGACGCCTCTATGACTGACGTTTCCCTCTTACTCGGGCCCATCCAAGCTGCCTATCTAATCGCATGGCTCGCTGTCATCTCCCATCTGACGGTCACAACCCATGAAAGCAATTTGCGAACACTGCGTCCCGAGACGCAATCCGCACTCAAGTATTCACAGGCTCTTAGGCACAGAGGCCTCGTTGATCGAACTGCCTTTGAGGAAGCCTTGTCTTACTGCGATGCGGTCCTCCGGTTCGGCTTCTTTTCTTCATTTCCACTCCTGGATCCTGACCCAAACCCTTCTCCTGCAGCGAATGCAATTGTCGTATGTGTCAGGCACGTCAGGACAAGACCCTTCTCCAGCTCGGATCCGCCGAGTTTCCCGCGTCTTGCCAGGACGTTGGTGCAGACATGATGAACCAATATACGACATTTGGTCAGTGATCACCGCCACTTCCGTCCCTTATCCCCCAATTTTTCCTCATTCATCGACAGGAGAAGACCGTCAATCGTCAACAGAGGATCAGTCCCTGTTCGGCCACCTCATGTCCTCATAAATAATTGTAATCATCGCATATTCCTTTCCTCGATCTCACGTTTTCGTACCTACGTCAATAATTCTTGTAACACGCCCAGATCTTTACAATGTAAATTCGTATTGTATAATGTAGCAAATATAATGTTCCAATGGTCCGCCAAGCGACCACTTCCGATAATCCGACGCAGCTCTCCGCTCGCGGTAGACAATGATCCAGCCCCAAAGGTATTCCACTCTTTTTCTACCTCGCCATAATTGGTCGATCTGAGGTACAAACCGCTACGCAGAATCTCGACTGAGTCAAGATTGAGAGACGGCGCTCTTGCACTCCCACGCGCCAATACACCCCCATCCGATCAAGTGATCGCCGTCGACCGATTTGTCAGGTGGTTAACCCAATATTACGGGTACATTCCGCGCAGGCAGCGACCTTTGGCTGGACATTGCTTCCCCTCGATCAGCGCTCAGCGTTGGTCCGAGCTACGGTCCGCATTTGGTGCTGCCTCTGAAGCTCTTGACGAATCCATTCCGGCCGAGGCACCCGATATTGCCCAATTCTATCACATCCTTCTCTCGCAAGACAGGTCAGATCACGGATTATGCGATCTCTTTGCAGAAGTGCACGAAGGCCGACTAGATCCCGACACTAGCACGCAAGCCATCACACGCGTTCTGGCAGCCCCATCAGCACCAGGCGCACCTCGGCGTCTCTATTATAAACTCTCTTGGAGCGCCGTCTCCCAACCCTTGTGGGAACTCTTTCTGTTCAGGCCAACCGACGTAGTACACTTGTACCGCAGTCGCTTCCCCAACGTCATAGT
Source organism: Sistotremastrum niveocremeum HHB9708 (assembly GCA_001630475.1). NCBI lineage: Eukaryota > Fungi > Basidiomycota > Agaricomycetes > Sistotremastrales > Sistotremastraceae > Sertulicium > Sertulicium niveocremeum. The sequence continues at coordinate 1,188,698 of KV419399.1, forward strand.
CGCGGCTTGGCATCTGCTCGAGATAGGGATCCCATTCTCGACTATGCTACCCCGCCGCCAGGGTATTCAACCCCCGAACACTCCCACCTTGAGGCCCTTTTGGTGTCTTCCGACTTATCACGAGCCGATCCTATTCGTTCAGCACATGTCAGATTTTACCGCTTCGCATTATACATCTTACGAACGCCAATGCAATTTTGTTTTATCCCGCCCAGGAGCGCGATCCGCGTTGCTTGAAGGTGGAATATTGAATCGGATCGCTCGCGATTATGTTTCCTTCCAGCTCGCTCTTGACGGACCATCTACAGACGCCTCGGTGTTTGGTGGATGTGCTTGGGGCTTTCACGCTCGGGGACCACAAGATTTCATTCCCACGTTTATGTTTGACGACAGATTATCCCCAGACGTACGTGATGTGTTGTTGGGACGGTACATCGTTCGTCGGTACATTCCCCATTCCAATCTTCAACCGGACTTCGCTGATGGGCCCGGTTATTCACATGTATCACTCGACTCCAGCAGAGACAACCCCTTCGCCGAGACCAGCGTCTATTATTGGCCCCCAGACTGGTTCAGGTCACAAAACTCTCGCGATTTTGGACACTGGACGCCGGCCAATGAACGCTGGTTTCGCACTTTGCAGCAATCCTATCAGAGCGGACAAGGGACCCCTCTGCGAGCTTCCGAATGGCATGAGCTTCTCCGACGTCCAACCTCGGCAGGCCATTCTCTCAAAAGCCTGTCAGACGCTTTTGCGGACGAATTCACGCAGAGTTTCATCTGTATGTAACCCCATTGATACTCTTCTCATATTGTTCCCGCTCACCCGACCCCAGGACCCGCACCGAAAGCCATTCTCGAGGTCACCGTGGTATACACATACATAAACACACTTTGCGTCGGAGTTTCAACACACGCTGCTCTTTTCTTCCCTTCAAACGATCATGTCCGTCTTCCGCTTCAATGAGATGATGTACATCACCCCTCATCCATGTCACCACGGCCACATGCTGACTCTTCTGGCCTCAACAGTTACGACGTTGTTACGACTTTCTCCCCCTTTCTCATGCAACACTTCGCGTACGTTGGTTCATCCTGACGACGTCAAGCACGTTTTACCTTGGTTTCCAGCGCGCACATAGTTGACGTTCTCCCGTTCTATAATGGTATCGACTTTGCGTCTGCGCATGGATTCGAACCCTTGTTCGTCGAACTCGTTATCACCAGCGCGATCCGCTCTCTTCGCCCCATTACACACAACGTCGATGACCTCGTCCGCATCTTATCGCAACTCAATGTTCTATGGACCGGCTCTCGGTGTATTCCGTTGATCGGGGGTTTCCGTTCACCCGCAGTCGCCCCCGACGCTCCGTTCGATTTCTATGGCCACCCCCTCGCAATGGACCGTCTCCTGTACGATCTGGTTGAGATCTTTGGCTTCCAGCGCGTTGGACCATCTACTTACTTCACCGACCACGAACACACTCGCCGCATATATCCGTATCTATCTCGTGGATTCGTCTACGAATGCGCCACGCTTCAACATCCCACTTCCCGCGTCGTCATCCGGCTCGCATTCGCCGATCAGTTCCGCAGTTGCCTCCCCACCATGCGATTCCAAACATTCCATCCCCAGAGAATCGTCCTGTTTCTTAACACTGGAGGTGAGGATATACCTGTTGATTTTGGGCACGGCAACCACCTCATCCACGTGCGCAATTATTTGGGTTATGCATGCGAGCCTCTGGTTCGGCATGAAAATGTTCGTTATTCGTATCCAGGTTATCATCGCGATCCTTTTTATTACTATTAACACTCTCCTTTGCTACTCCTTTTCCCATGAATGTACCGTCTCCTTATGTGTACGCTGCCCTTTCCCGATAGACCAGTCATGTCTTAGATGACGGGGGGGAAATACCCAATTTGATGTGACCTTTATGGAATCAATTGATCAGCAAGTTGTGTCACTCAAAGCCGTCCATTCATCCTTCAAATAAGCCCGCAGTCGAGTTTACTTCGCGTGACCCCCCAAGGTACGAATTATTTCACAGTAATCTAAAAGCTAGTATCAGCCGTTCTCAAGTGACGCATCCAGGTGCCTTCTGTATTCCCCCGCTAAGCTCTCCATTGCGGATCACAGGCCACAGCTCCTCCTCTTTTTCAAATGAGAAAAAACAATCATCCTTCTTTTGAAAACGACTGGGACGTGGTTACTTTCCTCGGAGGAACCAGCTCGGTGGGATTCATCGCACTGACCGCGGTTGCAGACCGTTGCCTCATCGACCGCCGGTCACTCTCCTCTTTCCGAATATCCTTGTTGTTTGCATTTGTTTCTTCGACCCCCCAACCCGCCCCCCTCGCTTGCAAAAAATGGCTCCCCATTCTTCGAAAAATGGTAAACGCAAGGGAATTTCTGCTCAGAGCCGTCGTTCGCGGTCCGCCTCTCGCTCGCCTTCCATCAGCTCAAAGGCATCAACGAAAATTAGTCGCCGAACGCCAACTCTCCAAGAAATCGACGAAAGGGCAACCCCAGCAACCCCAGAGTCCCATCTGATGACCATGTGGCCCAATTGCGCCTCGGAAGCATCGCGACTCCCGTATCGTAGCAATCGCTATAAAGCCAACGCAACAGCGTATCTGGCTCAACAGCGACAACGTGTCGTGGATACGCAAGCCTCATCCATTCTTTGCCCAACCCTCGATTTGGCCAAGATCCGTATGACTCTACCAGGCTACACCATTCACCCCGCAGAGGTGGACTCGGAAATCAAACCCGTGCTTTCATTCACAGAATTCACAGAGCAACATACAGATTTTTACCTCTGCGCTGTAGATCCCGCCGGGTCAGTCTGCCTCTCTTTTCTTCCAAGGCCCTTGCTCATGCCCTCCATCCAGACCGACTGAAACCGCCTTGGTCGATCGCGTGGGTCGAATTTTCGCCCTGCGATCCGTCCTCAGCCTCCGTCGGCACCCCAATCGTCTTCGCGCGATGGAGACGCTCATCAACCAGCTCGGCGAGTCTCTCCAGGGCGCAACTCCCGGACCCAGTCGAGGGCCCTTCATTTACCATTTGTTTGGATTGACCAGCGGCACCGGATGGAAGGTTCGTCAGACAATCTTCTATAGTGCACTGGGGCCTTTCCCTGATCGATCTCCCGCTCATCAATCAGCGTCCCGCCAATTACTATCAGTCCGTATCGCACCGCAACGCTTTCCGGGATTTCTTGAACCACCCGATCGTCCGAGACACGATCGAGGAAGCTATGGGTAAGTATCTGCTGCTCCGCCATCGTCTTGGATATTTGCAAGTGACTGACCACGACCTGCTCGCAGCGACCTTGGAAACCCATTTTCCATTGATTTTCCATCACAGCGTCGAACTAAATCAAGATTATTCCACACGTATCCCTGGCCACGACTATCTCGCTCCCGAGTGCCCTTTCATGTCGATCTCGATCAATGTCGGCCCGAACGCAGTCTGTCGGCCCCATGTCGACATGACCAACTTGGCATTTGGACTCTGTATCATATTCGTCTTTGGCCGGTTCGATGCAACCCTGAGCGGCCATCTCGTGCTTTGCGAAGCCAAAATCATTTTGGAGGGCCCCAGTGGCACCGTCTTTTTCATTCCTTCGGGATCCATCCATCATCTCAACACCGCTCTGCGGTTCTCCCACACGCGATGTGTGATGACGTTGTATACCCAGGCTGGACTCTTTCGCTTCAGAGATCAGGGTTTCAAAACCCAAAGCGAGCTACCCAAAAAAACCAAAAAAGCCTCCGACTCTCGTGGCATCCAGCGCTTCCTCACTTTTTCTCAATTGATTTCCCATTGGTCCACGCAGCTTGCCCAAGAGAGCGTTTGATCTTCATCTAGTCCATAGCCATTACTTGAGCTTTCTCCAAAATAGAATAAAAGCGGTATTTCTTGCGTGAATTTTCGAACGCCGAATGGTCGGAATCAAAACAGGCGCCCAGCAGGTATAAAAGCATTTCCCAGCGCGTCTCCCGCCTGTCGCAAACGGTCATCATGTCTGTCTGGAATAACCCGCAAGAGGACGCTATGCGCGAAATTTTCAAGCGTCTTCTCGCAGACAGCGTCGATCCTGCGGGCAACCGCACTTGGGAGATTTTAAAACTGACCGCAATGTTCGTCGTCGTCGTCCTGACGCCCTTTCTCTTCATCTGACCCCAAAACCTTTCTGCAGTTCTCGGCGCTGGCGCGAAATTGCTCGCGGGTCCGCCGAGCTCTGGGTCCATGCCCCGACCACCATTTCCAAGGAAATGGCTGCCCTCTTTGTTGCATCCAGTACCAAGCATATCGAGCTCTACGTGAGAGTCTCTCATACGAGTCCATGGCTATCCACAGCGTTCCTCACGAAGGTCACTCATCTCCACGTCCCTCTCTGGGACCCTTATTCCCACCACGACGGCCAGGCCATCAACGTATTTTTCCCGATGCAATTGCCCGCGGTGCAATCTCTCACTTTTCACGCCCCGCTACCCTTCCTCTATCCCAACAGGTGTCTGTATGACAGCATCCGACTTCCAGCTCCCCTTCACGTCCATCCACTCTTCCTTCCCAACGTGGAGTCAGTCGCCATCGAGCTGTATCCCAAGAGCGAGATTCCTCTGGCTTACGTGCCTGGCCATATTTCTTCGCTCTTGGTTCAATATCGCCGCACGAAACAACTCGTCGTCCGCAATTTCCGTTATATGGGGCCCGAACTTCGCCTTGATGGAACGTCTGTCACTTCCGCATTCCTTCAAGTCTTGACCTACGTCCCTTGGCGCGATCGCCTGCGCTACCTCGATCATGTTGAATTCTGGAATTGCACCAAGACATCGGCAGAGAGTCTCTGTGAGCGAATCTGGCCGGAGGAACACTCGGGCGAGGTAAAGCTTTTTATGGATGGTGTCCCGTCGTCGGTGCAGCGCACAGTCGACGACTTCTCCATCAGCATTCCGTCCGAGGTAACTGACTCATCTTTGTGATTTTCACTTGCTTGGCTCGCCGCTTCTTCTTCTGCTTCTTCTCCTTCTTCGTGCTTTGCCCCTAAATTCTCCTCGAGTGTCGAACCATCTTTTTATCAACCTCTCTGCCGATTCGTCTCATATTCGATCCACTTTGACTTTACGGGTCCGGTGACCTTCTCTCAAGCAGTTTGTTGTTACATTCCCATAATTTGTTTTCCGATATTTCACACGTAGTTTTCGTCTTGCATTACGTTTCCGATCATTCCTTCTCGAATGTCTCTCCACGCAGCCTTCTGATAATCTGAATTCCGAAAACTTTGTCATCTTTAATGCAATGTAGACCCGTACGCTGTACTAAATAACTATCATGTCTCAATCCAATTATATATGGCTCCTGAACCAGTCGCATTACCTCTGCCAGGTTTCGGTGATACGCGGCTGACACATTTCGGGATTCTCGGACCACGTCACCTCGTTCATCAATCCTCTTTCTGAACTATGTCATCCGATTTCGAGGTTTTCCTTCTCAAGGACGAACCATATGCTTCGTTCACCTATCCCAAACTTCCTATTGGTAGTACCCAGGCACGCAATGATGGTATGGCAAGGGTCCATCCATCTTTCTTTCAATCGCCTACCTTTCTTCTCTCCTTTCCTCTCTTTTTTTTCCCATTTTTTGGCAGTCCGTAAAGTCCGCAATTCTAGTCCATAGTCCTCAGGCTCATGGGCCCGCATGAATATTGCATTTCTCAACCACGATCAGTATTCCTCAAAAGTAAACGCAATCGATAATTCTGCTTGACCACGTCGGCTTGCAGCCGATCGCCCCTGATCAGCATGTCGATCGAATCTGATCTGCACGCCGATGGCTTCTGTGATCCGGCGCTTAATCTGCAAGGCCTACGATCGGAGATTTGCCTCCGCCTTTCTATAAAGGCCCCCGTTGGATTCTGTCTTTGCGGTTGTCGCCTTTCTCTCTCTCTCTCTCTCTCTTGAGCGCCACCCCACTTCGCCCCTCTGAAATATGCCCATATCACCAAGTTTTGATTATCTTGCCGAACTGTGGTTAGTTCCCTTGGGCGAACTCTGGTCTAAGCATTCAATGAACGTGTTCTTTGTAGGCCGTCGATCACAGCCCGTTCTTCTGGCCATAGTCCCGACGATAGGGCGTATGTATCTGTGAACTTGCTATGATATGTGTATCCTCATTCCATCATTCACCATATGCAGTCGTCATCTCGCCACGACGCTGCCTGTGTTGGATGCGTTGCATTTGGCCCGCGCTTACAAAATTGAACAGCCTACCGTCTTCGAGGCGCTCGCACAATTCCGAAACCATTTTCATCCTCTCGAGCTGCTCGTTCCCACACTCTACGCCTGGGTATCCTCCTTGTCCATCCTCTGTACTGGACCCGGGCTCGTTGCGCCGTTGACGGAACCAGGAGATGCCGAACTCGACCCCCCCTCCCTTTACGAATTCATCGCCTATCCGACCTCCGCGATGGAGTTCTACCACCAACTGCGATATACACAGCACTTTATCGTCGAAGATGATTTTGATACATTTTGGAGACACACCATCCCTCTTGATCATTTTGTCGGCCTTGATCGCACTCGTTCTAGCCTGCTACGATCGCTGACTCTCCGGCATCCCCACCTCCCTAGTCTTGTTAGGATTGGCTTTGCCAATCACTTCCACAGCACGATGCCCACACTGCGAATAGTGACGAGAGATATCTTTGATATCTTCCTGCCCGATGAGCCTCTCGGTCCAGCTGTAGTTTTCGGCATCGATGAGACACGCATACGCTTCAGAGACAATCGTCAGCATACTTGCCAACGAGTCATTGATCCCGGGGATGAAGAGGAGGTTGAGCTCGAGCGCTTTGGGCAGTGGTTAGATGAGCAAGAGCCATCCGATGCTGCGTTCTGGAAATACGAATACCCTCTCTATCAAGGTTCCGATTAAGCCCTTCTTTCTGTACGAACTCTTTTGTAATGTTCAGCCGTGTTTCTACCAATATAATCATCGATGCGTCGTTCTGTATACATTGGAGTCACAGGGGCGGAAACTACCCTAAACAAACGGGAGTACCGTAGTGCTCGACTCCCTTCCAGGTCATGGCCATTCAATCTCCGCTTATCGCCGCACCTTTCTCTCCCGCCATCCATCACCATCCTAGTCTCCATGGATAAAGCTCGCCAGACGACAGACACGACAGAGCCCAGAAAGAAGAAACAGAAAGTCAAACATACACCAGAGCAATTGCAGGCGATCGAGCACAGACTGGAGGCCGAAGAAAAAGTTCACTTGGAACAAGCTATGAGACAGGCCCATGAACCACTGTCTGACGTAGAGATGATCAGTGATACCTCGGATGAGGACGACGACGCTGAGGACGACTACGACATCATGATCAATCAGGACAATACCACAAATCCGTCACAGCGCCCCCCCATTGATCGGTCTCCCTTCCCACCCCAGGATCCAACTCCTTTCCAAAACCTCGTGTTCAGGCCTAAGGATCTCCCTCCCCCCGATCAGTTCCGTCGCCGTGGCCGTGGCGTCAAACAGGCTTACAGACAGATCTACGCGTTGTACGAAGAGCACAAAGAGCTCACACCCCCTCGCACCACCAAAAAGACAGCAAAGTACCCGGTTAACAACCCACTTGTTTGTATCCGGCTCCTAGGCTTGTTACTCATTCATGCGCCAACGAAGGCTGGGTGCATCACAGCCGCCCGCGAGATTTCCCTCTGCCAAGGAGACTTGGACACGCTTTTAATAGTTGCAGAACGGACGGTTCAACTGCTCATGCGCTGTTGTGAGTGTTCTTGTTTATCTCTTTCATCAAATGTTCATGTTTCCTGCAGTCAAAGTGGGCAGTCGTGGCCCTACTCCCACCATGGAAGCTCATCCATTGCGCACGTCTTTTGACGACGATGTCACGACCATAAGTAGGGAGATGAAGTCTCCTAGCGAGCTTCCCGAATCTGTAAGACAGAAGGTTCGTGGAAAATCCCCCAGTCCCCGATCGATCTCGATCATTTACAACCAATGTTACAGATACTGTACACTAGACAGAAGAGTCTATGCCCCATCGCTGCTGAGAAGTGTCCTCATTTTGAAGTGGCGCATATCATTCCGTGGTCTATCAACTCCGAAATTGACAAGCCAGGACAATTGGCTAAGGTACATTGAGTATCGATATTGTATCGCCGACGAGAGCTGACCACAGTTTATCGAACAGATGAGCTGGGGCTCCAACGTCTGGGCTTTCTTGAAGTGGTACGGTGATATCGATCCGAGCCCGTTGCAAGGCAATGGAATTAACGATCCGAGTAACCTCATCGGCATGGCTTTGGCCTGCCATCGATGCTTTGATCGTCTCGAGCTATGGCTTACTCCAATGGTAAGCATCGTCTTCCTTGGCCGTCATGAAAACTGACTCAACCGTGAACCATTTCCAGGATCCTGACCGCAACCCACATTTGTACAACCTCGGTTTACATCGATCTGTCAGATCCACTATCCTGAACTTGAGTAAGAAAACTGACATGGCGGACATTGGCCTATTCGACGGGAGTCCGCGACCGGAGCGAACCCCAATCCCGAATCCTAAGTATTTGGCTCTTCACGCGGCGGTCTGTAAAATCTTCAACGACTCTGGGGCTGTATGGTATGTAAACAGTCAACTCGAGCATGCTACTTCTACAATGGCAGAGGATGGTTCATCAGCTTGGCTCTTGGCGCAACACCTGCAACTGATCGACAAGCCTCGTCGTCCACAGGGAAGGCCAGCGTGACACCGTCGTGAGCGTGGCCAGGCGTTTCGGAAACAGTCGGGATAAAACCGCGAAATGTTATGTTTTCTAGTCATTTCGACATATCCTTCTTCTCGCTATCGCATAGCTTTCGGTTTGCATGCCTATGTTTTCATGTATGACCTTGTATGGTCCAAGTCTGTCTTCTATAGCGATTTTGTGTTTTTTAGCGCTCTTTGTCCATGGGTAAATCTCACCGTTCTCAGTCATTCACGGAAAAATTAAGCACCATGCATGATCGCCTCCGCCAACGCCATCCACTCCGATGAGTTCTGTAATGGTGGGTTACTCGTATTCTTATCCCAGTGAGCCACCAATCAGTCCAGTTGATTGGTCAATGTCGCGCGCCAACACGCCCAGAAACCGCCGTCTGAAGGATTTCACAGTGCAGACCAAGTCCCAGACTCACGACTCATGACCGAAGAATACCAGTCGACCGTGTATAGTGGATATGGAGCTCACCGCGAACATAGATATCTCTGCCAGGATGTGTTGATTTTTGTTTTTACGCACAAGTAGCCCAATGAAGGGACTCTCGCACGAGACACGTTGCAGCCCGATAAAGCGCGAGCCGTAATAGTCAGGTTGTCAGAAGCGCAAGTGTAACCCCATATGCCCGGTTAACCGGTGTTCACCCAACCCAACCCAAACCCGTATCAACCCAACGGAACCCAACCGTCCGCAACCCAAGTCCAAACCCAACCGAAGACGAAACCGATAAGCCGGCCCCAACCCCACCGTGAACCGCCGCCACCGCCGCGAACCGAACCGAAACGATCCCCCAACCGACCGACCGATCGACCGACCGACCGACCGACACGACGGTTAGGTTAGGTTAGCGGTTAGCGGTTAGGTTAGTGGTTAG
>KV419400.1:0-184304 GCA_001630475.1 Sistotremastrum niveocremeum HHB9708
CACTCATCGCCTGTACAGACTATATTTCGTACAGGTAGTTCTAGCTAATATATACTAAGTGCTTGTAACAGACACTGAGACTATATTTCGTACAGAGTCTTCTCTTCGTCTCCCTCTACAACCCATACACCGTGTTTCCCCTCGTCGCATCCCTCCTAGCAGACGTCGAAAAAGGCGACGGAAGGGCTCTTTATCAACTTGCTAAATCGCCCGATGCATCGTTCGAATGCAAATGTGGAGATACGGATTGGCCTGAGGTGGCGAGAGCCGAAACTACTTTTGCTGTGGCGTGTGGAGATGGAGATGATATTTCGGGAGAGAGTTTGGATTATTTAAGAGGGTTTTATGAGGAGTTGAGTGAAGTTTCTGTGTTTGCGAATATTTGGATGCAGATCCATATGAGTTGCGTGTGAGTGACGTTCTACTGCTCAGCTTATAGAGAGTGATGAACGTGGCTCACATAGGGGATGGCAAGTTCGTCCTGCTGAAAGGTACACTGGAAAGTTCCAAGGCAACACTAGCTTCCCTCTACTTTTGATTGGAAATACAGCAGGTGGGTAAAAATATCTGATGCAGTGAATTTCGGACGCTCACCAAAACCGTCCGTTCAGACCCTGTGACACCTTTATGGGCGTGAGTGTTCCCGTTTCATAAGTGTTATCCTTACTAAAATGAGCCTGTCAGCGCGAAAAAGATGTCCAAAGGTTTCCAAGACGCAGTAGTTTTGACTCAAAATAGCGCTGGGGTCCGTCTCTTTCATTCTTACCATCTTGACGCCTTCTAGTCCTAACTACATCTCCAGCACTGTTCACTCTCGGCACCATCAGTCTGCACTGCGAAATACATTCGCGATTATTTCCGCGAGGGCACGCTTCCGGCTGAGGGGACTGTGTGCGAGGTTGAAGCTCATGCTTTCCCTCCAGATGTTCAACCTTCGATGCAGGCTAACGAACTTACGGCTGCGGATGCTCAGTTGAGGAATGCGATGAGAAAATTGAGTGATGCGTTCGAGGTCCCGAGATTAGGTCATATTTGAGGACGAGTGTAAGGTTGACCAGGAAGAAGTATCCCCACTCAATGTGATATTACAAAACCAATGCCTTAATTCCATTGCATCTTTCGCTACAGCTCTAGTCATTGCCTTCAGGCTTGTGCCTTTAGTCGGTTTAGAAACTGTTGGCGAAATTCACGTTTTCGGTGGGAGTCACTTTGACGCTCAACTTCAGCTCTTCTCCCTTGACGCTGACTTACATGACCACCACACTCGAAATATCCATGTTCGAAATACCACAATCTACCTCTACCATATTGCACGGGATCAGATAACATCCCTAGGGAAAATCATACACCCGGTTATTGAGGCCAGGGTTTGTTTCAGGAGCACATGGACTCCTATAAGCTCCAACGGCGCCGCAGTATCTTTGACGATGCCGAAACTCACCGTTGCCGTCGAATGCAACTCTGAACTTGCTCTGAACCATGGAGAAACAGAGCGCACCTAAGCTGCCTGTGGATGTTATTGACCCTCAGGTTGAGGGTCGAACCTCCCAGTCTGAGCGCAGAGGCAGGACGGCGACTCGGTGGCTCAAGATTGCAGTCGGGACATTCGTGGTGCTCTCTTATTTGCATTGGCGCGGTGCTGTAGTAGACTGGCATGGAACGACCAGTGAGGAGTCCTTATCGGCAGAATTCTCTTGGGAACAGGTATGCAGATCGTTTTGTCAAAATGAGGGCTTGAAATGCTGATAGCGTCCGCTAGCTTGTCCCAAGTGAGAAATTCAACTGGGTGCCGTGCTACGAGAAGTTTCAATGCACAAGACTTTCAGTGAGTACAAGACCTGGTATATTAACTGCTGAGGCTGACATTTCCCAGGTACCTTTGGACTATGCCAAGCCGGAGGGTTCCAAAGCAGCAATTGCTGTCATTCGTTTCCCTTCCAAGTACCCAGTGGGTCACGAAATGTGGCGGGGACCCATACTGTACAATCCCGTACGTCTCTCCTTCCTGTTATATGACGCGTCTCAATTATAGATACCTAGGGAGGTCCAGGCGGTTCAGGCGTCGACTTCTTGACAGCACCTGGACTCGCTGACGGTTTTGCCAGCGTGATCGGCGACGATTACGATCACGTTTCTTTCGACCCTCGTGGCATTGCATATACAACACCCGTAGCCGAAATATTCACTACACCCGCCGAACGTGCTACCTGGAATCTCAGAGACGGTCCCTTGATCAATTCCACCGATGATGCACTTTCAGTCGCGTATGCGCAATCGGTCATTCTTGGGAAGCTCGCAGAGGAACGTATCAAGGATGTTGCGGAGCATGTTTCGACGGCGGTTGTGGCGAGAGACATGTTGTCTATCACCCGTGCTTATGGACGGGAAAAGATTCTTTACTGGGGCTTTAGTTATGGAACTGTCTTGGGAATAACGTGAGTCTTGTGATCGTTGCTTGAAAGCCATATTTTAACACTTTTGGGCCAGTTATGCTTCGATGTTCCCCGTATGTACACTCATCTTCATCTCAGGATCTCAGTAATAAATTCGTGCAGGATAATATTGAAAGGCTCATTGTCGATGGTACGTTCTCCCATGCGTAGTCCTTTCTTATGCTCATCGCCTTGCAGGTGTTGTGGATACCGTCAACTATTACAAAGGTAGGCTTTACCTTGATGAGAGTGTCACCGTGACTGAATGCGTCTCAAAGCTGCATGGTCGAACAATCTTTTGGATACAAACGCGGTTCTCTCGCTCATCTGGGAATCTTGTGCTGCTTCCTCCGCGTGCCCTCTACGCGAGCCCACTCCCGAAGCAGTCGAAAAGCGTGTCCTGTCTGTTATAGACAGTCTGAAGACGAACCCTCTACCAATAGTCAACGGCGCAGACTACGGCGTCCTAGATTGGGATACGGCATGGAAAGCCTTCTTCTTCCGGCTGTACAGTCCCTTCGACGGTATACCCCAGTTCTTCAGCTCGCTAGCCGATTTGGAACGCGGCGACGGACGAGCAATGTATCACAGCGCAAAATTCCCCGATAGTTCATTCGAATGCAAGTGTGATGGAAAGAGAGTTCGACCTGGTCCTTTGATTCTCGAAACTTGGTTGCCGATCGCATGTAGTGATGGGGATGATGTTACTGGAGAGGATCTCTCTACGTTGAAGAAGCATTACGAGGAGATTTATGAGACATCGGGGTTTGCTAATTTCTGGTTCAAGCTTCATACTGCCTGCACGTGAGTCTGCTGTTCAATTCAGCCGCTTTGCGATTTTAACCTTGACTCACCATTTTAGTGGATGGCGTGTTCGTCCCGCTGAGCGATTCGCAGGTCCTTTCGTGGGGAATACTAGCTTCCCTCTTCTTTTCATTGGAAACACAGCAGGTACGCATTCATTTCACTCGGTCTCACACGGCGTCTAATAACACTCCCAAAGATCCCGTGACTCCTCTTTGGGCGTACGTCTCACCCTTTCAAACACACCAAACCGCGAAGAACTAACATCCTCTCTTACAGTGCGAACAAGATGTCCAAAGGATTCAAAGACGCAGCACTCTTAACTCAAAACACACCAGGGGTGAGATGACGTCACACTCTTCGACTTCTTAAGCGGGAACTAACGGTCATGAACTTCTAGCACTGTTCCTTAGCGGCTACTTCCTTGTGTACCGCAAAGCACGTCCGTGGCTACTTCCGCGATGGCACGTTACCTTCCAACGGAACTGTGTGCGAAACTGCCGAGCATATTTTCCCTCCTGATAATGCGTCGCTCGTCCCTATGAAGACTCTGTCAGCTGATGAAGAAGCGTTGTATGAGGCCATGCGAAGCCTAAGCAATAGTTTTGCACCTCCTCGACTCGGATTCTGAACATGCAAAAATCCGACTGATATGTCAAAACGGGCCTCTCAAGGGTCTCAACTGGAACCAAATCACCCACACTCAAGTCTATAGTAAATCTCAATCATCATTGTATTGATACAGTCGTTTCATATTCGTTGTAAAACACATGAGAAGCGATATGACTAGTAATTATTATCTGTACAACTTTTCAGTCCGTGACCTCGAGACCAGCCTAGTGCGCATGAGGGACCAAGACGGCACGGAATTTAGCCTTGCCAGACATCATCGAGTCGAAAGCCTTGTCGACGTCGTCCAACGAGAATCTGATGAATATATGAGTATCGCCTCGATGCAATTCGGGCGAGAAAACACACCTTTCGATGAGACACTTGACATCAGTTAATTGACTGAAAGCAAGGGTGTCCTCGGAGTCTCCGGCGTCACCAGAAGGCCAGCCACGGACGTTCAGACGTTTTTGGATGATGGGCAAGGTGGGGAAGTTGATATCGCCAGCAACTGAGAAAAGGAACGCTCGTTAGCATGAGTGACAATAAATACGCCAAATATTACATACCGGCAAGGATGAGAAGGGTGCCACCGGTACGGAGACCGTTGAGGAGGGTGGGGATGATGGTGGGGCTAGGAGCGGTACAGATGACGACCTTTGCGCCTCCCAATTTTTGGAGCTCTTCGGCTTGATCAACCTTTGAGCTATCGAGATAGATGTGCGCTCCGAGCTGCTTGGCCAGTTGTTCTTTGCCTCCTGACGAAGAGAGAGCGACGGTGCGGTAACCCATCTTGTGGGAATATTGAATGGCCAGATGGCCGAGACCTACATGAATGCGGTCAGATGCCGGATTTCAGACAATTGGGCGAATTACGCACCTCCAATACCCTGGATCGCAACGATGTCGCCGGGCTTCACATCCATGTGACGCAATGAGTTGAAAGTCGTCACTCCTGCGCACAGGAGAGGTGCGGCCTCAGCGGGATCTAATTCTTTTGGAACGGCAGCGATAGCTTCTGTCCTGAGATAGACGTATTCCGCATCTAAGAAGAGTTGGATCAATAAAGATAAGGAGGTGGCGTGTCAAGATCGGCTTACATCCGCCATCAGTGAGAATACTGTAAAAAGAAAGATAACGTTTGAGAATTTGGGGGACAAATGAAATGTATGAAGAACGGACCCGTTGATGTTTTCTTTCTCGCAAGTTACGTGATCGCCAACTTTGCAGCTTGTGCAGACGCCACAATGACCGCCGTGCCAGCCTAAAATTTTATCAGCATATATGCTCCACCTGAGGCACGGTTAAAATATAGCTGACCTCCACCAACGCGATCACCGATCTTCCAACGTGTCTCGGTGTCGGGGATCGCGGCGACTTCGCCAACGATTTCGTGGCCTGGGACTTTGGGCAGAACTGGCATGTGCGCAAATTTGACGATTGAGTCGCTGAGTTCGTCGTCAGTCCCGTCCAGTAAAAGCAACACGACAAACGTACCTGTGGCAGACACCGCAAGCAAGGACTTTGACGAGCACCTGGCCCTGTTGAGGAGGCTATTCGAGACGCTTTTAGTGTCTGAGACATCATATACGACGTTGAGACATACGACAAGATCTCTGGTAACGAGCTTGAATGGAGCGTTGGCTGTCTCGACGACGGCAGCTCTGAAGGTTTTGGGGAGACCACTGGCAGAAGACATGTTGTTTCGAACGGTGAGATGGATGGGAGTATGAAGGAAGGGACGAACTGATTAGATTATATACGAATGGCGCCGTGAGGAGTGCCTCATCATAGTAACATTTTCTCATCGAGTGAACGTCGATCCTTGACCTTCTGCGGCAGCGTCATAGCCGAAGCCGACCCTACCCGTCTGAAGCCGCACCTACGCGTTCTGAAGCCGTTCCGAACGGTCACGTTTTCCTCTCCGATATCGGTAGGTCCACCCAAAACAAGGCCTGGAAATGGTTATTAAAGGCTTAGAAATACTTAGTAAGGTAAGTGTCCCCAGTTCTCTCGCTCAGGGGGCAATTAAAGATGGTCTTTCTCGGCCCTAGAACGACCTGGCTCAGCGCTTGCGTATGCTATTCTTCGGCCTGATTTGGCATTTTATCTTCAAGTTCTTGCATTCTCGCGGTTTATCCGATGTGAAATCGGCTATGCAGATTACCGCTCACATGCTTTTGATATTTCAAGAAGTTCTGGTCATAGCTGCTCGACGACCCAAGCCGACATTCAACGGAGCACATTGCCCGTCAACCATGCACTGGCAGCCTCTCAAGCACTCAAGCGAGATTTATCTCGACTAGTTTGTTCTCGGAAAGAGATATGGATGATGCAAATCAGATTATCGTTCGGGCCCAGCGGCCATAGCTTCTTGGCTTAGGGCAGGCGACCTATCTGCTTGGATTTCTCAGGAACGTTTCCGACCTCGTCGACCTTCCCACAGCTTGTCAGAGGTCCTATGACTTCTCCTGAGTCCCTGAATATTTTATTCTCGATTGCTCCTATGCAGCGGGTCAAATGTCCTAATTTATGGCCTTGAAAGCAGCGGGCTGCCATTGCCGTTGAATGGCTCAAATATGCTATCCGATAAACAGATCTCCACGTTTTTCGGAGCCGGGTGCGGCCCCGGAGAGTCGTAAGTGTTACTATGGTAGTGCTACCGATAAGCTACGCACCGGAGTCCGGACCAGATAAACGACCTCCTTTCGTGTTCTCGGTTATGCTTACGGTCAGGTCATTATATCTAGGCCCGTATTTTACCGCATACGACGCGTGTCTGTAGTATGCTCTTATCGTAATGTCCGCAGCGATCAACTTACCCAGCTGAAGAAATCGGAGCTATTCACCGTTCTACGTGTTGAAGATTTACATGTCGTTGGGAGGCGCAGTACTTGAAATATTTCATTGACGTGAACGGTTGCTTCAGATATCTCAACATGTAACCATAAACCACATCGACACCCGAGTGCTTGCCCGAGTGTGGTCGTCATACTCAGCAAGTGGAAGATTCTCGGGACAACTTTGCAGGGCCAGAAATGAAAGTCGAGGAACTCAACGGCTTGAGCTGACCGGAGGGTGCAACTAAGTGCTCAAATATACTCATCATGATATATGATAGATGGATACTAGCCAATTTTATCATCTATAGACGTCTGGACGGTCTGGTGTTTGATGTGTTTCCGTTTTCAGTATAAACAGTTGTTTGGCGCCCAATGCTAAATGCAAGCGCTTATTTGCGCGTCTAGTATTTCTGGTTCCGGACCCCGACTTCAGCGTCGGCAAAAAGGTAAACTCATGAACTTGTCGGAAACCGGCTGATCAGAACGCAATCAGGATGACTGAATCTTTTCGCCCTCCCACCGCGCTTTTGAGTATAGAGACCAGCATCTATTTTTGACAGGTATACATGTATCTCTTATGCTCTTTGTAGCTATAATATTTGCAAAGGGTTTAGATGGAATTTTAGACTAACTGATCTCGGCTGACGTGGCCTGATCATGGCTTAGTCATGGACGAAGCTCTGATTCCCGCGCTTCAGGAGCTTCAGGACTTTACCTTTTTCCCGACGAGGTTGTTCCGCTCCCGCCGCCGTGTCCAATTGCTTTTGTCACTGCAGTACTGAACATCATGCCACCCGTCAGTTCGCCTCGTATTATGAGCAAATCAGCTCCTGTACCTGAGCTATCAAATGGTGGTGGAAGACATGCTGTCATCGATCGCCTAGAATCTGTAGCTCGCGCCTTGGAACATGCGCTGCAGAGCGTGTACGAATCTCCGCGCTGGTCGTGGACTACGAGCGAGTCATGCTGATGTAAATTTATCAGGCGCGATTTGATCAGTGATACTTTCGAAGAAGCAGAGAATATAGGCTACTGGGAAAATAGTTGTCGTCGGGGAGGTGAGTAAACTCTGACTCTAGGATG
This sequence comes from Sistotremastrum niveocremeum HHB9708, assembly GCA_001630475.1. Taxonomy (NCBI): domain Eukaryota; kingdom Fungi; phylum Basidiomycota; class Agaricomycetes; order Sistotremastrales; family Sistotremastraceae; genus Sertulicium; species Sertulicium niveocremeum. The sequence goes on from KV419400.1 coordinate 7,772, forward strand.
ATGGCATCCTGCTGACAAAGTCTGTTGTAGATTCGATGTCATTCCTCAGACAAACCACTGATAGGCTGCTTGATATTAAGGACTCTATTGAATCCTCCGTCTTGGCTGCGATCGCTGATGTCCGCGAACAATCAAACCAATACACCGAAATTCTACGATTACCCGAAGAGATAATTTTTGCTCTTTTGTCTGGATATGTCGAGAGCCATCTCCAGTCTCGTGATACCGGTCGTCAAGTTGAGTACGGTGTAGCCCATCTTGATAAAAAGTGGATCAAGCTTAGAAAAGTGTGAGCACCTGACTTTCGTGACATTGGCATGCGACTGATGAGTCGAAAGTTGTAGACATTGGAACGTTGTATTGAGAGGCGCGGCTAAGCTGTGGAGTTACATAGACCTATCGTGGCCTCTAGATGTGGCCAACAGCTACGTGTCGCTTTGCCAGGGTGTTCCCCTTAGGCTGCTTTGGAATATTCCGGTCAGCAACTGGGATGTGGAAGTATCAAACTATGAAAACCAGAAGGAGTGGACTTCTTCACACATACATTCGACAGAAGAGCTTCAGCTGGGTATTCAGCATATACCATACTCCTCTTGGCAACGAGATAAGCTGGTCGACGCGCTGAGGGAATGTTGTTCGCCAGACTTGCAATCACTACGTATATCTTTGGGTCATATCGGCGGGGATCTGGAGTATGCCGTTGTACCCCTACCCGCGCTCCCTACGGTCAACCTCTTGCATCTCAGACTCCACAACTGTTGGTCGAGCGGTCCCTTGTCCCCCTCGTTGCGGACAATCGAGATCATTGCGCTCGACCCTCAGATTGTGACAGTGGAGCACATATTCCAAGTCTTATCAGGGTGTCCTCTGCTCAAATCTTGCGTATTCGATATAAGCGCAGCGGATTCTCTACCCTTGCCCTTATCTGACATATCTTTGTCCAGTCCAATACATCTCCCCAACCTACGACATCTACAGCTTGGAGACTTCTCGGAGCCTATGTTCGATTGGCTTTACGAACGGATCCAACTTGAGTTGGTTCCAGATATGCAGATCACCATTCTTTTTCTCCGCGAATCATTTGAACCTTTCAAATTACCCTCCCGATTTGGAGCTGTCGCGTCTCGTGCAAACTCACTCGACTTTTCCAGGGAATCAGTCCGGTATACTACCGACGATCATCTTGATCATCTCTTTTCGCTTGGTATGCCCCTACGGTCAAGAATTGAGACTCATTTCCTCCCCAAACTGAATTTCACCCCTTTCACTCGCCTTCGTCGCTTGTGCCTCGGAATCTACAGCAACGCCCACCATTCATTCTGGATGGAAGGTCTGTCTTTACTGCGAGAACTCCACGATCTTGAGATACGTGGATCGCAAACAGAGATTTCAGAAGTATTTTTGGATCTCAGTGAAACCACACCCCTGATTTGTCCGACTCTACAGAAACTTTCCGTCTTCGATGATAAGATGTGGAAGTGGCTCGATGAAATGGACGAGACTGGAGCCGCGTTTCAGTCAAAGAAGGTTGTTGCTCAAGAAAGACTTGAGACTTTATTGAAGTCTCGGGTGAACCAGGGGATCGCGATTCAGTCACTGAAATTATCCACGCCCAGCTGGTGGGCCGAAGACTTGGATAGGTGGAAGCCGTTAGTGGCTATTGTTGAGACCACCAGCCTATACAAATTCCCCTAAGGCGATGCTCAGTGGCACGCTCGCCAAAGACGATCCATTCAGTCTCGCCCTTGCCTCCCTTCTTGTTGCAAAATCAGCAAACCTACTCTTGGAGTTTTGTAGTTCGAATTAGCTCGGTACGCGAGTAGGTTGGTTCGAAAGAGTTGCTGTATGTTGTTGATAGAAATTTGGCCCATGACGATCACTGCAACTGGAGCAAAATAGGCCAAATTTCAAGTTCCTCAGGCAAATCTCAGCGGCTCCCTAATCAAGTAGTACCTTCACCGAAACACGGTATTTTATGTTGATGTTGTTTTGTTGTCGACTGTTTGGATCCCTGCATTCCTCTCCTCCACTTTGTTCTTGTTCTTGACTTTCTCAATGCCACCCAGTCCTCGAAACAATTATACTGCTAACGACAGCGAACTTCTGTGTGGACTGGACGCCATGATTGACGTTCTGGAAAGCGCAGTCTGTGACATGTACGCAATCTTTGCATTGGGATCATGATCGGCCCATGATGTGAGCGCGTTGACACTGTCTGACACAATTCTAGGCGCAAGGTACGATCAGAACTTGTACAAGAAGCGGATAAAATAGGTTTTTGGGAACACTGTGAGCCCGAGCGCATTGATCTTCAACTCCGACATCACGTCACGCGTCACCGGCAGGATCAATATCTGGTCTAATGGCTATCAGTGTAAAATCTTGCGATCAGTGTACACTTGTCCTATAGAAAAATCAATATCCATTTGAAAACCATCAGTGTATTTGAGCAATGATTTTAAATTTCGGGCAGACAAGGATTTTCCTAGTATTCATTGATGCACACTTTGCTTGACAATACACAAGACGAAGATATTTGAAACCATGAACTTTCATTAGATCTATGCTATATTACACTGAATACTGTAGCAACCACTGATCAAAAGTGACAAAAAATGTACAAAAGTGCCAACGTCCACACTCGGTGACTTCAAATGAATAAGTATCTGATGTAATGAGAATTCCGTTAGATTACTACTGAGCAAATTTCGAGGTGGACTCACCAAAACCAAATTGACTTTAGCTTGACTATGTCGGGCTTGAGCAGGTGATAGAGAGTGAGGACGGGAGCAGGGATCGGTTCAAAAGTTGCTTCACCTTGCTATCCTCGACGATGCGAACTATAAGGGATGTCATTGATCAATGAACAGTCGCGAGATGAAAAAGACAATGAGATGTCGTACCTTGCTATGCACCATGTGTCTCTGACTACTGTGTTCGTCTGATTGTAGCTGAGGACTTCGGTTTTCGGACCTTCGCAGTCATCTTCGAGACCGAGGGGGTGCTGTCGTATCATGCGCACGAGATCGTTCTTGGTTGCAGTTGGTTCAAGGCGGTGGTGCTGGAAGACTCAGAGAGGGGGATTCAGGTCTTGGTCGACGTATGGGCAACGGAGGAGGAGACTGCGAGAAACGACGGGACGACTCATCGTGACAAGAGACAGAGCGACGAGAGTGTTGGGACGTGTTTGGCACATGTTGAGATACCCAGTCACATGACCTGGCTGATGTGAAGATTCCGAGAAGCCGTTAAGTCCGGATTGCGCGCGAAATCGCTAAGTCCCATTTTTGTGTCATCGCCCAAAAGTCTTGCGAAAAGTGGGTCTCAAGAATACTATATCCGTGCCGAACTTGTATCTAGTGCTTCAAAAATTATTGCTTGGCGATTTCTGACCTTTTCTCGAAATTTTGAGATGCCATTGATATTTCAATGTCAGATCAATGATGCACTGAAGAATCAAATCGGGATCAGTGTACTGCAGATCCGAAGTCGGCGATCCAAAATTCTGAAGTCGCGTCGTCGGGGTCGGAACACTGATCCGATGCTGGAACATCAGCGTCTACATTGTTTGGACATTGTTTATCACGCGCGTCGGGCTCACAGTGGAAAACAACTGTCACGGAATAGGTGTGTTCTTTGATCGACAACTTCAATATCGGTAGCCCCGCGGCGCGGGTTGTCCCCTCCTCTAGAGTTCTCTCTCACTCAACTCTCACTAGTAGTTGCACGTCCGAAATAATAGTCAATGCAGTACAGTATCCAATCTATATTTTACTGCAGTGATACAGTGCTACTAAATCGGTTTCCCGCCCTCATGACCCGATTCACCCCTGCAATCATGGACTCGCTGACCAGATCCCAGCCCAGGTTAGGCTGCACTATACTTGGCACCTGGAACGCGATAAACAGAGTCGAGTCACAGACACTGCTCGTCGACCATTGCTTGCAGTCCGACGATATCGACGCCTAGTCTGCTGTTAAAAAAAGCCTTTTGCTGCAATATTGTGTTACGTCGGTCGGAGTTTCCATTGCGAGGGCACTCGTAGCAGCGTATGGTGAGGCCGGGATAAAGAATGAATAAATGAGGGGGTAGGAAGGCGAGAGGGAGTTCATGAAACAAGGGCCAAGAGCAGATGAAGTTGCGCGAGCGGGCGATAAAGCCGCAAATTTCGAAGTCCGCAGTGACTGAAATCACATGTCTAGGTGTTGTCCTGGGTGCGCAGGTTTGAGATCACGTGCAAGGAACGGTTACGGGTTTGAGGAGCCGATAAAACCCTTTTCCTAGAGGAGGGGATGAGCTCTTGAATCTGATGCTATACGCTGTGATGCACAGATTCCTTATCCATCGTTCGTCGGATCGCAAACGATGTCAAGTGCGTTGGGAAAACTGTTGGAACAGCATTCAACAGGGCGTATGCGGATATCTGCAAACTTTCCAATCACTATACCGAGATATCTCGCTTACCTGAAGAGTTGATGGTGGAGATTTTGTGGCAGTACCACCAACCCGACCCCACTTTTGACAGTGACAGTAGTATCAGAATGAATTCTTCGAAGCGAGACTGGGTGAGATTCCGACAGGTGTAAGTTTTTAGACCTTGCCAACTCACTGCACAAGACTGATTTCATGGGCAGGTGCAGCAGTTGGGACGAGATGATGCGAAGCACAACAAAGTTTTGGAGTTTCATTGATGCATCGTGGCCGATTAAATTTTTCAATCACCATATCCTGCTTTCCGGTCTTACTCCTCTTCACGTCCGATGGCCGTTCACGAATCATTGGCAAACGGAAGAGTCGCTTGGGATTATGGAAGAGTGGCTTTCGTCCCACTCAATTGTTGAACTACAAGTGTCCTGGAGAACTTTCTGGGAGTTCATTCAACTTCCCCAAAGACTTCACGTCGCGGATGTTTTGGCCCGATATTTGAAATCACCTCCTGCCTCGAACCTGAGGTCTCTTCTACTACTAGTAGCTCATGAGTCCACTCAGCCTGACGCTCTCCCTATCCCCTTACCCTTAGAGTCTCTTCATCTCTCACGTCTCCAGCTTCTCGGTTGCTGGCCCGGTGGTCCATTTCCATCCTCTCTACAAACATTCGAATTCTCCGGGTGGAGTACAGGTGTGGGCGTGCCACATGTATTGCAGGTTTTGTCCGAGTGCCCATCCTTGAGATCATGCACGTTTCAATTGTCCAGTCTTGAGCTCCTCTCTTCCAGGAGACTGTCAGAGCTTTGTGGTCATCCACTGCAGCTCCAACACTTGAAATACTTGAAACTCCGTGGTCTTTCTGCTAATCATTTTTCGTGGTTGTTGAAAAGATTCAGGCTCGAAACCACACCTACACTGGAGCTTGAGATCTCTTTAGATCGTTCTCAGCTTCCGTTCAGGCTCCCAGAATGCTTCGACGACTATGTCGCACGTGCTCGTTGCCTCGAGATATGCGAGAATGCCTTCGTTTACTGGCTGGAAGACCAATTTGAACATTCCTTCAGCATAAATATTCATGACCAGGCTGATCCCGCATCGCCAATACCGATGCAGCTCTTTTTCCCTGTGCTTGACCATTTGGCCATGAAGGTCGACATGGATGAACAGGCCGGGTATCTGCAGACTATGCACTTATGCGTGCATATTCAGACTCTCAATCTCTGCGGACAACTGGCTTCCATAACAGAACTTGTATCCGGCCTTGCTTCGGATGCACCCGTGCTCTGTCCGAAGCTACGCGGATTGTTTCTGGATGTGCAACGGTCGACATGGCCTTGGGATCCGGAAGAGAAACCCACAAAGGAGGAGAAGCATCTCGCCGTTTCGAGAATTGACGCCATGCTAGAGTTTAGAGAGGCTCGTGGGATCTCTTTAGAGACGCTTTGGCTATCGCAATCATGCTTTGATTGGTATGCAGATCATATTGCTAGATGGAAGAGGCTAGTGGGGATGGTTGAAGTCAGATCACCGGTTTACCGATGCATACGTCAAGGTCCATATTGAAAATTAGCACGGCACCTTTCATGCATCATGTATCATTAGTAAAAAGCTCGTATGCGTAGCGACCGCCGCACATATACTAGCTAGGCAGCATTTAGTCTGACTAGCTACTATGCGAGCCTAGGAGGTTCAAAGCTACTGCTGAACCCAAGGCTGAACCCGCTCATTGCTTCATACAGCTTTTGGTCTTCCACTGAAAGCTTCTCCATATCCGCACTACCAGTCATATTATCAGGTGGCAATGCTTTAATGATTATTTTCTGAGACACACCATCAAGGCAAGCATCAAGGACAACCCGTTCAAAGCTATTTTGTTGTCGACTGTTTGGGGCTCCTCCAAATAAATCCGAGTCGCCGTAGACTCGTCGAGTCGTCTTCTTCGTCTTGTCCTTATCTTTGACGTTTGAGTACCCAATGCCACACAATTCCCCAGACAGTCCTACGTTCACTGACAGCAAACTTCTCCGTGGATTGGATGACATGATTGACGTTCTCGAGACCGCTGTCTGTGACATGTGAGCAATCTTTGCATGGAGATCGGCACACACTGCGAGGGTTGGCCGGTTTGACTTCGTCTGATATATATACTTTTATAGGCGCAAAATGCGATCAGAACTTGTGCAAGAAGCGGACGAATTAGGTTTATGGGAAAACAAATGTCACCGATCAAGTGCGTTCTTCCATCGACGATATAATCTCTCCAAAAAATTGATGCTATGAGCTGTGCCGCACAGAGTCCTTAGCAGTTGCTCGTCGGATTGGTGACGACGATAAGTGCGTTGGGAAATTTGTTGGGACAGCATTCACGAAAGCGTCTGCGGGTTTCTACAAACTTTCAAATCACTATGCCGAAAGCGCTCGTTTACCCGAAGAGTTGTGGGTGGAGATCTTCTGGCAATGCCACGTGAAGCATCGGAAAATCGAGTTCTTTCCTGAAATTCCTGGCACCGGTTTTCAAATGAATTATTTTGGGCCGGGACTGGATGAGATTCCGACAAGTGTAAGCTGTTAGACCTTGCAAATTCACCATACAAGATTGATTTCACTGGCAGGTGCAGCAGTTGGGACGAAATTCTGCGAGGCGCAACAAAGTTCTGGAGTTTCATTGATGCATCGTGGTCCATTGCAGCCATCAAAGACCATGCCCTGCGTTCCGATCTCACTCCTCTCAACGTCCGATGGTCATCCATGACTTCGGGGAAAAATGAGACACTCAAGAGTATGGCAGAATGGCTCTCGTCGAAGAAACAGTTGATTGGTGCACTACAAGTGTCCTGGAGGACCACTTGGAAACCTTCACATTCCTCCGAAGAACTCGAGGTAACGCCCCACGTCGTGGATGTTCTGGCTCGATGTTTTCAAGCACCACCTCCGGCGAACCTGAGGTCTCTTCTACTGGCTCAAGATTTCATTAACGTTGACCCCCTCCCTATTCCTTTGGAGTCATGTCGTCTATCACATCTCCAGATTCTCAATTGCTGGCCCACTGGCCCTCTTCCGTCCTCTCTGCAAATATTCGACTGCTTGACTTATAGCACGGGTGTGGGCGTGCAACATATAATGCAGGTTTTATCCGAGTGCACATCCTTGAGGTCATGTACGTTTCAACTGGACAGCACTGAGCGCCCCTTCGGAACGTCAGAGCTTCGTGATCGCCCATTGCAGCTCCGAAAGCTGAACCACCTGCGAATCCATGGGCTGTCTCAGGATCATTTTACATGGTTGTCGCAGAGAATTCGTCTCGAAACCCTACCCAAACTAGAGATTGGGATTTCTTCCGATCGATCACAGCCTCCCTTCACACTTCCAGGATGCTTCGGCGACAATGTCGCACGTGCTGCTTGCCTCGAGATATGCGCCTATGACTTCGTCTACTGGTTGGAAGGCCAATTCGATCATCACTTCACCATAAACATCCGTGGTCTGCCAGCATCGATATCGGCGATACCGATCACCGATGCCTTTTTCCCCTCCCTCGAACATTTGTCTTTGAATGTCGCCATGAATGATCACGCATTCTGGCTGCAGACTATGCACTCATTCGAGCATCTTCATACTCTCAATCTCTACGGGAATCTGGCTGCAATGACAAAACTTGTGGCTGGTCTGGCTTCTGATGCGCCTCTGCAATGTCCAAAACTGCGCGCCTTGTCTTTGGATGTGGAAGAATGGAGATGGCCTTGGTTCTCTCTTGACGGACCAACAGAGGAGGACCAGCAGCTCGCTGTTACTAGACTAGACACTATGCTCGAGTTTAGAGAGGCTCGTGGGATTGCTCTGGAGCAACTTTGGCTATCGAAAACATGTTACTATTGTTGGGTGAGTCATATGGCCAAGTGGAGGACACTAGTGGGGACGGTCGAGATCAGATCGCCAGATTACCGATGTATAAGTCACCCGTGGAGAGCTCAACATTAATTGTAGAGACATTGGGTGAGGAGCGAGAGGTCAGAGGTAGCGGATCGTAGGTATTGTAGTTATGCCCTCATAGAGTCAAATACTATGTCGGTCAATTAGAGAGAGAGAATTCCGAGCCTCGTCCGGCAACTAAACCGACGACAAACGAACAGTTGAACGAACGCCAATTCTGCGACGAGGCACAGGTTGCCGTTCAACAACAGTGAGCGACAGATACGCAGGCTGTATTTGTATTTTGAGGCGCCGTTTGGCTACCTGTAAGCAGAGTCCCAGAGGATCTGCATTGAGAATTGGAAAAAGTGTTGCTATGCCACGGACTCCGGCAGTCTGAACAATATGTTCGTACAGTACGAGCTCGACATCATGCATTATTAGTAGCCGGTTCGGAAGCGAACATACCAGGAGAAGGAGTTGGTACCACTAGCTACCCGAGCCTAGGAGGTTCAAAGCTACTGCTGAGACCACTCATTGCTTCATACAGCTCTCGGTCCTCCATCGAAAGCTTCTCCACATCCACACTACCAGTTGAATTATCAGGCAGAAAGATGTGATCTGAAGTTTCGCAGACGGTGCCATTCGAAGGCAATTTGCCGTCACGGAAGTAAGCTCGGACGTGTTGAGCGGTACATAGGGATGTTGAGGACAGTGAACAGTGCTAGAAGGACGCTATGAGTGTCGTTCGAGCTTTACTGGATAATATTGGCTTACCCCCGGACTGTTTTGTGTGAGAAGTGCAGCATCTCTGAATCCTTTGGACATCTTGTTTGCGCTGGCAGAATCTCTATCAGTTCGGATTGCGGGTATGCAGGGCAGGGGAAGACACGTACGCCCATAGAGGAGTTACGGGATCTTAAACGAGATCGTCAGACAAGCTCCTCCCGCATCATGAGCAGATACATACCTGCAGTGTTTCCGATGAAAAGAAGCGGAAAGCTGGTGTTGCCAACGAAAGGTCCGGAATATCGTTCAGCCGGTCGGATACGCCATCCTCTGAGAGACATCAATCGAGAATCAGGACGACAAAGGTCAAAATCACGACTCACACGCAGCCAGTATGAAGCCGCATCCATGCATTAGCGAAGATGGACAATTTAGACATCTCCTCGAAGAAATTCTCCAAAGCAGGAATATCCTCTCCAGATACATCATCCCCATCACTACAAGCAATTGGCAACAACGTTTCAATATTATACGGAGAAGGCAATACTCTCTTTCCATCACATTTACACTCGAATGATGTATCTGGCGATTTGGCGAGACGATACATCGCTTTACCGTCGCCTTTTTCCAGATCGGCGAGTGCGGCGAAGAAAGGAGGTAATCCGGTGAAGGGTCTATATAAGCGGAAGAAGAGGGCTTTCCATGTCATATCCCAATCGAGAACGCCGTAATTGTTCTCGTCGACTACGGGAAGTGGGTTGGTTCTGACGCTATCCAGAATGGCCCAAAAGCGTTTCTCTACTCCGCTGGCGGTAGAGGCGTGGAGAGGGCAAGAGGATGACGCGGCGCATTCTTTGAAGACATAAGATAGAATTTTGTCGGTGTCCAGGAGATTGTTCGACCAAGCAGCTGTAGAGATATTGAGCGTCTATTGCCACAGCATGACAAACGAAAAGGACCTTGATAATAGTTATACGTATCCACCACCCCTTCGAAAGATAAGCTACGAGTTTGATGCTTCAACGGATATTTTTGAAGACATACCGTCAACGATAAGACGTTCAACATTATCCTGCTTCAGATGAGCAAAAGAAGAGATCGGACTGGTACCAAAAACATACTGGGAACATTGAAGCATATCTAAGAGAGGGCGTGAGATTACGAAGCTGACAGAGTACAAAAACATACGTGATTCCCAAGACAGTTCCATAGCTAAAACCCCAGTATAAGAGTTTCTCTCTCCCGTACGCGCGAGTGATAGACAACATGTCCCTAGCAACTACGGCAGTCGAAACATGCTGCGCGACGTCCTGAAGCCGCTCCTCTCCGAGTTTTCCAATGATGACAGACTGGGCATACAAGACCGAGAGCGCGTCTGGAGTAGAATTGACAAGCGGGCCTTCTCTGAGACTCCACGTAACTCGCTCAGCGGGAGTTGAGAATATATCTGCCACGGGGGTGGTGTGTGCGATGCCACGAGGGTCGAATGATACGTGATCGTAATCGTCTCCGATGACTTTATAGAAACCTTCGACTATTCCTTTGCCTGTCAGAAAGCCGACACCTGATCCACCAGGACCTCCCTAGACGAACTCGCAGTTAGTATTGGCGTATTTCAGTAGATAATGGGGCTCACAGGATTGTACAAAATCGGTCCACGCCACTTTTCGTGACCGACAGGATATTTGGATGGGTAACGAATGACAGCAACGGCGGCTTTGGAGCCATTCGGGTTGGCATAATCCAAGGGCACCTAATCCCTGTCAGGAGGGAGAAGGGTAGCTATGATATAGAACTAACCGATAGTCTCGTGCATTGGAATTTCTCATAGCATGCCACCCAATCGAGTGTCTCGCTCGGAACCAGCTGAGCTCGCCATCAGTATTTATCGCTCTCGTTCCGACAGGATGACCTTCGTACTTGTTCCCATGAAAATTCCTTGGTCTCCTGCTCCAGGTGAGAGGCCAGATAGGCACTATCACGCCAATAGCTTAGATAGCTGATTGATAGAAGTGCAGCAATCGCGAGCCATCGAATAGTCGGGGTGCTTTCTTTCAAACGACCCGGCGTTGACTGCTCGTGATTTGAGGTCTGTTTCTCCATGATTTAATGGTTGATAGGCAGGACCAGCTTCGGCGTTGACAGATATGACATTGGAGCCCAGTTGGGATGTTGTGTGGACAGTGCGGTCATCATGATGATCGAACCCTGGGCGTGGGCGGAAGCATATTTTGCCTGGAAAAGCCATCACGCCCCGTCTATTTCACAGTGCGAGCACATGCATAGTGTAAGTTGTGTCGAAAGCAATGGAGTACGCCAACATAGGCTACGGTTGACCAGACGCAAGAAGCTGTTCAGTTCAAGCAGTTCGAGCGCTAAATTATTTGGGGCCCCGAAAGGAGATGATCCATTCTGATTTTGATACAAAATACAGTACATTGTTGTTTCCTCTTTCCTTATTTCTCCATCACACTATTCCCATTCTTTTCTCAACCCATTCACATATGTCCAAGCCTCGGGACTTCAAACACATCATTTAGTTTCCTCATAGCATCGCGCAACTGAGCATCTTCGACCGAAAGCGCTTCATTCCGATGAGAGGATAAGTCGTCCGGAGGGAAAACATGATCTTCGATCTCGCAAACAGTTCCTTCGGGAGGAAGCGTGCCGTCGCGGAAATATTGGCGGATGTATTTGGCTGTGCAGGCGGATGTTGCTGCAAGAGAGCAATGCTAGATATTTTGATTAGAAAGCGAGTGGTTAAGATTAAGAATGTTAAGTGTATGTATCACGTACCCCGGAACTATTTTGAGTGAGGACGACGGCGTCTTTAAAACCCTTAGACATTTTCTTCGCGCTGACGGACAGGTTTAGTTAACTGGCAGCAACACGGAAAAAGGATGATACTCACGCCCATAGAGGTGTTACAGGATCTGTGTAAGACATTCAATTAGATGTTTGGTTAGACAGTAGACGAGTCGAACTGACCTGCAGTATTTCCGATCAAGAGTAACGGGAAGCTGGTATTCCCTTCGAAACGCCCGCTATATCTCTCAGTTGGACGAATGCGCCATCCCCTGCAAAGCCCGTATAAGCAAAGATCACAAAATCCAGACACCAAAGAAAAACGAACACGCAGCCGGCATGAATATGAGTCCACACATTCGCAAAACTCGACATCTCAGACAACTCCTCATAAAACCTCTCCAGATCCTTCAAATTCTCCCCAGTAATATCTTCGCCATCTCCACAAGCAACAGCCAGTGTCGTCTCCATAACCTGCAGATCTTGCTTCGGACCATCTCCACACTGACACTCAAATGAATTCTCAGGCTTCTTGCCGAGTCGGTAAAGAGCTCGACCGTCGCCTTTTTCGATATCGGCCAATGCGGATGCTAAGCCTGGGAAAGCTTTGTATGGGCTGTAGAGGACTCGGAAGACGGCGTTCCATGCGAGCTTGTAGTCTACGACTCCGTAGTTGTCTCCATCGACGACGGGGAGAGGGTTAGTCTTGAGACTTGAGATGATTGAGTGAATTCGGTCTTCGACAGCTTCAGGTGTGGATTCGTGAAGAGGGCAAGCGCTGGAAGCGGAACATTCTTTGGCCATGGCGGGAAGGATCTTGTCAGTGTCCAATAGATTATTGGACCATGCAGCTATTCGAATTTATTAGCTCGGGGAGAGGGGGAAAGGAAGAGCGTGCTGACATTGATAGTAGTTGTATGTATCCACAACACCTAGAAATCGATGAGGACGAAACTTGAACAACCGCAGCAGGAAACGTACCGTCAACAATAATCCTTTCCACGTTATCCTTATTCGAACATAAGCATGGCACTATTATAGAGAGAAATTCAACTTACAGGGAACATCGACGCATACCTGTCAAATAGACACGTGAGTCATACCCCATCAAACAAGAAGAGGGCAAGACTCACGTTATCCCAAGAACAGTCCCATAACTAAATCCCCAATACAAAAGTTTCTCCCTTCCATAAGCCCGCGTAATAGACAGCATATCCCTAGCAACAACAGCAGTCGAAACATGTTCCGCCGATTCCTTAGTCCGCAATTCAACAAGCTGTCCCAGAACATCAGATCCAGCATATAAGACTGCTAATGCGTCAGCCGTTTCGTTGACTAAGGGACCTTCACGGAGGTTGAAAGTGGCACGTTCGGCGGGAGTTGGGAATGCGTTGACGGAGGGTGTTGTGGCGCCGATACCTCGAGGGTCGAAGGAGACGTGATCGTAGTCGTCTCCTATGACTCCTGAGAATGATTCACCGGCGCGTTGGAGGAGGCCTACACCTGAGCCTCCTGGACCGCCCTGTCGCGATAAATTATCAGTGATGGTGGCGGTAGAGGAAGAAGGGATGCACGGACTGGGTTGTAGAGGATGGGTCCGCGCCATTTCTTATGACCTACGGGATATTTGGAAGGTAAGCGAATGACTGCTACGGCAGCTTTCTTCCCTTCTGGCTTTGCATAATCCAGAGGGACCTGAAGACTGATGTTCAGGAATCGATTATGAAGCTTAGCTGGTGGCCCGTACTTCGAGCCGTGTGCACTGGAATTTTTCGAAACAGTCTACCCAATCAAACGTCGTACTAGGAGTCAGCTATTTAAGTTGACTTTCAGTTCAGTCTCATGTCGAAACCAGAAGATAACTCGCTCACCTTATCCCAAGAAAACTCGTTGGAGGTGGACTTCACACAGGCTCTCTTCACCGCCTCTCCAGTCTTTCCCGAAAGATACCACAAAGACAAAGACACCAAAGCCCCAATCTTCAACCATCTCGAAATACCACTCTTCTTCTCCCGCAACTCGATTGGTGAAGCTGAATACGGCGGCAGACTCAAGCTCTCCTTCTTGTCCATGTTCGTGGCTGGATACTAGTAGTGTCACGATCTGACAGACGACGTTGACGTCGTCTTGTGAGAAGTACTGGTAGTGTTCCTGACGACTGCGGTGAACCCGGTTGATCGACGCAGTATCCAATTATCCATAGATGCCGTCCATGTGGTACAATGACCGCGCGCTATGGAGTCTATGGGAAGGCTTTGGAGAGGCATGATAAGGTCTTGAAAACCGCAGTAGGAAAAATGGGGACGATCAGAGGCTGCAGTCGTTGCATCATGGATGAAGTAGAAAGATAAGTAGCGCTATAGGCTTCAGTATAAGTTAGGTAGCAATGCTGATGGGATACAGAGATGGAAACTCCGTTTACGAGTATGTCTTGACTTCGTATTCGGATTTCGGAAGTGAACATTTCGCACACTTCTCATGGGCTCGGTCGAGTTGATTTGCACGTTAGGTCACCAATGGAAACGTGTTGTACTGTGCTAGCACGGACAATGCATACTGAGCATGCGAATTTACACCAGAAGAAGTTAGAACGATGCGAGACACCTCGAAGAATGTTGTGAATTCATGATATTGCCTTGAGTCGCGAAGTATCAGTACTAGAGAATGGAGGACCAAATTTTAGCATCTGGGGCATCGATGACAGTCGAAAAGAGTATGTCTTCCCCAGAATTTCGCGGTGATCAGGTAGCCCCATCGACGTTTCGCAGCAAATAGATTTGAAGCATTTGCATCAGGTCCAAAATTCGTCAACATGACTGCGGCCTAAAGAATAAAGCAGAAATGATGCGCAGCCTTCTCGTCAAGTGCCATGGGACTTCAGTGATTTAGGATTTCCAGCGGAATACAATAATAAAGCCATTTATCGCAGCCTGATGCATAGGAGTAGCATTAACCCTGATAAGACCCTTTGGTGGAGCAGGGTTCAATTACTAGCAATCGCTCGCGTCAAAGCCAGGTGCTGCCTCACGAAGCAACGTCGATCTGCAGGGTAATAGGGTATGAAGCCTAAGCTTAGAGAATGGATAATGGCACAGAATATACGCCGCTTCCTGTAGATGGTCCTATGGCTTCGTATTTTTGTAGGTGAGATCCCAATCCGCTATTTAAACCCTTTGAGATATTTTGAGTCGTGAGTCCATGCGGAAAACCGGGGCCCGATGACAATTTTCCATGCCCCAGGAACGCATGGGCCGCTAGACAGGCCGCTGATGCAGCACATGAGCGCTTCATGACTCATAGCAAGCGATGGTCGCTTCTTGAGTCAGACAAGAATATGATGATCAGATCTCAGTTAAGGATGAATAAATTCATGATTTTGCCTTTGGCTGCTTGAAAGAAAATCGTCAGAAAATCTTGAGGAGATGGATGTGGGGCCTGGAGAAACAGCGGAGCATTTGAGAAGGCTGTGCAATGCCGGTTAGGATGCCGGTGCTTGCCGATTTTGCCGAACGTCATCGTGGGCTCTCCGTCTGGCCTCCCGATCTGCAACACCAAAATGGTGTCGGGCACGATTTCCACGTCTCCGAGCCTAGCTCACAAGGCCCTACCGAGTCATCATCTTGCTCCTTGTCCTTGACCATCATGTCGGACCAAAAGCCTGCTCTCTCTAGCAGATCAAGCATCAAGACGGTCGAGGGCAAGACCTCCTCTGACATTGAGAACAAGGTCACGCATGAGAGCGAAATCGAGCAGAGCTTGGAGCAGCCCTTGCTTGCGTACGACAAGTACCCATGGTACTTGCGCGTTCCTGGAGCCTCACTGGATGCACCTCCTCCGAGTGGCACGGTTGAGACAGCCCCGATGACTCCTGAGGTGCGTAGCTAATTTTTTGACGTCTTTTTGTGGTGGGCTGAGGCAATTTCTAGGCATCGGCTACCTTCTTGAGTCACTTGACTTTTAACTGGATCACTCATATCCTGGCACTGGGCTACGCTCGACCGCTTTATCAACAAGATCTGTACAAGCTACAAGATGATAGGGCATCGAAAGTCATCGCAGATCGCATCGTGACATCATTCGAGCGACGTCTCAAAGAGGCAGAGGAATACAATGCGAGGCTTTCTAGTGGAGAAATTGGTGCTGGTTGGCGACATCTCTGGTGGGCTATACGTGGCAACAGGAAAGAGCGAGAGAAACACTGGCGGGAAAAGGAAGGCAAGAGAAAGCCTAGTCTGGTTTATGCTTTGAATGATTCCATCAAATGGTGGTTTTGGACTGGTGGCATTCTCAAGGTCACTGCGGATACTGCTCAAGTCACCTCGCCTCTGTTAGTAAAGGTACGATCATTCCTGCACATTCAGCACCTTTTCGCATGGCGCTCATCATGTCGTTCATAGGCAATCATCAAATTCGCACAACAATCATATAACGCATTGAACTCCAATCCTCCTCAGAAAGCCCCTCCCATCGGACATGGTGTAGGTCTAGCTTTCGCCCTATTCTTCCTCCAACTCGGCGCATCATTCTGCACCCACCACTTCTTCTACCGCGCCGCATCGTCCGGTGTCCTCCTCCGAGGCGGTCTAATCACGGCCATCTACGATCGTTCTCTCCGCCTTACCTCCCGCGCTCGATCCACACTCACAAATGGCAAACTAATCAACCACATCTCAACCGACGTCTCGCGTATCGATTTCTGCTGTTCCTTCTTCCACATGGCGTGGACGGCTCCAGTACAGATGGTCATCTGTCTCATACTCCTCCTCCTCAATCTGGGTCCTTCTGCACTCGCAGGCTTTGGATTTTTCATCCTCGGGACGCCTATACAGACATACGTCATGAAGAGACTTTTCGGGATCCGCATGAAGAGTATGCAATGGACTGATAAACGTGCTAAGCTTCTTCAAGAGTTACTTGGAGGCATGCGTGTTATCAAATACTTCGCTTGGGAAAAACCTTTCCTGAAGCGCATTGCCGAATTCCGGAAGAAAGAGATTGGATACGTGAGGTCATTGCTCCTCATTCGCTCGGGCAACAATGCAGTGGCATTTTCTCTGCCTGTTTTGGCGGCTGTTATCTCCTTCGTCGTTTATTCCTTGACTGGACATACGCTCGAAGCAGCTTCTATATTTACATCTTTGACTTTGTTCCAACTGCTTCGATTGCCGCTTATGTTCTTACGTAAGCATCTCACTGCATCAATCTTTGCTCTGATCGCGATTACTGATCTTTCGTTTAGCGATCTCATACAGCGCGATCGCCGATGCATACAACGCGACAACACGTCTTCACGATGCGTTCGTCGCAGAAACATTCGAACATGCACTCGAAGATGAAGGCGGCACTCTCGATCTCGAATTACCAGTGGCCGTAGAAGTCAAGAATGCTTCATTTATGTGGGATGGTGCTCCTCCAGACATTCCAGACAAGAAAGTTAAGAAAACCTTTGGAGCCGCAGCTGGTAAAGGGAAGCCGAAGAAGGGTAAGGGTACGCCGATTGCTGAAGTGAGGAAAGAGGAGGAGAGGACTTTCAAGATGGAAGATGTCAATTTGTCTATTCCTCGCGGTCAACTTTGCGCGGTTGTTGGATCTGTCGGATCTGGGAAGAGCTCTTTGTTGCAAGCACTGTAAGCACGTCTCCTTATACGCGATTATTTGCCCATCTCATTTCGTGCGTAGGATTGGCGAGATGAGATGTACCTCTGGCTCAGTCAAACTAGGCGGCACTATCGCATATTGTCCGCAGAGTGCTTGGATTCAAAACGCTACGATTCGAGAGAACGTGACATTCGGCCGACCGTTCGACGAAAAGAGATATTGGGCGGCTATTCGTGATTCATGTCTCGAGCACGACCTAGAACTCCTTCCGCACGGCGATCTCACTGAAGTTGGTGAAAAGGTAGGATCCAGTCACATCCACCCCCTGGACCAAGCTGATGTCTTTCTCAGGGTATTTCGCTTTCCGGCGGTCAGAAACAGCGTGTGAATATCTGCCGAGCAATCTACTTCAATGCGGACATCCAGATATTCGATGACCCTTTCTCAGCCTTAGATGCTCACGTTGGAAAGTCCGTATTCCACAACGTGATGCTAACACCCTCCATCGAAGAGAAAGACAGCAAACCGAAAACACGCCTGGTCGTGACCCACGCACTTCATTTCTTGCCGCAAATGGATTACATATACGTCCTAGACGACGGGAAAGTAGCGGAAAGAGGAACGTATGCGGAGCTTATGGCTAATGATGGTGCTTTTTCGAAATTCGTTACGGAGTTTGGATCGCAAGAGGAGGAGGAAGAGAAGAAAGAGGAAGAAGAGATCAATGTCGAAGCTGATGAGAAGAAGAAAAAGAAGATGGTTGGTGCGGGTATTATGCAAGACGAGGAAAGAAATACTGGAGCTGTCAGCGGCGCAGGTATGTGCTTTCGTATTGACAAAAATTGGTTTGCTGACTGTGTTCTAGTATATGGTCAATACCTCAAAGCTGGGCATGGCCACATCTTGATTCCTATCCTGGTTGCTTCACTGGTGTTTATGCAAGTCACGTCTGTCATGTCGTCATATTGGTTAGTGTACTGGCAAGAACGGAAATGGCCTCGTCCTGCATCATTTTATGTAAGCTTTATCACCACTTCGTGCTCTTTCCATCCTCTTTACCGTTAATGCTCTAGATGATCATTTATGCGTGCCTGGGTGTGGGTCAAGCTATCGGATTCTTCGCCATGGGTGCCGTCTTTGCTTTCTTGACGTACTTTGCTTCCCGCACATTGCATCACGTACGCATTTCCCGGCAACGTCTTGGATTGTCGGCTCACTAGCAATCAGAATGCTATTCATCGGGTTATGTATGCGCCGATGTCGTTCTTTGACACTACAGTAAGTATTGTACAATTCGCCTTATTCGCAGTCATCGAGCCCTGACGTTCGCAGCCTCTCGGTCGTATCATGAACAGATTCTCGAAGGGTATGTCGCGTTATTGCGCTTCCGTTTTTCACAGGACTCATGCCAGTATACAGATATCGACACCATTGATAACTTACTCGGCGATGCTCTTCGAATGTTCATGTCGACCTTCGCCCAGATTATCGGTGCCGTGATCCTCATATCCATCGTCTTGCCATACTTCCTGGTTCCTGTCTTCATAATATCGCTTGTGTAAGCTTTCCGATAGCCTTCGCCTCCCGTACGAGACTAATGGTCGCGTTAGATATTATTGGTTTGCCATGTTCTACAGAACAAGTGCAAGAGAGCTAAAACGACTAGGTGCAGTTTTATCAGTATTTATCTCATAGATAGATCCTGACACAATCTGGCACAAGATTCACTCTTACGATCGTCACTCTATTCTCACTTCTCAGAGAGTCTTTCGGGACTTGCGACCATTCGCGCTTATGGCGAGGCGGAGCGATTCCGGCTGGACAACGAAACAAGAGTTGATGTCGAAAATCGGGCTTATTGGTTGACTGTTACTAATCAACGGTGGCTTGGTATACGTCTTGATATGCTGGGAACACTCTTGACGTTCTTCGTCGCCATTCTTACTGTTGCGGCTCGCAAGAGCATCTCCCCATCTCAGACGTGAGTTTAATGCGCGCATCCCACGCATCGCGACTGACTGTAGTCCAGTGGTGTCACATTGTCTTACATCTTGCTTGTACAGCAAGCATTTGGATGGATGGTCCGTCAGAGCGCTGAAGTCGAGAACGACATGAACGGTGTCGAGCGGATTCTCTATTACGCCAATCAAGTCGAACAGGAGCCTCCTCATGAGATCCCGGATAGTAAGCCACCCCCTCAGTGGCCGGTATGTTGCCTTGAATTACCTTGTTAGCGTCTTCTGACATAAATCATAGACACACGGCCAAGTCGAGCTTAAGAATATCGATCTTCGTTATCGTCCCGATTTACCGCCTGTCTTGAAGAATCTGTCTATGAGCGTGAGAGGCGGAGAGAAGATCGGTATCGTCGGACGGTACGTATTTTGGCATCAACTTCGTCCGAACCGAGTCTTATTGAGATGCACAGAACTGGAGCTGGCAAGTCGTCGATAATGGTTGCCTTGTATCGGCTCGTGGAGGTTAGTCTTCCGATGTTTTGAACCGAACACGTCACTGAAGGTACCTCTAGCTTTCCGCGGGATCAATTGAGATCGACGGTGTTGATCTTGCTAAGATCGGCTTGACTGACGTTCGCAGCAATATCGCGATCATTCCTCAAGATCCCTTGCTTTTCAACGGTATGATATTCTTGCCGTAGATACTCACGTACATCCTCCTGATGCATCGAGTACAGGCACGCTTCGTACCAATCTGGATCCTTTCGGACAACATGATGACGCGCGCTTGTGGGATGCTCTGAAGCGATCGTATCTCGTGGACACTGCCAGAGAACAAAACAACGGAGGACAAGAAGGCGGCTCAGGCGCTCGGACTCCCGTCGTTAATAACAAATTCTCATTGGATACTATTATCGAGGATGAGGGCGGAAATTTGTCCGTGGGACAGGTATGTTTCTGATTCCTTTCATCATAGCGATGAGCTGACAGATGTATAGCGATCTCTTGTATCACTGGCGCGTGCTCTTGTGAAGGATTCTCGGGTCCTTGTGCTGGATGAAGCCACCGCGTCCGTCGATTACGAAACCGATCATTATATCCAACACACCATTGCGACCGAATTCCACGATCGCACAATCCTATGCATCGCTCGTACGTTGATCAATTATGCTCTCATCAGCTTAATCCTTATACATATGATATCCAGATCGTTTGCGCACAATCATCGCTTATGATCGCATCTGTGTCTTGGATGCTGGTCAGATCGCCGAATTCGACACCCCTTCCAACTTGTACAAGAAGACGGATGGAATCTTCCACGGAATGTGTGAGAGGTCGGGTATCACGTTGGAAGATATCGCATCTGCGTCCTTGGCTAGAACGCAGAGCTCTTTTGCGGAGAATGCTTCATCATGATAGAGTCGTAGAGGAATTTGCATTGCATCAGTTTTGTATACACGGGATCTATATACTGTTAGTTTAATAAGGGAAGAAATTCGAGGAAGCCTTGTATGACACTTGAAAAGACAAGGCGGCATGGTGCTGATGTATGTCCACTGTGGCATCATCAAACGAAATTCACCGTACCTTCCGTGTGGGGGCGGCTGTCTCGGCCCGGGGAAATTTTCCTGGCCTGCCCTAAAGTGCTCCGCTGGGTATATAAACCCTCTCTTTTCGTATGTTGTCTCCTTAGAACATACTCAGCTAGGATCTATTCTATAGAAACTAACTCGGTATCTCGCATGTTTAC
This sequence comes from Sistotremastrum niveocremeum HHB9708, assembly GCA_001630475.1. Taxonomy (NCBI): domain Eukaryota; kingdom Fungi; phylum Basidiomycota; class Agaricomycetes; order Sistotremastrales; family Sistotremastraceae; genus Sertulicium; species Sertulicium niveocremeum. Next base: position 28,950 of record KV419400.1, read on the forward strand.
TCATGCCGCATCCTTTAAAGGAGTTCGATGACAACTCACGCTTGCCTCGTATAACCGAGAACTATAGAAAGTCGAAAGATTTTCTTCGAGGACGTTCGGTGGATTGGCTGACTTTTCTTTGAGAAGCTGGTCTTTTTGCCAACGAGTGCAGCGCAAGTCTGACTCCTTCCTTTCTATTGACTGTCTTCCCTCCATTTTTTGTATTCGTTTGGTGTAGTCGAACTTTGAATATCATTCGCGGAATGAATCATCCTATTGAACATCATGTCAATTGCTACAGTCTCGTCATAGGAAATGCAGAGAACAGATTTTCAGAGCTCGTCGTATGCAACACAGCGTCGTCAAAAAAATATTGGAGAATGTACAATCAGAATGCGGTTCGGCGTTCGTTCAGCAGCTTCTGCAGCCTCTCCTCATCTCGAATGGTCGCTCTGCGAATTGTAAGGGGTGCGGCAACGGCCTCGTCTTCTTTAAAGGGATCGGATTCGTCTCTGATCGGGGCAGGTGGCATATATAGCGTCAACTTCGGATTTGGGATAACAGCGTCGCTAGATGAAGGAACTTTGTCTAGAGGACGCATCGTGTAAGGAGGTAATCTGAATTTAGTCGTGATCGGGAGCTTCTTCGGCGGAGCAGGTATTCGAGCTTTCTTGCGAGAAGGGAGAGTCGACCATTCTTTATCTCCGTCGGGCTGGAATGATTCGTAGATGTCTCGGAAAGCAGGTCGGCTTTTAGAGCGAGACGGAAGAGGTATATCGTATTCGTCATCCTCTCGGACGCTGTCGAGGACAGGTACGGCAGATCTGAACGGCATGGGACGGGGCTCGCAGATCGTATCGGCTTCGGGCTCGTCGAGATAAGAACGGTTCTGTCTCATAGGTCAGATCTCTTGCGTCAAGTAGATGGAGAAACTGCATCACAAGTGGCTTTGTCCATGCGGGAGACTCCGAGAGAGTATTCGACGTATAAGCGTTGACAAAGGACTCGACCGGTCTGAAGATGTCCTCTGGGCGAGTGGATACGGGAGGTTTCGAGGTTTTAGGATCTCTAGTAAGTCTCCGAGTCGCAGGAAGCTGGTCGGGATCGGACGGCGTCGAGGACGAAATTCTCGAGTCTATGGTATTCGAGACGACCTTTTCCTTAGACGGCGGTGGAGGCTTCGTTTGAACCGGATCTCGGTGGAATTTGTATGTAGCTAGCTTTGGCGGTCGAGATTTAACGGAGGCAGATGGGATGATTCGAGCGGGTGGTGCTTGGGCAATTACTTTCTGAGCGTTGTTCGATTTCGCATTCGATTTATTCGTGGGGAACGAGGAGAGAGGTTTCGTCGTACGTGTCGGAACGTCGTTTTCGTCCACAAGTGTCCCGTCGGAAGAAGGAAAAGAGTCGTTCAAAGGTGCAGGCTTGGTGCTGACATTCGAAGAGGGTTTAGAAGCTGGTTTGTAAGATGATTTCGGATCTTTTTTAACAGGCTGTGAGGGTTTCTTCTTCGATGCCGCATTCAGTTTCGCTAGAGACCAGGGGTTTGGAACGAAAGTGGCATGGTCTTCGCGACTGGATAGATCGAAGAGCTCGTCAGGCCTCGAAGCAGGTTTGGAATCGTTATCGTCTTTTGGATCATCAGAGTCAGAAGATAAGTAACCGCTCCTCAGATTGAATGTCCAAGCCATGTCGTCTAGCTGGATGTTGGAACGAGACGAAGATCATGTCGGACTTTGAAAGAATAGGGTATTTCTGACATCGCGCATATATAGAGCATTTAATCGTATCTCGGCCTATTAATATTGGGAAAGGAGGATACAACATCGAGAGCTAATAAGTCATGAAGGGAGAAGTAAGTAGAAATGGAGCCCATCGAGCGACGGAAAAAAATCTTTGAGTGAAGTAAGCAGCCGGATTACAAGCAACGAAGGCAAGGTCTTCAGTGACAGAGATGAATGAGTCATGTGTGATCGTGAAAAGGGCGTAAGGGTTTGCTGGGAGTTTGTAACAAATGATTAAAAGCATGGTATCGAGGTCATTTCTTCTGGAGTAATATCGTCCGGGGTCGGTTCGTCTTCGTCGCTCGAGAGAGTAAGATCAACAGGCGTAGGAGAAAGGACAATGCGTTTTCGTTTATTGAGCGAGCAAGCTGCAATAGTAGTGGCCTGAGGCTTTTTGGAGCATCCGACGTTGACAGAGAGTGTAGACTTTTTCTTCTTTTTGAAAAAATTCGTGATCGGCTGAGAGCGAAGGTCTTTCTGACGCGGCGTTTTACTTTGATAGTGGTTAGCTTTTGGCTTTGGACGTGTCAAGGGTCTCAGAATGCCTTTGGTTGTCGTCATGCAGCTCATCTTCTCCCACGAGCGTATCCGACGATGGAAATTCGGTATCCGGCTACAAACTTGTAAGTAGAGTTCGATGCACGAGGTAAAATCGGACAATATAATAGTAACTCTTTTTCTGCGTCTTGCGCGACATCGTTGTGGTTGAAAGTCGGCGAGATGACGAGGCAGGCTATGAGTCGAAAGGCGTTGGTTGAAACGACAACTCAGCGGAGTTTGAAACGCCAAACGGCACTCCGATTCGAGAGCGGCCGGCAAGCGCCGACAAGGTACATCTTGCCAATCTCTATGTTCTGTGTACTGCCGTATGCAGATATGATCTGCTTTATCTGATCCTCTATATCGTATTTCCAATTCCAAATCGAAAACTCTTCGCATTGATAAGCCTCTTTCGTCGGAATCAATAACTGATAATGGCGCAATGCCGATATTGCAGGAAGCTAGCCTGACCTAAGCTATACCATGCAGCAGGCCTGTGGAACCCTTCGCAGCACTTCCGGCATCCATTTGATGCATCGAGAAGAGCAGCGGAACCATATCCTGACAATTGTGCCTATAGTTAGCTGCCCTAGTCTCAGATCTTATCTGTCTGAGCAGGTCGTCTTATGTCAGAGCGCGGAATCCAGTTTCAGGGATCAACGTAGCGCCGCACGGAATCAAAAGACGCCTGACAATCCGATGCAGTCTTTCCCAATCGGTCTCTCTTATACCAGTCACAGACGTCCTGGAAACTGGTTTATCAAGCAAGAGTGCCCTCTTTTGCTTCCGCCCCTTTGTCAAGGCGCCTGTTCCTGGCTAATTCGCAGCATTTCCTTCTCCGATATTACTAGGATCAACTGTGCACACACGGGGCTGTGGTGCACGGAAATCAGAATTTCTGAGGCAGGGACCTGCCAGTATAAGACACCAAAATCCCGAGATCGGAATTTCACGGGTGAGTTTACCCGCCCATGAGAAATGCACCGACTGAAGCCAACAACCCTCTAGCACTGCATTTTCTAGTCAAACTTAGCATACTGTTGCTGGTAGTTCCTCAGAGGATGTACAGATTTGTGAGCCACGAACCGGGAACCTGAATGGAACCACGATTGTTCCTAGATTCTAGCGACGCTTATACGCCGCCGCTCCACAAAAATTGGATTGCGAGTTGTACTATCCCATCAAGAGCGCGGAGTGCGAAGACATTTGGAGGTTGTAATTTGCCTTTTTGCCTCGTTTTCCCCATGGAGTTACAGGTAAGCGAAATTTTACTTCCGTGCCATGGCACTGAGTCGTCATCCACGTTAGAGACGTCATCATACACATGGACGAAACGTCGAAGTTCCGAGTTTGCTTTCGTTGGCTCCTTCATGCATCTCTCCAGCGCTTGTTTGGGAGATCGGCCGACACTTCATACATTTGGGTGCCTTGTTCACGAGACTAAACGCAGATTTCACGGTGGTTCGAGATGTGAAACATGGATTTGTTCCTTGTGACACTCCTGCGAGGTGTGTGTACCTAGAAGGCGCAGTCGTAGCCACTCGGCTGGTCCTTGAGACATTGATGACTGAGCACTGGTGGAGCACCCTGGGATCCTTCGCTTAGTCTAAACTCTAAAGTCAACAAAGCAATGGAAGCGCTCTATTTGTTCAGGTATGTTTTTAGAATCACATTCGGCGTTTCAAATTATTCCATAATCCTGCCAGTGACCGTCTTCGATCCAATAGTTGGTTGGTTCATACCCACGAAGGAGATCCGAGAGAGCGATGAGTCCTATAAGTTCTCCGTGGGTAGAACCACTCGTCTCACAGGCCTTCGCACTACCCCATTCGCTGCACTGTGCTCTTGGTCAAGATGCCCTCTTCTTCGATCCCTTCTCGAGACAGTGAAATCGTCGAGCAAGACTTCGACAGCTCTAAAAAATCCTCCCTCCACGACGCTATTCACCACTCTCACTCACAACAGAGCCTGCCATGGAAGGAGCGAATTCGGTGAGCGATTATGACCCTGCTGGTTGTCTTCAACGCCCCTCATCACAACTGCCCTCTCGTAGTCGGTTCACACCCGCATGGTTCTATGTGATACTTGGTTTTTCAATCACCGCTCTAAACCTATGGGCAGTCCCATACAACCATGAATCTCTTGCATTGAAAGTGGTGTCCCTGATTTTCTGGATCACCGGAGTAATCATTCTCTTCTCGTTCCTCGGGTTGACCGTCGCTCGATTCTACATGTTCCCCGGACTATGGACCAAGGTCCTCAACCATCCGGAAGAATCGGTCTACCTCACATGCATTACAATGTGTTTTGTTCCGACCATAAATTATATTACGTGAGTATCTCTAGGGCTTTTTATAGAAGTCTTCTCTGATCGCACGCTGTAGAAATGGTTTGGTCGGCTGGTGGCACTTGTTTGGGCCCGATAGTCATCGTCTCCTCTATTTCAATTTTGCCTTGTGGATGGTGGTGAGCACCATCGCGTATGGATTGACATTTGTTATATTTTATAAGATGTGAGTATACTTTGCGTGTTTTTCATACAAAAGGCTTCAACATTGCATAGGATCACCGTTCATAAGCACTCCATTAGCACGATGTCGGCTGTCTGGATGGTTCCTTTCAACAACCTTATCATCGCGTCCTCCGACGGGACGGAACTAATCTCCTATCTCAAACCTATTAACCCCAGTCTTGCGATGTTCTGTGCCGTCTGGTCGTTGTTCTTTTTGTCGCTGGGCTTCATTTTCAGTGCATTCCTGATGGGAGTGTATATGCAGCGCCTCATCGTTGATGGATTCCCCGGCCCGAGCACGGTCTGGTCGAGCTTCCTACCTTTGAGTATTTGCACACAGACTGGCTTTACTGCGCTCGTCCTATCCTATGGTTTCGCTTCGTTGCTGCCATTAAAATACGGTAACAGCGAACTTCTCAATAGTACAATCGTGCCGGATGCGCTGAGAGCTATTGGAATGGTGATTTGCCTTTGTCTTTGGATCGTTTCTCTTTTCTGGCTTGGATATGCCATCGTGAGTAGACCCACAATTTCTCTCGAGATCTTACTTATAGAAACGCCTCATTTCCAGAGCGCTGTCTGGTACAACTATCGCAGAGGTGGAATCCAACTCGGGGCGGAAAGCTGGGCTTGGGTATTCCCTTATGTGAGTCTTAGTCAACAGCACTGTGTCAAGGTCTCACTAAATGTATGCTTGCTCACTTTCAGGGCGTTTTGGGAGTCCACACATATGCGATTGAACTGGAGCTCGACTCCAGGGTTTTCCGTGTATTGTCAATGATACAAATGGTCACGGTCGTTCTCTCCACCAGTATCATGTTTGCTATCACCCTTCCTGGGTTCTTCAAGGGCACGATATTCCATTCCCCGGTAATTGAGGAGGAAGAGTTGGAAGCAAGTTCTAGATTCAAGAGTCACGATGCGTGATATTATCTGAACTCTGTAAATGTTTCGAAGGATTTGAGCTTAAGCTTACGTTGTTTATGCGATCCGAGTTCAGCTGTTATATAATTCTATCTTAATTTCTCTAATGGCGTTGGTTGTAAAAAATACCACCCTCTTGACACACTATCAGAATATGTGGGACATCCAGGTTATCGTCGAATTTGTCGCCCACAGCTTACTGGTCATAAGACTCAAACACATTACGATGACGAATTGTGACGACTCAACACGGCTATCGAATTTGTATTCGTGGGAATATCCGGAAGTTAGAGATCTGTTACCCATCCAAGATGCGTGACTCCGGTTCTCTTTATCTAGACGTATAATGTCCCAGACCCACACCACGACTGTTGAGTACGTCTTACTGATCGAGCAATCATCTATTGAACTGGAGCCATAGCTGTTCCGTGATGACACTGTTCGGCGGATCAAATCACCTAGGAATTATGGCGTTGTCCTGGTACGTCGCACTCGCCTCTGTCAACTTACACCAGCTCATTGCAACAATACAACGCCGGTCATCAGAGATGTTGGCCCGACTCCGACAACATCAGCCCCATCCACGCAGCCACCGATCCCCTTTCACGACCATTGCAACGCGGCGAAGTCTGGGTGACCTTTCCGCCGAGCACCTCCCGAGAAATCGTACAAGAGTCGGAATTGACCTTGGTGGACAGATCTTTCAATATAGGCAGCCCTGTGAAGAGAAGCTTTGACGATGTACAGTCCGGCATTGTGATCGACGTCGAAACCAAAGCTCGCCTGGAGCACGCGATCTCCGGTGTTGTTGTACCGGGGTGGATTTCTACACTGGACGTGTATCCATCCCCTCCTTTGGAGATTGGAGATTATGTGATATATGATGATTGGGTTGGACAGGTGAGAGGACCGGTATTGGCATTCATCCGACACATAATCTTATGTGGATGCATAGATCGAAGAGGTTGGTCCTCTGCAGACGAATGAATACCTCTTTTCATCATCCGCAAGGTGTTCGACGAATCCACGGTCCAATTAGGAAGTGGCGATCTAGTTCGCGTTCCTGAGCTTAGTGCCCGTTTGACAGTGGGCGATCGAGGTTATGTCCGCCCTCACGTATCTCTTCTCTTCGGCATATATACTTAAGATTATTCTCAGGATGTTCTTCCAGCTCAAATACAGCCGATGCCTTCGTTACATACCCTCGCTCGAAATCCTGAAGCCTCACATTCCGACATCGTCATCGATGTTCAGCAGACTGTTCTAGCCATCTCTTGGCTCGCAATTAACCAATCGGTGAGTCACGAACTGCAACTTAGATGTCCTTCTGATTATCCTTCAGCTCGATGAGAATGTGGCATCACAGAAGAAGAGGCCTGCGCAATTCTGGCATGGGTCTATGATTAACGACTTGGTGGCAGTCTCAGCAAAGACAAATAATGATTTGAGGATGGGAGAATCGGTGCTGTTGCGAGACCCTCTCTCTAGCTTTGCAAAATCGGTCATACCTACTGTTCACGGAACGAAAGGATCGGACGATAAGCGCCCGGGCATCGAGGTGCGAACAATGATGGTAAAGGAAACTCGTACGACCGTGACCGTTCTATGGCAAGACGGCACGACTGGGAAGTTCAACGCAAATGATCTTTTGCATCACTTGAACCCAGACGAATACGAATGCTGGTAAGAGCACCCAATGACTTCTCTAACCGGACAGCTAATTTTATCGCAGGCCTGGAGACTATGTTTTATTGAAAGATGAAGGCGAAACTAAGACGGCTATTGTTCAATACGTTAAAGCGGACCAAAGATTGGCTTCTGTCAAGGTTATAGGCAGCGAAGAGGCCGAGCTTGTCTCTGTATTGCAACTGGACCCTTATGCAATAAATGAAGAAGTAAACGCTGCCACTGGAGCTGGAACCTGTGGCGTCAGACGTGGCGACTTTGTCTTTATTCATCCAGAGGGCACCACAAATGGTCTGGAACCACCCCGAATCCGACGAATCGGCGAGAGCGAAGCTTGGGTGTCGGAAGCGCCTATTCCGGACGAACAAGGAGGGCTTGGAGGATGGCGAGGGGAAATGATCAAGATTGGGCAGGGCATCGCTATGCAAAGCCTTAGCCAGGACGCACCATTTCATCGTCCAATATTGCCATACGAAACCCGCGGACCCAAAATTGACTGGTTTGGGGAAGTTACTGGGGTAAGCGTCTGTGTTCAAGGGTGGATCAAACGACTGATGTGTTCTCAAGCTTGGACTGGACGGTACAATCGAGGTCACTTTGCTCGACCATTCGACTGTGTCACTACCTTTGGAGAGGTTGACGAAACTCAATGACGCATTCGAAGACGGTGAGGATGTTTGGGACGACGAGGATTCTGATGCAATGTCCATGTCAACGATGTCTCCGACGACGGATGCCGCTCAGTACCTCAACCACTTCGAATCTCACGAGCATGGAGCTTCTATGGAAACTTGGGATCCCAGTGCAAGGTCCTGGGCATCCATGCCTTCTCCAACTCAATCTGACGAATGGGAAGATGAAACGATGGAGGTAGACCCGCCCACGACCACCAACTCTTCCAGGCCCCCTAGGCCCCTTCCGACGATAAATTATCCTACTATGTCTGCGGATGAGATAATAGCGAGCCTTGAAAACGATCATTCAATGGAGGCCAGGGCTCAGCTGGCCGCTTATCTAATGAATCATAGGCTCGCATATCCTATTCAGCCCGCTCAGGCTCCACCTGATTACTTTACACCTCCTGCTCCTGTTTCGGGAGATGTCACTCCTCAAGCTGGCCCGTCTGCTCAATCCTCTGCTACCAAAAGTCCTCAATCCCCTCCTATCGAGTCCTCGGATATGGATTCAAATATGGGGGACGAGGACGAAGCATGGCAACGGTTTGCGGTTCTCCCAGAAGCGCCTCCCGATCATGCATTCTTCAGTTCGAAGCCGGAACAGCCTAACAAGACATTTATGACCCGACTGCAGAAAGAGTATCGAGTGCTGAGATCTAGTCTCCCAGGTATTTTGTGATCTCCTCGTCGATGACTCTTCTGCTCATATGTCACCTCTAGAAACTATACTTGTTCGGGGATACGAGGATCGCCTAGATTTGCTTCGAATATTGATCATCGGTCCGGAGGGAACGCCGTATGAAGACGCGCCTTTCGTCATTGACTGGCAGCTTGACGCGGATTTCCCGCAATCTCCACCAAAAGCTCATTTTCATAGTTGGACGAATGGCAATGGTCGAGTGAATCCGTGAGTCACTATTCGTCTCATTGTGATGAATTGAGTTGACATCTCCGCCAGCAATCTGTACGAGGAAGGCAAAGTTTGCCTATCGATCCTGGGAACATGGAATGGTGACAAGAGTGAATCGTGGAGCGCTACTCGATCGTCTCTGCTGCAAGCATTTGTCTCGATACAAGGTCTTGTCCTTGTCAAAGAACCGTACGTCTATAGTTGTCATAAATGTCGCATTTAATTGACACCGCTTAGATGGTTCTGCGAGCCCGCGTATGAGAAGTTGCGTGGGACGGACGAGGCCGTTGTCAACAGGTAAGGCCTTTTCAATGTTTAATCCAAAGGTGCTGAGCATGGTCTAGTCGGTTATACAGCGAGAAAGCATACGTGCTCTCAAGAGGCTTTGTCCGACATGCACTAGAGGTCCCGCCTCAAGGTTTCGAGGAAGAATTGTCGACCATCTACTATATGCAGGGACGACTAGAAAGGGTTATAAATCAGAGCAAGGTCCTGATGGAGCGTTGCAAAGGCAAAACTCCTGAAGCGGCTCCATCGGACCCCTATTCGCCGGAATTATGGCTGACGGAAGGAGGAGTTATATTATTATCGAAGACACTGAGGAAGTTGGAGGCCATACTTGCTGCACACTCAACAGAGCCGAAGGACGGATCTCCTTTATAACCAATGGTGGCCGTTTACACTCGCTTATCGATGAGCTACATGCACGCTGTTTTTATAGTCGTTTCTATTTTCCTGCATTGCTTTGAAGACTCAATCATGTCAACTTTCTCTCTCATCACACCACATTTTTTGGCAGTTTCTTGGTATTTATAATGCCTAAGCGTGACTAAGATACACGAGGGACGTCCTTGATTCACAAAACTCAAACCTCGGCAAGAGGGGTAAGAGAAAGAGTGTCAAAAAGACGGTCGCACCGGCCTCGGGTAAGTAACGATTGTGCGCGTCAAAAAGAAAGAATAAAAGAAAGAGAGAGAAGGTGAAAAGAGAGAATAGTATGTACCAACTAGCGACTTATAAGGTCAAAAGTACGTGCTTTGTCCTAAAATGCATGCTCTGAGAGCTGGAGGTGGGGTATCAAAATCCCAAACTCGGAAAGAAGGGCAAAGAATGGAAAGAGACATCGTACGTGAAGAAACGACAGAGAGAATAAAGAAAGGAATGGACTGTGTCATGGTCCGACCGCAAGGCATGCGGTGAGCGTGCCGAGGAAGCGGGTGGAGGGGACAACGGGCTCTATGGTAAAGGAATGCTGAGGATGCGGAGATGGAGGACGGAACGAGATGCAGCATGGCCGATTCAATACAAATGTGAATAAAAATGGGTGTAGACGTGCATAAGGGATCCAGGACATGAATACGAGGAGATGAATGGATGATATCAAGGAATGTGAGGGAACAAGCGAGGAGGAAGGCCATCAGGTACAACTGTCCACTAATGAATTCTTCGGGAACGTCTGCTTGTAGTCATTCACCCATGTCGTCCTACGTTACCCGGGAAAGTTAGTAGATGGACGATAAGAAGGGGGGATGATGGGACGTACAGATTCTGATTTGTATATGCTTCTAGGTATTGATTGATATATGCTTGCGTCGGGAAATCATCCGGATCACAGCCGATGTTGATGGCATCGGGAGGTTGGTAGACTCGGATCCAGTCCACGAGCATACTCGTCGGGAATCTGAGATGCTCAAGATCAACGTTGCCGAAGTTCCGTGACATCCCCAAATTCGCCAACAAATACTGGAAGCCAGAGCGTTAGAAGACATTTGAAGGCGAAGCTCGTGATAGACTCACCATGGGCTCCTGTGGAACAGGACGCGCAGCAATTCCCACTCGTGCATCCGCGGCCATACCCGCCGCCTCTATCGTCCACACAGGAACACCGCTCGACACCCAAGTGATATAAGCATCGTCGAACCCAGGCTTATACTCGAATCCATACGTCTCGAAACATCCTGCTTCGAACTCGTAACATTCCGGATTGGTGAATGTGATACTGGATGTCGCCTGTTGAAAAGCACCGCCCATATAACCATTCAGATTCGTCGTTGTCGTATTGTATATCTTCAGATTAGCAGATGTGTTGAACCATTCATATCCAGCATTGAATGGGCCCCATTGAGCGGATTGAGAGACACCAGGAATGAGAGTTCCTCCGTCGATCTGAGCTTCGAACATGTCGATTTCGGGAGCGGAACGACCGACGAAAGTGCCGTCCTCTGAATGGACAGGACCGGGATGTGATTCTCCGGGACAGGTACAACGCGAAAGACGTTGACCGGGGAGATAAGAGAGAGCGTATGCGGCGTCTTTTCCTCCGGTGTTCAGTGCAGCGGGAGGTCCTCCATTCAACGTCTGATTCGGCATCGTCCCGACATCACACGAATCATAGGTATATGGCCACATTCCTTCCAGGGATGCACCATAACCGGCTCGTCCTAAATTACCCATGGCCCAGATAGCAGGCCATAGACCGAGAATGTTGTTGAATCCTGGGAGTTGGACACTGGCAAGGACCATGCCACCCGTGAAACAGAACTTGTTCCACGTCGACATCATGCCTCCCTGATAAGAGAGATTATGCGTCTGCTTTTCGGAGAGTGTGATCTGGAGGTATCCCCCGCCCGTCGTGATAGCACCTGGGTCGTACCACTCCAGATTGTTCGTCTGCCAATAATGAAGATCAACAGCTTCCCAATAGGGATCGTCTCCGGGATAAAAGCTGCGGTTATCGACGTTGAACTCATCGGAGAAAACGAGCGTCCATTTTGTTGAGGGATCGTTGAATGAAGGGATTGAGAGAGCGTCTGATGGGGTATCGGGGTCGATGAGAGCGTAGCTTCCAGTCATCATAGGAACCTGCCCAGTTGCATTTATGCCTCCCAGGTTAAATGCACCGAGCGTTGAGAGCGGGTGTTTTTTGAAATAGGTGATTAATGGGTAGCCGGCGAAAAGAGTGATAAGGGCTGCGCCGAGGATGACGAGACAGCCCAGGTTTGCGATACCTCGCGATGTGAGGATCGTGCCACCTTTGTCGTTTTTCCTGTCTCGTTTGGGGTCGGGGTTATGGAGGTAGTCGTCAGGTTCCGAGTGATTGGGATTGAGGTCTGCGCCCCATAATGAAGGGTCCGGTGAGAGGTCGTACTGTAAAACAGATGAATGATGAGCTTTCTGTTGAGTCGATATAGACTGACCTTGTCAGAGATGGAAGTCAAGGACACCGCAGACTTTGACTTCATATAAGGGGTCTAGAGAATATTGATGAACATTCGCTCATCATCAAAAAGAGGCCTGGACGCACTTCGGTGTTGTGGATGGTGTTCCTCGACCCCGATGGACCTGATAGCGCGGCCTGCACGCTGCCCTTTGACCCTATGGTCGACGGGGGAAGAAGGCTGGTGGTTGATTGAGCAGGTGAACCAGTTCCACCGTAAACTTGACGAAAAGAGGGTTGTTGGGCTGGTCGCTGTCCCGCGCCCGCGCCTGCCTTGAGATACGGGTTCTTTGAGCTGCCCTGGGAGGCGGGATTGTTGGCGGCGAAGGGGTATATGGGTTTGGGAGGCATTATGGGAGAGGGAGCGGTCGTTGAGGATCGGGAGTTGCCGGCCTTGTCATTAGTTTTACTCTGGCTGTCTATTGTTAGCCGTCGCTTTATTATAGACTCTCTTTGTTCGTCGGGCGTCGGTGTCGGCTTCTCCGCGTTGCAGGGCAATATCTACGTCGTACAATGCTTAACGGTACTGTTACGGATCGTCATATAGGGTCTGCATTCAAGGCGACATTGTAGCGCTAGTTCCGACACCGACGCGCTACCGTCGGCTTAATTTGGTTGCTAACGGAACAATGGCCCACATGGCGGTCCCTGTCTGGCACATCGAGCGCATCGACGAGCAACGTTCACAAAGCCAGAATCGTAAAAGCGCCAGAGTCCTAGAATCAACGTGTAGACCCAGCTGGAAGGAACCGAACCCAAATATGCGTACTTGGCAACCCAGATTAGCCAATATGAACAGCTTCGTTCCTGGCTAGTTACGAACGAAAAGTCAGAAGCTTGCACGCTGGCGCTTGGCAATACTCTTGAGGTCATTGAAAGTGCGTCGTAGAGCTCCGTTGCGCTATGAAATATTACCCCGAAAGGGTACAAAAGGCTAGGATAAGGACGTCTAAAACCAGAGTCTCCAGGCGAAACGCTGGTCCTTTGGAGATACTCCCCCTTCGAGAGAGCTACACGTCGAAATGTGAAGTCATAGTTCCAGAAGAGTACGTCCAAGGAAAAATGCAGTTCGGATCAGAACGTTTCTTGTTTCGTGCCTTCCTAAAATAATACAAGCTCGCACGAGAGTCTTCCCAACAGAGTATGCCGAAGAGCGCAGTCATAGCCAGTTCACGACCACGACCAGCTCCATCATCTAGAAGCCGCAGAGGATAGATAAAGATATCAGTACGTGGCTAAAGGCTAGTAAAGCAGTGTTAAAGCTCTACGCCAGGTGAGCGCTCGAGGCAAGACCCAACGCCGATAGCCGCTATCTCCGGGCGACCCTCTTCGTCACTAGCGCCATAGCAATCATGCCAGTCGATCTCCCAGTCGAATTGATCGTTAGAATATTATGCGAGCTGGATCTCCAAGCATTGCATGTTTGCATGCGGGTACGTAGACAATATTTTTGCATCCACTCTTAATCTCATCGTTTGCCTAGGTGTCCAAGGACTTCAATCGCACCATCAAAGAATCTGCAGTTGTCCAGTATCAACTAGAATTACTCTCAAATGGGCTCGTCGATGGCCCTCCAGGACTACGTCGTTTTATGTCTGCGGCGAGTCGATATCAAGCTCTCGTGGACCTTGAGGACGCCTGGTTCAACCTTCGTCCTCGAAAGGAAACAAGACTCGAAGGAGCGCAACATGGGTCATTGTACGAGCTTGCTGGTGGGCTCTGGGCGAGAGGATATAGAGGTCGAGATGCTGGAGGAGCTCGCATCTCGTTTAGAGCTCTGCCGTCTGTGGTCAGGGGTCTTGAAACGCGCGAAATTTTCCATAAAGACAGACTGGAAAATATCCGCGATTTCGCTATGGACCCTGGTCAAGATTTGTTCATATTCGCGGAGAGAGTTAGAACCTTGTGAGTGCCGCATTTACTCTCGTCACTGCGTCGAATTAACTCTTTTCCGAAATAGTGGTGATCCCGGTGGTCATTATTTGATCAACATCCGTACAATCACTGGGAATGTGCAGCATCCTCATGCACTTAAGGAAACCCTCGAATTCCAAGACGATGGGCTTCATCAACATGAAGCCTTCACATTCCAAATATGCGGGCCTATGCTAGTCGTTCTCTTCTCCTTTGACCGGAATGACGACAGTAACTCTGTCTTGGTCATTTGGAATTGGCAGACAGGAAAGAGGCTAGCGGTAAGGGTAACTCATCCAGTCTTCCTATGCATACAATACTTACCATCTTGACGACAGTCCCGTGAGGGCGGGCAACGAAAAATCTCGTCATTCACACTCGTCACTCCAACCCTTCTCATGACATCTGAGTACTACACTCCTCCACAACAACTCGAAAATCGCGACAATGAGCCTAGACTGGTCATCTTCAGACTCGAAGAGCAAGCAGATCAGACTCTCGAACTCGTATATGCGCAGACTCTACGTCTCCCACCATTGCACCGCTCCCACCCCTGGAGCCGACGCAGAATATTCATCGACGACTTAACAATTCGTTCTGATCCTGCTCCCGTCATCCCCTCCGATTCATCATTCCTCGCACCCCCCTTCTACCTCAATTCAACACACAGGATCTTCGTCGTCACATTGAAGACATTTCAGCTTGTTCATCATTTCGCAATGGACATGTCATACACTTTCAACTTCTGCATCCCTTACAAAACTATCATCGAATCGCTCTCGAAGCCTGATTCAGAGCCTTGGGTTCCTCCTCCTGATACTCGTCAACGGACGATGAATATCCCAGGAGCATTCATGCCGGCTCAACCAGAGATCGATGATGAAGAGGAGAACGAGGATGATATTATGGACGTCGACGATTTACCATGGGAAGAACCAGACGTAGCTTTCGACAACGAATTCGACGATGCATTCGACGAGATGGAACAAGACGACGACGGATGGTCCACTGAAGAAGATGAGATTGATCCTGAGATAGTCGATATGGGTCTTCCTCAAATTCCTAACGTCGATCATCACCCTCATCATCATCATCCAAATATTCATCAACAAATGGCGCACGAGCTTGAGAATTTGGTTCTTGAACACCCGGAGATCGTCGATGCTCTTCAGAATGTAAATGCAGCGGATATTGAAATAGTCGAGCAGGCTCCGGCGCAGGTCGTGGAGCAGCCTTATGGTCTTAAATGGGACGATTGGGGCGACGAAGGAGCGAGCGTTAGTTTTCTTTCATATCTTCGCCAAAAACAACTTAATTCTGATATTTGACTGGAATTTAGATCGCTGTAACAGGTCCGCCCACACACGTCTGCTTCGTCTACGGGATGCGATACGCCACAATCTCCCGCACCGAACAACACCCTAATCCAGTGCTCGTCGTCCTCGACTTCTCACCCTACGCTCTAGAAAAAACACGTCGTCTTCAAGCTGCAGCCGACGACAATCCACCACCGTTGGCTGATGCTGGGTTCTCGAGGACGATTAAGCAGGATACAGAACCGCTGCAACCTTCTACGGATGCATTCGCTATTGGGGCGATTGGCAAGTTGCCTTTTGTGGAGACTATGAAAGAGTTGTCTACGGATGTGCGGAGTGTTTTGATTGATGGGGAAAATGTTTTGTTCATCACTGTATGTCCTTTTCTTGTTACTCATGGATGACTATTGATCAAGGCTATGACAGGACGATCACATCGACGTCTGGACTATGTGAGATCAGTAACATCCTCTGTTCTCACCGCTCCGAATAGCTCCCTTCACCGTTGTGATGCCCATTTCAATCCTGAAGCAGGCCATGGACACCGTCGTCCATAATGTCTTTTATACTGTAGTACCTGAAACACCCCGGCCAGGTAATTTCCAGTAACTGCTCGCCATAGTTAAATTTTGTGTATTATAT
The DNA here is from genome assembly GCA_001630475.1 of Sistotremastrum niveocremeum HHB9708. Lineage (NCBI taxonomy): Eukaryota > Fungi > Basidiomycota > Agaricomycetes > Sistotremastrales > Sistotremastraceae > Sertulicium > Sertulicium niveocremeum. Next base: position 45,051 of record KV419400.1, read on the forward strand.
GCACCAAAACGCACAACATGTTCAAATTGCCTAACAAATATTTTCGACGGGAAGCTTCCGAGTCAACGTGAGCATGAGCGCTTGTCTGATATCCGGCCGAGATCCCCGGTTGCCTTACTGCTACTTTGATGCAAGAGCGATCAGTAATGTTGCGACCTGAGCTGCCCGTCCGATTGTTCTCTTTCTGTGTCTCTTGCTCTCTCTCCGAGTTCTCCGAGCCTTCTTAACATCTACGACGCCCAAAAATGGAGGCTAATCTTGCTGCCCTAGCCAGATACCAAATTTCGAGGTTCTTTGAGAAAAACGCTCCTGCGACTCAAGAAGAATGCAACCTCGAGGCTATAAGAATCACAGCCACGACATCTGTACATCCAACATCTCTTCAAGGCGGGGGTAGCTACACTGTCCTCACCAGCGACGAAAGTCGCGTTGTTCAGTTTCGCTCCCCAGGCAGCGCCCTTGACATGGCGTTTCTTGGATATATCGAAAGAATTTATGGTCGTTTCGTGCCACATCACGAGTCCGTCGGGAAACTGGGCGAGCTGTATGTCTATACTATGCCTAATGTAGGAGGAGTCTCGATGTATCTTGCGCTAGATGCGCTGGACCAAAATTGTTCCCTCCGGAGGGCTACGGTCCAGGATCTTGCAAAGTACGTGCATTCTACATAATGTCTGCAAGAAGATATGTCAGCTTGACTGACTTTTGGCCATACAGGTTTTTCGCTTTGGCGTGGAATAATACGCCCGCAGAAATGCCATGCCCAAGTCGCTCTTCGCTCTTCGAAAAGTACTCAGACGAGCTCTCCCAGCTCCAGGCAGGGCTACCTGAGCGCTTTCGACCAACAGTCACCCATCTGATTTCGGTACTCCCGAGTCTATTGGAAGACACCTGGCCTCTGGTGCCCAACCACATCGATCTCCTGCAGAACAACATCCACGTGAGTAAGGAGACGGGTCATATTACGGGAATATGCGACTGGAGGGATGCCGTCATTAGTCCTTTCGGGATGTCGTTCGTGGGCCTCGAGACAATGCTCGGGATAGACACTGCGGAATATCGTTGGCGATACCACTCAAATCATCAAGAACTGCGAGATCTGTTCTGGGAGACATTATACCAGGAGATGGGAGGCGTTTCCGAGGAGAATAAAAAGCTCACCGACGCGGCGAGACTGATTGGCCTATTCTTGGCCAATGGGTTTGAACTGAAAAATGGAATTACAGTGCCTGCAAGTGAAGGAGCTTACAGCTTGCACTTTATTGAGTCAGTCACTTTGACACTTTGGGATACGCAGAACTCTTAGTGAAGACGGTGGTCACGGACACTTGCAAGTTGCAATCCAATGCTCATGCGTTGATATGCGAGGATAATAGCAACTATACTCCTCGCATGACTACCACCGTTGTCCGTGGCAACTAAAGCACTGTACTGGCAAGACACCTCTTAGTCATTTGTTTACGAAGTGTAGAGTTCTGTATTCGTTAATATCCGCTGCGAATATCAATACACCATAGTCAGCTATTATGTAAGCACTAGTCCGCCGTTATCGCCGCCATTGTGCCTGTGCGCAACTCGCTTTACTAATCATTACATCTATCTCTCTGACCGTTTCTTCGAGGCGTATAGATTCGAGATCCTGGCCGTTTCTTTTAAAATCATCAATGAACCTCGCCGTAGAGCTCATTGTCCTGATCCTCAATGAGCTGGATATAAAAGCTATCCATGTCTGCATGCGGGTAGATACTTTGCCCTCTTACTTCCCATGTCATCGAGAAGTAATGTTTCTTGTGAATCTAATCCAGGTATCTAAAAGCTTCAATGCTCTGATCAAAAATTCTTTCTGTCTTCAATATCATATCACTCTACTGTCTCATGGATTCATCGACGGACCTGGCTATTTATCGCGTTACCCAACAACGTCCAGTCGACAGCAAGCTCTATTGGACACTGAAGACTCTTGGTTCAATCTTCGTCCTCGTATGACGACCGCGATAAAGGAGGGAAACCGATGTGACTTTGCTAGATTCGCCGATGGAGTATGGGCAACATATGGATCTCACCAAGGCATTGGCCTGTGTCTAACGTTGTCGGCTCTTCCTTCCATACTGGCGGGGACCGGTTTGGAAGACTTGACGATCCAAAGTCGTATCATCAAGTTGGAAGCCAATTTTGTCGACTTTGGTGTTGAGCCACGACATGACTTGCTTATTCTTGTCGAGAAGTCGACGGAATTGCCTGGGTTAGTTTCCCAACCATCATTGAGCATGAACCACTTTGACCACACCGATAGATACCTTTCATACCTTTTCCATCTGAGAACACTTTCGCAGAACAGGCGTCATCCCAAAGCCAGCCTGGAGTATATAGAATTGTGTATACCGCTGCCTCCAACCGATGGTGAAAACGATCAACACTTCCTGTATGAAGTTTCTGGACCTGTGATCGTCATACTCATGGCTCTCAAACGCAATGGAACACTGTCACGGAGCTACCTGCGTGTATTTAATTGGGAAACTGGAGATGTACTACTGGTAAGTGTTTTGGCAACTCGTTAACGACGTGATTTGAAAAACGCGCGGTTTTGTCGTAGAACCATGACGGAGGAGACCGAATAATTTCCTCTTTCGCATATGTTACGACAGATGTCCTCATGTTAGCAGAATATGTTACTCCTCTTACATCCGATGGCCCTGCCCCACAACTCACACTGTGGAGCCTGCGGACGATCGATTTTAAACTTCGACTCGTGAAATTGCAAACGCTCCGGCTTCCTCCAGTAAAAGATGGGAAAAACTTCCCGGAGTACAAGGACGAGCTTCTGACACTGGACGAGTTCAACATTGTTGCCGACTCTGGTCTGACCGAAGATGCATCGTCATCGTCGCCACTCTGTCCTTTCCGTGTTGACGTGAAGAATCGCATATTCTTGGTGGCGTTGAAGATCTATATGGTTGGCCTGAGAGACTCTGATGATCACCCTGAACCAATCACATTCAGTATCTGTATCCCTTTCACGACTATTCTGAAGGCAATTCACTCAGGCCAACTTCTGGGCGATCCGGCGATGCAGGTTTTAGCGGATGATCAAAATGACTTTTCCTCGAGAGCTGCAGGCGACTATCAGCGGGACGTAAAGTCCGAAGAATGTGAGCATATCGGATTGGACTGGGAAGATTGGGGTGGACAAGGTGCCTGTGTCAGTCCTCTCCCTTTCTTCCGTATGCGAGATGAATATATGTGACAATTGATCTAGCTCAATGAAACAAATACAAATTCATACGACTTCTCTGTCTCTGGAATGCGTTGTTCGTACCTCCACGAACAAGGTCGTCTGATAGTCATGGATTTTTCTCCATCTGCTATCAAAAAGGGGAAGGATGCGCGGCCTATCGACATTGGTGATGTACAGCTGTGGCCGAAGCGCCCGAGGCCTGGTGACTTGGGATTCGGCAGTGAGCTCTTTGACATCAAGACGCGGGGAGAAGAAGTGTTATTTGTCCAAACGGAGCACCATCTGCCGCATGCCGAAGGTGTCATAATTGACATGGAACATGTTCTTATTCTGAATGTACGTTCCCGTAACTCTGCCGTCTTCCTGACTTATTTTACCTCTGTTTACAGAAGCATAATGTTGATGTCTGGATGATGTGAAGTGTTCAGGAGAAGAAACCCCCACGTAACGGTAACTCGTTCAAATAGCACTGAACCCACGTCAAAAACTACTTCCCGGGAGCATTCTGCGCTGTTTTCTTGGTCTCGCCGCACTGGCAGGACGTGCACGATGTAAATAAACCGACGGTTGCTAATAGAGTCGACAGTCAATACTGTACTATACCACCTCCAACTTGTTGACCTAGTGCGCTGAATACACTGGTTGAGAGTGCGTCAGCCTGAGGTACAACGCTCTCAGAATGCTGTGCTTATTATTGGAGTTGTCACTATAAATTGCCATTCTACACGAGGAGTGATATGCGCCTTGATCAGTGATTACCTAAGCAAGCGTCCACCGCCATCGACCCAAGTATCGACCGCAGGAGCGCCTCGGTCCATATGAGGTCTCTTTGACTGTGTCTCCGATTCGCATAGGCCCAATATACTGGAGGTTTCTCTAAGAGGCAATAATGAAGATCGCCGTCGAGCTCGTTGTCCGCATCCTCAGCGAGCTGGATCCGAAAGCTCTCCATGTCTGCATGCGGGTACATCCTTCGCCACCTTACCAAGGTTTTCAGAACTAATAACTTTTCTAATTCAGTTATCCAAAGGCTTCAACGCTCTGATCAAGGACTCTCCGATTCTCCGATACCATATCGCTCTATTCTCTCGTGGATTCGTCGATGGAGCCAGTGACTTGCCACTTTATCCCACAACATTCAGTCGACAGAAGGCTCTGCTAGATCTTGAAGACTCGTGGTATAACTTCTGTCCTCGAATGCGAACCAGGATCGAAGGAGGCAATTTCAACGTGCTCGCCAAAAGGTTCGATGGATTATGGGCCGAATACAGATGCCACCCTGTTGATGGTCCACGTCTAACCTTGACAACTTTGCCTTCGATTGTAATGGGGGTCGGTTTGGAAGATTCCAAAGAAAGGACTCGTGAGATCAAGTTGGAAGACGAGATTTCCGATTTTACAATTCATGACCATCAAGATTTGCTTATTTTAGCCGATAGATCAACAACCCAGAATGGGTTGGTTTTCTTTCAAGTCATTGTGTCTAAACCTCTTTTATCCCTCAGTCAGGTCGCTTGAATACACTCTTCATCTGAGAACTCTCTCGCAGAACACCTCCCATCCCAAGGCGAACAAGAGCTCACTCAAACTCTGTACTTTATCACTTCCGACTGCAGACGACGACGACGAATACGGAGAACGCTTTGTGTATCAAGTTTTCGGCCATATGCTTATGGTGCTCATAGTGCTTAAGTACGAGGAGTCGCTATGCCGTAGCTTTTTGCGGATATGGAACTGGGAAACGGGAGATGTCCTATGGGTACGTGAGTTTTGTCCCTTCGACAGTCTCATGCTAGAATTTACCCCCTTTGCCTTAGACGCATGACGGTGAAAAACGAATCATATCCTCTTTCTCGCATGTGGCAGCAGATCTCCTCATGTTGGCCGAACATGCTTCCCCTCTTACACCCGATGGCCTCGCTCCGCAACTGTCCCTCTGGAGTTTGCAAGAGTTGCCTAACGAGACTCTTAAGCTTTTGAATGTGCAGACCCTCCTACTTCCTCCAATCAAGAATGGCAAAACTTACCCAGTGCACGACGAGGAATTCCTCACACTCGACGATTTTAACATTCTTTCGAGCCCCAATCCTATAGACCTTGCTACGATGGCTCCGTCAGCCTCCCCTTTCCATTTTGATATGATGCATCGAGTGTTTGCTTTGGTCTTGGCAGTCTCTGTGCACGACCGACGTCTTCCTGAGAATTCAACCACAACGACCTTCTGTATTTGCATTCCTTTCAAGACCATCTTGAAGTCCATTTATTCGGGACCACTGATGGACTGTCGTAAGGAGTGGCCGGCTTCAGTAGAGGACTCGAAATGACTGTCTTCTTAAGGGCCAAACCAGAACCAGTTCAACATATTGTCCAAAAAGTCCACCGCGGGACCTCGAACAATCAAACAGCTGGGATTAGCTTGGGAAGACTGGGGAAGAAAGGGAGCATGTGTAAGCTTTCTATTCTACCCACCGAATACAAGATCATAATAGCTGACTCACGATTTAGTTCAACCATGTCAATGCAGAATCCTATAACTTCTCTGTCTCTGGGATGCGCTGTTCATACCTCGAGGATAATGGCGGTTTTACAATCATGGATTTTTCTCCGTCCATTCTCCAAAAGGGAGCAACAGATGCTCAGCTTGTCACGCGCGGTGATCAAAAATACTGGACTGTGCTGAAGCGCCCAAGGACTGGTACGTTGGGCGTTGGGCCCGCCATATTTGACATCGAAACGCCGGGAGAAGTATTGTTCGTTCGAACGGGGTGCGAGTTATCCGACGTGGAGGGCGCAATGGTTGACACGGAGCACGTTCTCATTCTGCGTGTAAGTTCTTTTAACTATGTTGGTGGTGTTAGATGTGTAATTATCTTTTTTACAGGGGCACGATGTAGATGTCTGGACTATGTGAATTCAGCAGCAAGCAATAGTGCGGTAAGACCTGCAATTGGCAAGATGGCAACCAACTGTGCCTCGATATTTATTCTTCAGCACTTTCTTTGACCTCCCCACTGAGTGCATCCATGGTTGCTATAATGGATAGATCGAAAGTGTCTGTGATATGATGATATTATACATGTAAAAAAAATGGAATAAAATGCCGGCACAGCGTCTGATGAACGGACTGGGGACCAGTCGGGCATTTAGCATCAGAGCATCCCGACTTGAATTTTGCTGTCTTCGAATTTATTTCAATCATACCTCCGGTGAGAGACCATTCCCTTTAAGCCTGCAATGGACTTCTCTCTTGGCCTTGACTATCATTACGGATCAAAATTATTGGCGAACGCACGGAATAGAGCAGCTGGATCCATATGCATAGATCGGGCTCGTTGCCGGCGCCTCAATCATATCTTCACCAATATCCTTCAGTTGTCAGTCCTACGACCGCCGCATGCTGACATCGTAGCTAAACCTCCCATCAATGAAGCAACAATGAATCTTCCAGTTGAATTGATTGTGCGGATACTCTGCGATTTGGACCTCAAAGCACTTCACATATGCATGCTGGTAAGCCCTCTGTCGATATATTCAGTATCACGCTGACCGCTCATTAAGATATCTCGGGGCTTCAGCCGTATCATCAAGGAGTCAGCTGTTCTCCAATATCATCTTGAACTCTTGTCGGAAGGATTCATTGATGGAGATGAACACACCCACTTGTCTTCGGTATCCAGCCGGCATCAGCGTCTTCTGGATTTACAGAAATCCTGGTTTGAGCTTCATCCTCGAAAGAAGTCATTGATTGAAGAGGGGTATCGGTGTACCCTCTATAAGGCGGCCGATGGAATGTGGGCCCGAGGATATGGTGTGCGTGACGATGACGGACCTCACGTTTGGCTACACACACTTCCATCCATCACGACGGGTCGAGCTGCTGATGAGACATCCCACACTCAGAAGCTGGAGAACCTCTCCGACTTTGTGGTTGACCCCTCCCAAGATCTCCTCATACTTGAAGAAGAATTGTTATCGCCGTACGTTCGTATTTCTCTTCTTTGCACCGGATCTAAGAGCATAGCTCATACGCCTGTAGAAACGGAGTCACTTATCGTTTCCACCTCAGAGCCATGTCACAGAATACTCGTCACCCTGAAGCACATAACGACTTCCTGGAATACGCCCTTCCATCATATACACCTGCTCCTCATCTCGACGAATATTCTATCATTCAGATTTCCGAAAACTTAATTCTCATACTTTTCTTGATCAACAATCTCGAAGAACTAGAAAGGAGTGTTTTGGTGATGTGGAATTGGAGAACAGGCAAGCTCTTGACAGTGAGTAAATGCGAGTACCTCGTCTTCTTATACACTGCAGCTCATTATGCTGTTATAGACTCACGATGGAGATCAACAAGTTATCTCGTCCTTCGCACTTGTCACCCCCAAGCTCCTGATGCTGAGCGAATATTACCCACCACGCAACTCTGCTGACGAGTGGATCCAAGAGTATGATCCCTGTCCTTGTCTAACACTCCTGGAAATCGTAGAGCAACCGGACGCCACTTCCAAGTTAAAACATGCCCAAACTTTATTGTTCCCTCGCGTTGATCCATATCATACCTGGGAAGACAGAACACTGTTCATCAGCGACTTCACTATCCGAGCAGACCCAGCTCCAATGGATTGGAAGAACAACTCTACCACATTCCACAGTCCATTTCACTCCGACCCAAGTCATAGAATATTCGTCATCACGCTGAAGATCAACCTTATTGATGGCCTCGCATTCGAGGACTACAATTTCAGCATATGTATTCCTCAAAAAACAATTATTGGATCACTTGATCGAGGAACAAAGCACTCGAACTCAGCCAGTCTAGGTAGTCCAGGTGACCTCCCACCTGCCAAAGCTCATGAACCATATGATCCCGAGAAGGTTTATAATGACGGCGGTGGCGACGAACGTGCCGACTATCTCTATCAATCCCTCAGCGGAGCTGATTCTTCCACATCAGAAGCCGACGACTTGATCTGGGAAGAGTGGGGGGAGGACGGTGCTTGCGTTAGTGAATCCTCTGCCATGCTGGCTGCACGATTGATCTCGGATTCATTCAGATTGCTACAACGCGAGCCGAAACAAATGTCTGTGGCGTCTATGGAACACGTTGGGCGACTCTTAATGAGTCCGGAACTAGCGTCATTGTGTCGGATTTTTCGCCTTATGTGGTAGAGAAGGCTCGACGTTCTGGGCTCAACTCGCAGTCGGCTGGCCAGCCATCACGGTCTATTGTGCAGGATAGTCCGGCTGACTTGACTGTTTGTCAGACAGTGTTTGATCTTGTGTCTGTTGGTAACTTGCCCCGTGTCGAGACCACGCTGAAGTTGGGAGGGCCTGCTGGAAGCGTGTTCATGGATATGGATCATATTTTGTTGGTGAAGGTATGTATAGTCTGTTTCCTCCGCAGTCTTCCGAGTAGAAGCTGATGTCTAGTCCTATATAGGGTGAGGATATTGAGGTCTGGGCCATGTAACAGAGGTCGTACAACCAGGAAATTTTCGTTATCTTGCGCCGCAACTCGGTGTACTGGCCTGTACAGATGGGGATCAGGCAAAAATATTCCCTGGAGTTTGAGCATGGATTACTGGGAATATGTGATGGTGCAGCTCCGAATTCTTGGTCATCGTCAATTGGTCATCGTTTAATTTCTCACATAAAAAATTGTGCGCGTGCCGAGGGCTTGCCGCGCATTTGAACTTTCTTTTGTGCCACCATCTGCGTAGGGCCGCGCCTGATCTGACTTAACACTTAATTATCTGCACTCAACATCGTCGTTCAGTCTATTTCTTGCTATCGCTACTCGACCTCGCTTTGCAAGCGCGTCACTCAAAGCCACTCTGAGCCAAGCTCTGAGCTCACTAGGGTTGGCAGAAGGTGGCATCGAACTTGCACAACTAGAGCAAACGAGAGCGCATCGGACTCATCTAAAAGCTGTGAATTCGACGCGTCCAAATTGGTTCTGTCTTTCTGTAAGCATCTAGCTTTTTTTCGTCAAATCCTGACGCGTCGAGCTCGTCTACAGGTCTACTCTCAGCATTACCGGCCGTGTACCCAAGGCCTCTCTCAATTCCACCTTATAATTTTCTTCAAACCATAGTTCATCATTGACTATGCAATGCCGACATCGACACCGACGCCACGAAGGACGTCTCTGCGACCACTTCTCCAGGAAGCGTCCGAGACTCGAACCCAGAGAAACTGGACCTTTCCTGAAGCTTCCGCTCGAGCTCATCATCAAAACTCTAAGTGAACTAGACCATAAAGCTTTGAAGGCTTGCAAGAAGGTTAGAATCAGCTGCACACGTCCTCGTCACGGAGTTGGCTCATGAACCATAGGTTTCGAAAAGACTTCGAAACGTGATTCAAGAATCCTCTGTTCTACAATATTACATGCAGCTTTCTTCGCTTGGCTACATTGACGGTTCTCGGGAATTGCCCCACCTTCAGTCGTCGACCGCCAAGCGTCAAGCGCTTTCAGATCTTGAGGACTCCTGGTCCAACCTTCGTCCAAGAGGTCAGACCCGGCTGAGTCCGATCCAGAGTCTTTCGCACTCTCTACTTATCGGAGGTGTATGGGCCACATGTGACGCTCGTCGGCCAGAAGGGCCAACCATCTCTTTCACGACGCTGCCCTCCGTTTTAAGAGACGTTGAAGTCCAGAACCGGACATTCAAACTGACGATACGCCCAATTGAAATCGCCATCGATCCCATCCAAGATTTACTTGTACTCGTCGAAAAGTCTACAGCCCCGTAAGCTTTCAGCCTGAGGCCTAGATCCTTCTTAGTCTTCCCTGATATTTGCATAGAGAAATCACGTATCGATTGCACTTCCGGACAATGTCACATAATGCACCTCATCCCCAGGCACCGAAAGCAACCGTTGAATATCTTCTGCCTGGCGATTGTGATCAGGAATTACACATCAAGATATCCGGAAAATTAATCCTTGTACTCTTCACGCTGTATAATAATGATGACGGGGAGCCCGAGTATACAGTCCTTGTAGCGTGGAATTGGCATGCAGGGAAGCTTCTTACTGTGAGCTTAGATTTTTTTCATCCGTTGGTCGACTCTCCCTTATTTTTGATCAGAGTTACGACGGAGGAAAACGCGTCATTTCGTCGTTCGCCCATGTCACACCGTCGCGATTCATGCTCGCCGAATATTTTATCTATCCGGACGAATTCGCGAAGCATGACCCACATATCCGACTGGCGATCTTTGACTTGTGCGAGAATCCAGACGGAAGCTGCGACTTTGTACACGCTGGATCCTTGCTATTTCCTCCGATGGGATGCCCTGATGGCTGGGGTGAACGCAGAGTCCCTAATTTCAAGATTTTTTCTGACCCTGGACCCCTCATGATGCACGAACCGCCTGATCTCCCATCGCCTTTCCATCAATGTCCTACCAACAGGATATTCGTGATTTCACTCTCGCTTACCGACGACAGTGAATTAGGCGTCACTGTTTGTTACGATTTTAGTCTCTGCGTTCCCCTCGATGCAATCATCAAGGTTCTACCTCTTCTACCCGGAGCGGCAGCTGCAAGATACCCAGCGTTTGGAAATGATAGCCAACACAATGATGCTCCTCCTCTTCGCGGTACAAAGAAATACATCACGCCAGAAAACGCCATGAGAGTTCTGGATGCAGAACCAGAAGGACTGAGTTGGGCCACATGGGCTCAGAAAGAGGTCATAGTGAGTGTACATGTTTCATCTTGGGCCTTTGTTCATCGTCGAAACAGGTGATGGACACCAACCGACGAGTCTGCTCTGTTTCCGGAATGCGCTGTGCGGCCATGGAGCCAATCAAGGGTAGCGAAACCCAGGCGAACCTTGTGATCATGGATTTTTCACCTTTCGCTGTCTTTCATATGAACGAGGATATTGAAGAGGCAGAATATTCAAGGGAATTTGCGTGTGGTGGCGATTTGGCAGATACTCCCGCAATATTCGACATTCCAGAGGACGAAGTACTAGACGACGAAGAATTGGTACCATTTGTTCGAACGAAAAGAATTGTGCCCCGCGCGTCGGAGGTGTTTTTGGAAATGGAGACGATTATCTTCACGAGGGTGTGTATTCTTCAGGTTGCATCTGCTTTAAATATTGGTTGACACCTCTTCCAGTATAATCATGAACATAACCATCTTGACGTCGATGTTTGGACTATGTGAGATGGGCGATATAGCACCAACAGCGATCTATCCTGACCCACAAGATTATCATACAAAAGTATCATTATTGCTTAATCTGTACTCGATCTCCTGTTACCCGGGCTTACTCTGTGATTCGACCATCCTTATTGATATCTCAACTATCTTGTTGCACATCGTATATACATGTGTAGAAAATCCATTCGCCAGTCAGGTCTTGCACAGAGCTTGCCGCTGCTTGGGCGCTTATCACTTCTTCGTACTAGTCCCGAGCTTAGTCCCGCCGCTTTGCCCGCCGAATTTTCAAGATTCTGTTGTGCGAATGTACCCAGCTGCGTAGAGGTTATCTAGAGCAGACTAGCCTGAGAGCGCATCGGTATCGCAGGAAAGAAGGAAGCAGAAGAATTAACTTGGTTGCTCAGTGAGTAGCATCTGACTGGCAATATTGGTTCTTAGGACGCCAACATGAAGCTCATGCCCTCTTACTAGCATCGACTGGCCTTGGCTCAGAGGCTACTATACGATTGTCTTGTATTCATAATCCTCCTCATCTCTCATCGCCATGACATGCCGACACCGGCCGCGAGATCACCATGGGCGTCTTTGCGACCACTTCTCCGAGAGGTGTCCAGATCCTGTACAGGAAGCGTGCGGGCCCTTCATGAAGCTACCAGTCGAACTTATCATCAGAATTCTCACCGAACTAGACTTTGAACCTTTGAAGGCTTGCATGAAGGTCAGACTCCGCTGAATATATTCATATCGTGACCCTGGCTCAGTGAGCAACAGGTCTCGAAAAGTCTTCGAAACGTGGTTAAAGGATCCTCCGTCCTACAATATCACATTCAGCTGTTCTCGCGCGGTTTTATCGATGGTGCTTCCGGATATCCCCACCTACGGACATCGACCGCCAAGCAGCGAGCTTTATCAAATCTTCAGGACTCTTGGTCAGAGCTTCTTCCACGATGGAAGAGCTGGCTGAGTCCTACCAAGACACTCTCGGGTCGAAAACTGACCGGCGGCATATGGACGACATATGAAGACCAGGGCTCAGAAGGGCCATTCATATCTCTAACGACTCTCCCCTCTATTTCGCGGAATATTGAGATCCAAGAACGCAAAATAGAAGAGCGCAAAATAAAACTGACGAGAAAGCTTATCGATTTCGCTATCGATCCTAGTCAAGATTTACTCTTTCTCGTTGAGAAATCCACAGCTTCGTGCGCGTCTATCAAGGAGCGTTCATCCCTTTCCTCTGATGTCTCTGCCCTAGAGAAGCCGGTTATCAATTGCATTTCAGGACGATGTCACAAAATACACCTCATCCGCAAGCACGCAAGGAAACTATTGAATACCTGCCTCCTGACCATGCTGAAGAAGAATTAATCATTCAGATATCCGAAAACTTGATCATCATACTCGTCATACTGTACAATCACGAATGGGATCTCGAATTTACGAGCTTGGTAATATGGGACTGGCACAAGGGCAAACATCTTGTTGTAGGTCCCAGTTTGTCCACCAGCTGACGGGGTTTTTTTCATTGATCATCAGAGCTACGATGGAGGACTGCGCGTTGTCTCGTCCTTCGCCCATGTCACTCCCTCGCGTTTTATGCTGGCTGAATATTTTCTTTTCCCTCGCCATCTCCGGAAGCATGACCCGCATATCCGACTGGCGTTGTTTGACTTGCGAGCGAAGCGAGATGGAACCCATCAGTTTGTATATGTCGAATCCCTCCTATTTCCTCCGATGGGCCATCTGCCTGATTGGGGGGATCGCAAAGTCACTGAATTCGAGATTCGTTCGGATCCTGGACCCGTTATCACGCACGATTCCCCTGATCACCCATCGCCTTTTCATCTGGATCCTACGAGCAGGTTGTTCCTTGTCACGCTAAGACTAACCGACGTAAGTGCCGTGAACGTCACTTCGTCCTGGCATTTCAAATTCTGCATACCCTTTGATACGGTCATCAAGGCGGCCCCTCTTGCGCGGCCTACGTCTTATCTATTCGAAGTGCCAATCACGAAGTATCTTACGGCTGGAAACGATTGTGACGCCTACGATACTCTTCCACCCAATATTTCCAAGAAACACATCATGCCGGAAAGCGCCTCAAGAATTCTGTCAACTGAACCAATCGGAAGGGATTGGGCAGCTTGGGCTCAAGGGGGCGTCTCAGTCAGTGTCACCTTCTTATCTTGTGTCCATTCTGATTGTCCAGAAAGGTTTTGCCATTGATTGAACGGAGCTATTTCGTCTTTGGAATGCGCTGTGCGGGGTTGGAAGCGATTCATGGCGATGATACCCACGTAGAACTGGTGATACTGGACTTCTCGCCTTTCGCTGTCTCAGATCACGTGGAGGATAGAAGAGATCCCGGATTCTCCAGAGCATTATGTTATGCGGGCAGACTGACTGACAGTCGTGAAATATTCGATATCGACATAGGCGAAGAGGAAGGGCTATCATTCGTTGAGACGAGGAGAATTATACCTCGTACGGCGGGAGTATTGATGGATATAGAGAATATCTTGTTCTTGAGAGTAAGTCTTCTTTTCTTGTGCTTGGATCATTCAGTTATGGATACTTACCTTGTCAGTATAACGCTGAGCACGAAGGCGTTGGACTCGATGTTGGGGCTTGGAATCTGTAAAATGAGGCATACCAACGCCTTGTGAAAATCACGAGTTCAAGTTCGCCTGTTCAATCGTTTTTGGTTCCTTCAGTAATGCGCTCTCCCCAACAAGATTCTTTTCCATTAATATTTGCTGGGATCCCGGATCTTTCAAACCAGTGCATTTCCCGTATCCGAGCCCGTTGTCTCTCCTGACGCCCTTATCTACTTTCAGTAAATGTAACTTTGAGCACCACTTGTACTCTATGCTTGTCTCTTTTATACTCTCGCGTTAGCGATAATCGAGACATATATTTGTTCAGATTTTACTTCAGTTTCGAGATCTCGCGCCCTACTACTGTTCTCCGAGCGTCGCTTCGATGTCCAGCAGGCCCGACAATCACAGTTTCACTGAGACAGAGGTAAAGTCGGACTCGCTCACTCGTTTTTTGACCTCCCTAACCTTCTATGGCCTTCTCAGAAACTCCTCGAGAAAGCTAAGCAGAAAGAGCTGAACGGGGAGCTCGACAGCGCATTCCAACTGTATATACAAGTCGGACAATCATTCCTGCAATTGTCACGCACAGCTACCAGCATCAAGTCCAAGAACTTATGCAAGGAATATGCGGGGAAGGCACTTGAGAGAGCTAAGAAGTTGAAGGCTGCCAAAGGAGAAGCGCTGCGGCCTGTGAGAGATGATGTGTATTCACAATGTGAGTAGACCGCTCTATGTGGCAGCGAAACAGCTTTCGCTGATCAAATCTCAGATAGTCAAGGCAGCGTTGTCGAAGAGTCATCGAGTTGGAATGGAATACATTTTCCACCCTGGCCTGAAACCGATCTCATTATGGGGACCAGCTCGCTGTGAGTACTACAAGCATGAAAGGCCGTAGTAATCGGATCTCATGTTGAGCAGGATAGCGCAGCCAGCATTATCACCTCTGCAAAACTCGCTGCAGGCTTCATATCGAGCACCACCATCTTCATACCATCTCTCAACCGATCTTGCACCGGATGATATTCTCCAGAATAATGTCACAGATTGCTCCCTAATATCTTCACTGGCGACATGCCTTAACCATCAAAAGCGATTTGGGTCTAAGGTCGTTTTTCTATTGTTTTCCGTCCTCTCAGTTCCTGACTACGTCTCCTAGATCTGCAATTTTCTATATCCTAGGAACGAGGACGGTTCACCCCAAGTCTCTGAGAACGGAGTCTATGCACTGAGAATCTTTTGCAACGGAATCTACCGCCAAGTTCGTATCGCCTACTCGGGTCTCGACTGATGGCTAATGAACTGTCAGGTCAGTAGGTATTACCAACCTTTTATAATTGCGAAAAATTAATAAATGGATACCTAGCAATTGATCACACTCTACCAACGACGCACTCTGGGAAACAGGTATGTGCCATTGTGAGCGCCGAGGATTCAGGTGCAACACAATTGTTCCCTGCAATGATCGAGAAAGCCGTGAGTGTCCTTTTTGGTTAGGAAGAGGTCCGGCTTTTTACCTGGAATGCAGTTCATGAAGCTCCATGGCGGATATGAATTTCCTGGCTCGTATGCTTGTTCACTTGATTCGCTCTACTCTTGGGGTCACTGACCCACGTTCCAGGAACTCTGGTGCCGACCTGCAGTAAGATTCTGCTTTGGGAAACTCCACGGTCTTCTGAAAGGATCTATAAGGACCTTGATAGGCTGGATCCCAGAAACAATTGACCTCCGAAGGTAATGTTAGATGCCCACATATGGACCACACGCTAATGCGCCTCTAGTAACCAATTTGCACGAGAAACAACATGGAGTCGTTTCCGAGCGGCATACGAACGAGGAGACTGCTTAGCAACTTTGGGTACTGGAAAGCAGCCTGTGGACATGCCCCAACGAAGACGTCATCTACTGGCATCTCATAGCTATCCTATACTGGGTATGTTCCTTTAGCGACGCCTCTCATTTGACCCCCAAGGGAATTTATCGTCGTTCTCCCAGATATCAGTTCCGATCGAATGGTGTCCATATTGGACTCATGGGAAGGAACACCTCAGTCGTCATCTCCTGATGATATCGTAGCAGTTGTCGAAAACCTGGACTTGACCGCTGGGAATACGAACAGGATCCTGAAGTTTTCTTGGGAAGAGATCTGCGAGATCTTCGACACCCTTTACCTTAGTTGGAACCCCGCAATATGGAAACATCAGACCAATCTTCACCGGTAAGAGCTTGAGCATGTCTATAGACGTATTCTGATCCCGTCCTCACAGGACGTGGAAACCCGCGAAGGAAATGAATGGGATGCCAATAAATCACAGTATGACCTTGGGCATTCCCGGCGACGACGATGTATCAAGGGACGAAATCTGCGTCCTGCTCATTCGCCATCTGATGGATAAGACGACTCATTCGCCTTTCGTTGCGCTTCATGTTGGTCAAGCTTTCGGTCGCATACAAAGTTCTGGACTCGATTCGCGAAAGGTACGATTTCTTTGCACTATTCTTTGAACACGCTTTCATGCTTCACGTAGCAAACTTACACTGACAGTTCACATGTACTGGTATGTCGTCATCATGCCTACACGTGTCATATGTTGATTCGACCGCAGAGACGCGTTCAACCATATTCAAACCGCGTTTCAATTGTCACCTCTATAGACGACTGCTCTTCGTCGGTCCACTACACGCTCACCGTTTTGTCCAACACGCCAGTATCGTTTGATGAGACACCGGACAATTATTTATACTCCACTCGTGTGCGTATTCGTATCCTTCGTCGCCCGCAGACGCTGATATGATGCATCTAGCTCGAATCTGCGTTCACTCTGGGCACTGCAGGCGGAAACATTGAGCATCCCACATTCATGATCAACCCTCAGTGGCATCTGAAGTTCTTGGCCGATCCTTCGAGGAGTCGGAGCTCGACGACTGAAAAACCGAAGATTAGGATCACGTTGGAAGCTGGCAGAGAACTACCTCTAAATGCATGCCTAGCATGGTCGAGCGGCGAACGGATCACCGAGTGAGTATGTTACTCCTAACCCCCTAAGACAGTGACTGACAATTCGATCCAGGTTAGTTAAGGGGGATATTGTGGCAGATACGGGAGAGTATAGCTATGGCTTGGCTGCGTTCGCGGGCGAAGTTAAAGGTACGTAAGAAAACCGCATCGTGAAGACATCGATTCTGATTCTCTCAAAGCGAGTGATTATACCCTCATCGTCTCATCTTTCTCGCCGAGAGATCTGGGCGATTTCGCTCTCACATTCGAATCATCGTCTCGCTTCGAGCTGGAGCCGATTCGTCAGGAAGGGGCGGGCATGTTCAAGAAAGTCATTAAAGGTGCATGGGAAGGCGCAAAGGCAGCGGGCAGTCCACGATTTGGGAAATACGAGCAGAATCCGGTTATAGATCTCACCGTGTCCGCGACGTGTCAGATGAAGTGAGCATTGCCTCCATATTCTTCACCTCTTTGATATCGAGGTCCACTAGACTGCGACTGCGATTGATCAAGCCGAATCCTTCAGCCGCTTTGAACGTGACTGTCTTCCAATCCCTGGATACTGGGCAAGGGAAAGAGGTCTTGACCAGTGGACCGTATTCTGATGCCATTTGCGGCACCGCGACGAAGGCCACGACACTCCCTAAAGGGAAATACGTGATGATTCCTTCGACATTCGCGGCAGGTATCCAGGAGAGATGGGAGTTGATAGTGTATCACAGTAAAGCGGAGGTGAAAGTGGCTTTGAGAGACTGAAGCTGTCCGTCGTTTGATGATGATCTGTCGACGATGGTGTGGATGATGCGTGAATTTGGTATACAGGATGATGCATGATGCATGATACAGCATTGATCAGAATAGTTTATCTAATAGTACACGTGAAGCTTCTACACCCAACTATAACGCACGTCAGTTCTGGCATTCTCAACAGAAATCGAAGTACTCACAAATGTCGCTGCATTCGCCGGGAAAGCCTAGACATAATGGACAGTCAGACAGTGCGGTGTCAAGGCCGCAGTATGTGACGCACCCTAGCCATGGCAGGCCCAAATCCTTTCCACAACGCTTTGACACCATCCGTCGCTATCGTCTTCCTCGCACAATCCAAGAAGCCTGAATAAGTCCCCGTAGGTGCACTCTGCAATCTCGATTTAAGAACCTACGAAAACATAGTCAGATCATGGCTGCGTAAGAGACAAGCACGAAACATACGTCCGGGGGAATAGCTATACTCCACATAGCGACACCAGCCATACCACCAGCGATAATCACAGCTCCAAGGTTCAGTTCCGAAGGCGACGATCCAGCGGGAGTGAGGTATTTTTTGGTCACTTCGTATGCTGCGAAATACCTGGAAATAGTCACACGATCAGTCGCTGAAATACGGAAGAATGAGGAACGAGGTGGGACTCACGCGGCACTACCTGGACCATCTCGAGCCAACGTCGCACCTGTGCCTCGGAATATACTTCTGATACCGCCTTCTCTGTAAAGACCTCTGACTACGTCAATGACGCCATTGTACTTGGGCCCTGACTGTCCTTGACCTTGGATCTATTGTCCAGATAGGATGGGTAAGCAATGCAGTCTAGACCATATCGATTATGTTGCACACCTGAAGAAGGACTTTGGCGCGTTCAACGGGTGCGGCCACGAATGTTTGAGGAATGGCTGAGAAGAATCCAGCCGCTGCGACCTCCGCTGTGCTCAGTTGTTTCGACGTCCTGTTGGGAGTGTAGGCATAGACCAATTTCTTTCCAAGATCGTAACCCTACACCAATGATCGTCAAGGTGTGGTTTGGGGTGAAGCGATTGACCTACCCAGAATGAAACTGCGAAGATCGGAGTGACGCCGAGGATAGGTGGCACGATTCCACGATACAACCTACCTCAAGATATCAGCACACTATTCCACGCCATCGCGGTTTTCAAACGTACCCACTCACGCCATCGCGTGCCAGAGTCTTCCTGACCACGTCAACCGCACCCGTGTAAGCTCCCGGGGGTGCAGTTTGAAGCCTCGTCTTCGTCAGATCGAACGGATGACCTATGATCCCATCAGATGTGATCACCTAACAATGAGAATGACACTCACCGACGAGGACAGCGCATACACCTCCAAATCCACCAGAAATGAATGACTTGATCGAGCTCGCCGTCGAACTTGAAGCCGAAACCTTGGTCGATTTATCTGCTTCTGCCTGTCAAAATTTTATCGTTAAATTCACATCAGCGACATCAAGTACATGAGCTTACCATGACCGGAGGGGAGACGGGACCTGAGCTGTTGCGTTTCTCGGTTTAAGCAGCTGAAGCTCTTAGCCTGAGCTTGAGCGCGTGATTTCTCCAGGTTCCTTATCTCCGCTCCGTGATTATCCGGAATCACCCGATGCGACTCAGAAAATTCGAGCTTGTCCATTTTCGACTTCGTACACAGACATTTCATCATGCGCT
This sequence comes from Sistotremastrum niveocremeum HHB9708, assembly GCA_001630475.1. Taxonomy (NCBI): domain Eukaryota; kingdom Fungi; phylum Basidiomycota; class Agaricomycetes; order Sistotremastrales; family Sistotremastraceae; genus Sertulicium; species Sertulicium niveocremeum. The sequence continues at coordinate 64,519 of KV419400.1, forward strand.
GTCTCTCTCTAGAACATCACCGATATTTATCGGAGACGTGGCATGCTCGACAAAGGAAATCGCCGACGCCAATTACGCACTTCACTGTGCTTGAATCGCTGGTCAGCCACTGATGACTCTAATTCTCGGCGAATTGGAATCTTTCTTTCGATCATAAACTATTTCAGCTCGGGAAAGGTCGGAAAGCGTCGTTGATCTTCAAAAAGGTACCAGCACCTTCAAGATGTGAAGGACGATCAACTTCTTTGAACGAAGCGGAACTGGCCAATCCCGCTTCCTTCTCAGAATGTATTGGAAAGGCGCATCTATTTTCTCGAATCAAGAAGTACCTCGAAACGTTTAACATATGCTCTGGACTCAATCACGCTCATCGGCAGGTGCTGTACGACATTTTGAATAGCAAAATCGTCCTATTTCTCACGCTACCACCCTTCGCCTAACATAACTACCAGAAAGCGTTGTATCGGTCTGTCTCTCTCAGGAAGAGCACAGCAAATGCGTATTGACCGTTGCTGTAAGTGCAAGAAATGACCGGAATTTTTCGAACTTCAAAACTAGACAATATTCGCGCCGCCACTTTACGTCATGCTATACAGCTTACGTTTTCGGTCAGCCGAAAGGTATATAAGGAGTGTTGATGACTGATTGTATCGTCCAATGCTTACTCCCACCCCCCATCAGCTCCCCCATCTCCCCATACCGCAGCCTCTCCAGGCTGACCCTCCTATTCCAGACCCCCCTGTTCCTATTCCAATCATTGAAGTGGAGTCAGAGATAACCATTCTGTCTCGCGAGCTGCGCCGGTTGGAGAAGCTGAATTTGAGGGCGTTGATCAAATGTGCTAGGAGACACGGGATTTGTATCCCCCGTCTCTCGATGAAAACAATGATCTGTGATGATATCCTGACCCATCTCCTCCGTGGTTCATGTCTATTGCATGACCCGGTAGCGGACGGCTGTCAAAGTCTCATAGCTGATGCCAATCGGGCGTTATTAACTCTTCATATCGACCAGCCTCATGCTGTTACTCGAACTTTTATACGATGCTACGTTTTATGTGCGTGTTTATATCGATTTCGCTGTTCCGCGTATCGCAGATTATTCGAATGTTTACGAATTGAATATGACCCTCGTCTCACAATGAATGAACGCCGTGAATTACTCTTAAGTTATATCGCCAGAAAGTGCCCGGAGCTGATACAAGAGAGTGACCGAGAACGATTCGGAGCAGGGGCCCTTGGGTTGACAGCATTCATCAATGGCCAAATGTTGACTAGGTATCGCCTACCTAATGAGTCACTTGATGATATACCAGAGGTACGTGTACGTCAAGCTCCCGTAGCACCGCCACGTTCTGATTTGTGGTCCTTCGCGATCCAAAGGACGCCGCCTAAGAAAAGGCACGTCCTTATGATACCACCTTTATGTATGGCATACCTAAGGCAGGTAGGACTCTCTCGCAGAAATTCATCCCCTTTCTAATTTATTCCTCGATTTAGGCGATCTCAACTTCAAACCCATTCTCAAACGGCCAATTTCAGCGTCGATTTCTGAAAAGTGAAAACCCATCAAGGAGAGTCAGGATCAGCTCGTACTATGACTCGTATTCATGGGGTGTATCTCAGGGTCATTTGAGCGACGGCGGACAGAAATGTATACTAGTATTTGCGAGTGATGTAAAAGAAACTGGAACAAAGAGTCAAAGACTTCCGGTTATATATGACTCATTCCACGAGAAATTGCAAACCGCCCCATTCCGCACCCATAAATTCCTCCAAGAAGGAATCGTGACATTATGGCACTATGATGCCCCAGATAAAATAGAGAAAAGACCCATTCGCTCAAAATTCATCAAAATAAACATCCCAAGGCGGAGTTTGAACAGAGCGGAACCTTATCGGAGTCTGAATTGTCCTTTCCAAATTAGGTCACGACGCCCTCGACGACCCTTTCCTGATCTCACAGACCCTCCGGAGCCGTGAACCTCTCTGAGGATAGACAATCAGCATCTCTTGAATTGCTGATCTGCAAACCAAGTTTTCAGAAAACTATTGAAAATAATCGATGATGCTTCGCTTAGCCAAGGAGTGGCAAATCCGCCACTACTTGGAGGATGTTTCGAATACGGAAGTTGGAATGAATGATACGAGGGGCTTTTATAATCTTTGAAATATTGAGGAGAATGTTTTGAGCTCTACAGGAGCTCGAGGGATATTTTTCCGGAGCGGTAAATTGGGGAGATAGAGGAAGGGAGACAATATTTAATTGGAGATGGGGTGTTGAGCTCGACGGTTCGCTGATCTGCACTTAGGACATCCTGAACTTGAGTGCGAGACCTTTCAACGCGTCTTTGTTGACGTTGAGATCTTTTTGAGCTCTCTCACTCGGGCGATACACGTTCAATCACCAACAATATTGCCGATGTCGGTTGGTGCCTATTGACAGTCGTTTGGGAGATGAGAGTAGAAACGCCAAAAGGTGGGGCAAGTAACATCGTTATCCTCTTTGAACGAATCGTCCCGGAATTTATGAAGTGAAGGTAGTGCGCCAGGCCTCCAAATTGACTCCGAAGGCACGGATGGAAGAACAAAATATATTTCTTGATTTATGTTATGGGGCGGCACGATCTGACAGCGCATAAGCGTGCTGAAATTCTTTCAAGGGCTTGGAGTCACAGGATTATCAGTCAAAACTCAAAAGGTTGAAAATAAATCATACCACATATGAGGTCCGCTAATCGTGCAAGGGTCGGCCTCGGCTTCGGGCACTGGCATGGGAGAAGCTGTAGACACGGTCAGAGCTAGTGGAAGATAGAGAAAGAAAGGACAAACCAGAGACGCCGACCATCAAGACAGAAACGATGGCTACAACGGAGGGGACGAATTTGAATTGCATTGTAGGTGATGGTGCGGAATGAGCTTGGAATGAACGATAGCGTCGATGTTGCTGGTCTTTTATACTGTAGCAGCCAGGGACACAGATTGTGATGCAGATGGGGAAATCTAGCTCTCAAAAAATCCAAAGACCAGGAGCTCGTTTCCAGGTCCGATTTCCATTCGGATAGTCCTCTGATGTTGACCAAACAAAAGTAAAACCACCTTTCGATCGCATTGGACGATCGAAAGGTGGAGTTGACGGAAAAACTCACAAGACAATACAATATGCTACGTGGATATCGGCCATGTCCATGTGGTATCCTTTTGCCACAGCGCCACGAAACAGATAAGAGTTGGAGCGATAGCCTCCTCGAAAGGTTTGGGATCCCCGGGAGTCTGGTCGTCAAGGATGCCGAAGATCAGCGTTCAAGATGAATTTGATCAGCCGCGTCACCATTTGACCGTGGTATACAAGTCAGGAAGATAACTGTGTAAACCACAGGTCCTTCTCAAAATATTATAGAATTATGTGAACGTAGTATTTGCCCTGGAAATTCCGCGCCGCCGTTGAGCCAGATTCGAAATGAAATGCCTAGCAGACACCTTGAGTCTCTGAACGCATACCATGACAGCCATATATCGGAGATCCTAGTTCGAATAATATGCGCAGCTTTGATGTGCAGGCCTACCCATTGTTGATCGTTGAACGATAGGAAAATCTTCGTGAGAGTCAAGGGAAGCCACATTGCCATGCGATGGACGAGAGACATCATGAATCTCTAAAACGTTTGTGCATAGCCGCACATATAGATGGCTGGCTATGATCGCCAACAATTGTCGGCATCTGCGTTACATGTGCATAGCGGAAGTAGATCGAGTGAACTTCAGGTACAGCTTGTAAAGGACGATCTCGAGGCACCAAGTCAGATCTCTTGGGAAAAGTCAACTCTTCTGAGCAGGTATGATCGACATTTGGAATGATAGCTTGAATGTAGAGCCAGGACGAAAACTGTCTTCTACGAGGTCGTCGTAGAACCAACACCGCAGGCCCCCGGCAGTATGACCCCTAGGAAAAATGTAGTCCAAAGCAATCGGAATTCCTCCATTAGGGAATTCCTCACGATTTGAACCGCCGTCTTTGCAAAATAAAATGCTTTCTATACTGGTTTGTACCGGGGGTCATACTGCCGCGTGTCTGCGGTGCAAGGAAAAGGTGTTCGGTGGATGCCGGGCCGACACAAGCGTAACAGCGTATGTACACGAGTTGGCAGAAAGGTTAGCTCAGTCAAATACGTCACAGTATAGTAGACGAATCGACGACAGTACAATGCAAGGGGTGAACGAGACTACAAACACGAACGTATTACTACCATTACTAAAAACACAGAAAAACAAAGACAGGAGAAAAAACCAAATACAAAAATGCGTAATATTACTTCGAGACTCACACTGGCACTCGCAGCATCCACCCAGTCCTAGTCCACAAATCCTCGCTAATGATCAAGCGTGAGTGATCAGCCCTCTTCTGCGGCAGTCTCAGTATGATTGAACCCTCCAGCAGGCTCATACGTCGCTTCCCTCTCCCTCTTCCAGATTCTTCGAACTCCGGCAAAGAATAACCCAATCAATACCACCCCTACAATGCCCGTCGCAATAGGCGGTCCATAACGTGATTGCCAAGGCGGGATGTAAGGCATCAGGAAATTGTCAATCAGGATAACACCTCCTCTGCTATCGCTCGTTTCGCCATTTATACCTCCCGGAGTGAGGGATTGCATAGGCGATGTACGGCCCCACGTGATGATTCGAGCTGTCGAAGGCGCGGACGGTCGAGAAGGAGATTTGGAAGAGGGAAGGGATGCGACGCGGACGAAGTAAGAGCCTGTGCCTTTCTTATTGACGTCGTCTTTCCATTCGATAACCAGATCTCCATAGAGTGATGTCTTGGATTGCAGTGTCGTATATGCTGCTTTGGCGTCGAAATCGAGCGGACGGCTATGATCCAACTCCTCCCAATCGAGCATTGGATCATCGCTTCGAATATTTCCCTTTGGGCGGTATTGTTCGTCCCATGAAGCCGGGACGGGAATGATATGTTGTCGTACGAGTGATTTGAGTCTGTCTTCGTCTTCCCAGAGTTTCGGCAGATTGACGTTCTCGAATGCGTCGTCTGTAGGACACAGGATGGCCCATCCCAATCCCTTCTCGTCCTCCCCGTCCCCATCTTCGTTATCGCCATTCGGACCGGCCAGCCCACCAGGAAGAGCACTGGAATCGTTCTTCGTCTTCCCATCCAACACCCATCCCAAACCCGCTCTCTCAACCAGACCCATCATAATCTCCGCCTTTGCAGCCCTGACGAGTCCACCTCTCGTAATCCCAACTGTGCGCGGAATGAGGACATCAGAGAGCTCGTGAATGACCCCCGTGGAAGTGAGAATGTCCCGAGTTGTCAAACGTGAGACGAGAGAGGGCCAGCCGCCTGAAGGACGGACTAGGAGCGTCGTATTCCCTTTCGCTTTCGTACTCGCTTCTAAGCTGCTGGCGGAGGCGATATGTCGTTCGAGATATATATCGGACCCTTCAAGCGATTGGAAAGTCCTCCCTGATCCACCCACCAAGCTGTCTCCATACTCAACACTCCCAAGGATGTGATGTAATATAACTTTCTTGAGATCCGCCTTCTTTGAAGGTTCGAGCAGGTAACGAGTGACGAGGCCTAGATTTTTCCATGCTTCGTTTGTGGGGACTAGGAATGTTGTTCGGGGGATCCTCTTGACTACGTCTGCTAGTGATGTCGAATATAGTGATGCGAGGAAGGTCGAGTATTCGAGGGAGGGTAAGATGGTCTTCAAGGCGTCTGTGGGAGGTTCGATGGGACGACTCATCAAGTAGATCAGACCGCCATCAATCGGGACTAGAAAGAGGACGTCAATATGAAGCTTGGGAAGGGGAGGGAAGACACGTACTGGGTTCATCGAGGATACCCGCACCAGCAAATCGTATCTTCTTCCCCGGTTTATCACTCTTCCTCACAACCTGCACATCCAGCCCATTCTCAGGCGAGACATCGACCCTCAAAACTTGTTTGCCACCTTCCAATCCATCTTCCTCAAGCATCGTCTCAATCAACGCTCCATCCTTCAATTTCTCCGGTCCCCAAATCCCCGGCAAGAAATGATACTGCAGCAACCTCTTCAAAGCTGGACTTCCCTCCTTCGGAAATTCGCCATCGTCCCTTCCATACAACTCCAACACATCATCTCTTGGAGCTAAAATGGTAATTCCGGCGCCTTTCGCATTTGATTCCGTGGAGTTGATCAAGGAGGTGAGATTGACGGAATGGATGAGAGAGACGAATGTGGTGCAGTTGAGTGTGAGGAGATATTTCTCGGGCGTGGGTTGTATTGATCCGGGGGGAATGAGAAGGGAGGATATGAGGTGGAGGACGCCGTTTGACGCGAAGATGTCGGGTTCGATGAGAGTAGATTTGTCAGAGGGGTAGGAGGTGTTGAGAGAAACGTTGATTTCGGATGAGGAGGAGGTGAACTCGAGGGAGGAGCCGTAGAGAGTCGTCACTTCAAAGGAAAGATCAGGTGAGCTGAGAAGGGTGCAGGGGCGTCATTACTCACGAGTCGTGCCATCACTGAGTCGTGAAGACCATTGCACTTTCTTTGTCTCGACGGTATGCATCTCCAATAAACTTTCAAGGTCATCCTCCGCGTACGAGCTTTCCAAGTAAGTTCGTTCAATATCTGGTAGTTCTTTCCATGCGTCGTTCGTAGGGAGGAATAACGTGAGTTCCGTGTTTGATGAAAGCTTTGATATGAGCCGCGTGGGTAGTAGCGAACGGATGTATGAGAGAGAACTATGCTTCGCCACAACTTGAGCTAAAAGACAGGGCCCATCAGTGAATAAATTGAGCAATGATGGAGAGGAGGGTACCAAGGTTTGGTGGCACGGGTAAGACATCGCCAATGCCATAGATGACACCGTTAGCAGTTTCCAATCGCCCCTTCACAACTTCCACACCATCCTTCCCGTTGCAATTGACACCAACAAATTTCTGATTGCTCGTCACTCGTATTCGCTGAGGCTCGCCACCCAACGTGCCTCCAGGAATCGGCATCCATGGCGGACCAGGCGGTGGCTCGTCTGAGGGTCCCTCCGTCGGCGCTCTGGGGTAATGCAGTGTCTTCTCTGTCTGCACTTCAACATCAGATGATTTGGACGAGTCAGATGCATCAGGAGGGCGAAGTGTGTAGTTGAGGAGGTGGTAGAAGAGTTCCTGTCGGAGTGCCTCGTTCACATTGTCTTTGTCATGGTCGTCTGGCTTCATTTGCGAATCCAACTCGTCCTCATGCTCATGCTCGTGCTCCTGCGACAATGCGGCCTGCCAGATGGAATTACTGGTAGCCGCTATATGTCGAGCTATTGCATCGTTCGTGGGTGCGAATAGCGTGCTTCCGTTCAGTCTGTTCAGCGTAGGGATGAGTCGAGCTCTCTGAAGTAGCTTGATGAGACTCGTATAGTCTGGATCCGCAGAGAGCGCATCGACGAGCGTCGTGGATTGGCTGTGGGCATTGACGTTGGCGTTGGATGTGAGTGGAGATTGAGAGGCGAGTATGCAGGGTATTAAGGAGAGGATGGAGACTGGGAGAAGCAGGAGACGCATTGGACTCTGCGGTAGCAAGAATGAAGTGAGTCCAAGGGTGAGTCTGAGTCTTGGTCGAAGCTAGGCTCAAGGGAGGCACGACGCTCAGGCTCAGCTGCGCATAAGCGAGTTTGCGCACGGTGACGTCGGCCCCAACTACGCCATCTCGTCTGTTTATGGTAACAACTTCGTTATATTCGTACAAAACGGGCAATCCGCCTCGTTTATAAGACGTAGCTATAAAAATAAATAACGACAAGTACAAGGATGAAGTCAGAATTTTTCCAGGGGTTTATTGGGCCGGTAAATCGAGAAAAGGACCGGCGACCCCAAAACGCCGTGCAACTGGTTCCGAATAACAAAAATAATCGTGCGATGTTTATGCCATTCATGGAAACGCAACTCCTAACGGTCAACTTCAACTTCATCACAGGGGTTGTTTTCTGTAAGGATTTCAAGTAGGCTACTCTCTGATTAGCTTGGTGAGGTCTACAATTTGAGTGAGTAAATATTCATTGGATTTTAGGCTATCAGTCCGATTCGGCGCTCAGGCCGCTCAGCCGTCTAAAACCATGTTTCCACGTTCCACGCTACCCCAGTCCCTGAAGATCCCGCCCGTGATCGATTGCAGACCAGTCATCCGATTGGGAAGAGTTGGAACATAGCCATCCGCCCCGGGTTTGAGACTCAAATCGTTGATAGGACGCTACGTTTGAGGACATCACTTCATGGAGACTCGGAGTCGGTCAATGAATGGAAAGACTACGTCAACAAGGAGGATATAGTCTGATTCTTGGTGCAAGGCATATCTTCCTTTCCCATACCCCTCTCGACCGTCTGCACCTTCGACGGCCTATGTAACACCACGGGCCGGAGGGAAACTTCAACGATTGGGCACCCAAGCTGCAACTTGCAAGTATGTATTCCTGCGTATTCTTGCGTTGTGTGACCTCTCTGTGGTTCGGGGTCTAGGACGGCATTCCATGTCGTGTTATCGTCCTTAATGCCTCTGATGTAGGTCTGTCTCACTTCGCGCCGAATTATTCGCTAAGATGTGAAAAGCGTCCATCTGAATATTGCCCGTCTCTTGCTATGGAACAAACTGCCGCATGGAGTTGATCCCAAGTTTGAATCGTCTGTGTCTCCCTGTTCTTCGATTATCGGACCTCCAATTCGAGACAATCCATCAACACTGGTCCACGGAGTTGGAAGTCGAAGACCTTGCAACGTAGCTCTATCTTGCTCTCCGGCTCTTCCCCGTAAGCATAACAGAATTCTCTAGCCCTCGTCTCTGCGGTATAAAAGGACGGTGTAGGAGACTTCGCTATCCAGTTCATTCCGATCCGTCGCATCTGATTCAAATGCAGCTCAAGTTTGTTCCTTTCGTGATAATTATCTTGCCAGTCTTGTTGCTCGGCGTTTCGGGTAGGATTATTGTCTCGTGGTTATGATCAAGGCTGATCATATGGCAGCTTATCCTGTTGCGGAGGCGGCAGCCGAGCCCGCCTTGAAAGAACGCTGCAATATTATAGGTCATCCCAATTGGTAGGACATTATAGTCCCTCCACCTAATCATGTTCTGACAATTAATCATGTCAATTGAAGTCCTTGAACAGGGTTTGACGTGTAGATATGCGACTATGCTATATGCCATTCTATGTACAAACACAAAAATATATGTCGTTTTCACCTTCATGCGTGTCTTATCATTTTTGCTGTCCCCAGAGAGTACTCCCTCGCCTTCCAAACTGGCGGTTTCAGTAAACAAAAGAATCCTCGAGGGAATTTTGGCCGATGATAAAGTTCATATCAAGGTGAGGAAGGACTAACATCGAAGTTGCAAATGCTCCCTCACCCAAAGTTCTAGATCTGGCGAGCTCAGGCTGACCTCCGACGAACTCTGTGCTCTGATTATTCTCCACTTCGATATAGCAAGTGACAGGGAATGGTCTTCCGACGATATAGGACTTGGTGTATTCGTGCATAGAACGTCCACTAGAAATCGACGTCGAGCAGAAAATAAACAAAGCTAGTAATCGTGGGATAGTGTTACCTTTTACGGTGTCCTGCAAATCTAAGCCGTCGGCTAACTTTATCAAGAACTTTATTACAGGCCTTGCAGTCAATCAATTCCCTGGCCGGTCCTGATTCAGCTTTTTCCAACTTTCAACGCTTCAATGAACGCACGTCCACCGAGATCAAGGCTTTCAGTCCGACTCGGCTCCACGCCGAGCCGTTCAAAGTTCTACAGTCCCTGAAGATCCCAAGCTGACCGATCCAAGACCGGTCATCCCCTATTGGAAGTCATATAAGACACTCAATCTGAACCCACCTAGTCTGGTCGCTCAAGCTTAAGAGAAGAAGATATATCAAGGACATGGCTGTAAAAAGAGGCATCTTCGTCGTGGCAGGGTACGGTAATGGAACTGGTACGTTCTTTTAGGCAATCGCGACTCAAGTCGGCGCTGATGTACTACGTCTAGGTACGGGATCTGCATCTGCGTGAGTCAACGTGTCGGCTAGATGGCCGCGGCGGTCGCTGACGTCGTTTCTGGAATCAAGTGAGGTGTTCGCAAAGGCAGGATACAAGGTCGCTTTGATCGCTCGAGGTGCCGACCACATCGAGAAAGGAGCGAAGAAAATCATTCAGGACGGCGGAGAGGTCAGTGCTCATCTCCTCGTTCGTTACGTCTCAGCTGAACGATATATCTAAGGCGAAAGCATTCCCGCTTCAGGCCTACGACTCGGCCTCTGTCCATTCCGTATTTGAATCTATCAAAGCGCATTGGCCTGATGAAGCTATCCGTGTCACTCTGTACAATGCAGCTCAAGGCATCTGGAAACCTTTCCTCGAGATAACCCCCGAAGAATGGGACACGACAGCGAATATCAACCTCACAACCGCAGCCGCATTCGCCCGCGAGTCTATCCTTTCGTTCAAGGATCTTCCGTATGTCATATTCAACCACAACATTTCATGACATCGGCCAACTCATCGGTTGTGATAGATTGAATGAACTGGGCAAACGGGGCACCTTGCTCTTTACAGGCGCAACCGCCTCCATCCGTGGCAATAAAACCACATCAGCCTTCTCCGCCGGAAAATTCGCATTGCGTTCCCTCTCTCAATCACTCTCCAAGGAATTCGGGAAACAGAACATCCACGTCGCACATGCTGTCATCGACGGTGCTATCATAACCGATATGTGGAAGGACAGGGCGCCAGGGAAGTACGAAGAATGGCAGCAGAATTTGGACGGCAGATTGAGTCCGGAAAGTATTGCTAATGTGAGTCAAGCAAGGTGCTCCTGACTACATGTATGCTGATTAAATCTAGTCATACTTGTATCTGGCTCATCAAGATCGATCTGCTTGGACTTGGGAGCTGGACCGTGAGTGACTTTGTTTTCTTTTTGTGTACCTGCAATTCTCATGGGGTGAATGTCAGTCCGTCCTGCTCATGAGAATTGGTAAAAGGCTGTTCAAACAAAGAATCGGAAATATATCTTGTACTACTACCGTCCTGTGTGTCTTCGCCAGGACATACAAACAATATCACTCCTGCAGTAACCACACATCTCATGCTTCAGACTACAACTTGAGATTCTGGACTTTGGGGGGCTGATGGGAGTAGGCTTTCTTTAGGGAACAGACGAGGTAGAAGTGATGTCTTGTATATTTTATTCTGCTCCACCTTCGGCCCCTCAATCGAGTTCGAAGCTGGCAGTAATAATTGGAAAGACGGCTGTAAGATAGTCATTAACGACTCACCGTGGGGTGCCCCAGGTATCCTTGTTGATCTCGATGATGTCTACGAAGGGTCTCCATCTGTCCAAATCATCCGTCCAACAACTATCAATCGATAGTATCAGCTTTTGGATCCGTATACCATTATCCGCTCGCGACCGCAACAGGGCCTCTAGTGTGGCATTTGCCATTTGTCTCTCATCCAGAAAGGCGCCATGTGCATCCCCATTGCCATACTCGTAAGGCAAAGCTCGTAAAGACAGCGTGCAGAGTTGTGGACATAACAAGAGCGGTTCCCGACTTAAGCGGTGCAATATTGGGCTGAGGCCGCTGAGCTCTCCGACGGAAGTGTCAAGGTGGAGGTCTCTCAAATGGGAAAATACATGCAAACATTCAGTCCAAACTGGACTGTTTGACCGTAAGATCAATTGCTGAAGGGAAACGAAGGAAGATGGATCGAGTATAGGCATGATTTCCTTCAGGAAGGGGCCGCTCCAACCAAGTCTAAAGACGTGGTGAAACTGATCTTCCAAATGATACTCAAAGTTATCCCGCGAATAGCTGAGTGAGAGAGCACGGGAAAAAGGCTGGAACTGTGCAGGTAGCCTGAAGGTGCTTTCTGATGGAATGGGGAGCGTGATGTGGATGTCCAATGACGGCACACTGTCAAGCCGAATTCGGTCACACAGCCAATCGAACGAAGCCAGTGACAATGTCCGGATTCTAAAACTCTGCAGCCGAGGAAGGTGTAATGCTTCGGCGACTCGTAGATTCAGTGCATGGTTTAAATTCGGTGACGGGTCATCTGCGGCGACTTCAAAGTCGCCGGATTCCAAGTACTGGCAAGACGATAATATTTGGAAGACGTGTGCCAAAGTCATAACGTCTGGCCGGAGGGCAACGATTTGGACGGTCCGTAATGAGGAAGGAAGGGGCCCGCTAGCCCAGCAATTATGGAGTCGTAGATGTAGGAGATTTGGCACAGGGAGAGGAGGAAGTAAAGTTGTATGGCTGTGATAGTCTCCATCGACACGCCCTAGAGATACCCTGAGGGACTCCAGACTTGTTGGGGAGGCTTTCAAGAGTTCGTGGATCATGTCCAGATTCTTCAGCGAGGTCGGTGTGCGCTTCACACCTAATTGAAGCTCGTGTATCGAATGTGTTCTCAATATGCTTAATTGCTCGGGCCCCAAGAGCGAATCGTCCCGGGGGTGGTTAAGATTCCATAACACTCGCAGGGGAGCCGGGAAAGAAGAGCGTGGTATTCAATGGCTTCACGAGGCCAAGAGAGGTCAATGAAGGCCCATAGCTGTGCTGCACGTTTCAAGGTCACATTCCAATTTCTACAGCTAGAATGTATGTCAGGGGAGAGTCACCAATGAGCCACACAGATGCCACTTACACTTCAGTAAGTTTGACCCATTTCCGCCCCAAACGACGCACCCCATATTCAGCGTTCTCGTTGCCCTCATCAAAATCGAGATACTCCTCGGTGTGTATAAATAGAAATCTGAGGACGATTTCCTCAGGTAATCGAAAGAGATTAGTATGGTGATTCGAGAGCTCATTGATGTTGGCGATTGTATTAGACAAGACAGATGCAACGGAGGCTTCGACTTTGGAAACCCCGGACGCAGCCTGGCGAAGGAGAGATATAGAACCTGTAACCCCGTGAAACGTCCCCTCTTATGACGATCAATCAATAGAATCTCACTTGCACGCTCAAGTAAGTCTTCCTGCTCCCAGAAGCCTATCTTGGTCCCATCCGCTCTAGTCTTCGAGATCAACGCTCTTCTATTCGGACACCCTTGGATGAGTGAGTACACACAAAAATGGGGAGTTCAGCTCACATGTTTCCAAGAGCGCTCTCCAGGGCGTCTGCTACAGATTCCAACTGAGTGAGAATTGCTGTGCGTCCGCCGAGGTCTTTTCTTTCGCCTTTTCCGTCAGCTTGAGGAGGTATGTCTTTTGGACCCGGAAGATCGTGTTGGAACGTGAGAGCCATAATTTCTTTTGGACTCCAATTTAGTCTTTTTTACGACTGCTTTTGAGTTGTCAGGACTGTTGCAAGGCGGTTAATAAAACTGGGTTGAACGTTGAGCGCAACTCGGAGTCATCGGAGACTCGGACCCCGATCATGATCACTGTTCAGTACTAGTTGACCAGACACTTCGAAATCCTCCTTCTAGAAGTAGTAAACGGCTCACAACTTGCACCTGGTCACTTACACTCGAACCACAGGGCAGCACTCTTTCTGTCAGATATACTGTGATTTATTCCATGCAGGGAAGTTCAACGTGAGCAATACAACTCGAATAAATCTGATATGACAAAAGTATCTAGCCTGTCACGACTCACGATCGTCTCCTCGTGAAGATATCCTAATGAATAAGCCTGGACCAGTACTTCATCGAGATAAGGACATTTATCTGCGATGGCTCCTCGATCACTTCACTTCCATTTCCGATCAACATGCCATCCATAGGCCCGGGACTTTCAAATTTCTGCCCGCTTTTGCCTAGAGCGGAAATTCATTCTTGCATTCGAAGACAAAAGTGAGGCTCACAGATGTAGAGTAGCCAATTTTTGGTAGGTCTTACCGCTTGGTATCTATGATCACCAAGGCGACCTAGACGCATTGTTTGCCGCCCTCTTCTCGACTCCATCGACAAGAGCTCCCCATCTTTCTGGATCATCGGACCACCAATTATCGGCAGAAAGTATGAGCTTTTGGAGAGAATTTCCCTGCTCTGCTCGAACCTTCAACAGGGTTTCGAGTCGATCGTTAGCAACCCGTTTCTTCGACTGGAAGAGCGCGTCTGTTTTGGACATGGTCCATTTCCATTCGCCGTCATCCTCCAAAGACAACACCCTTAATTTCGGACAAATGAAAGGTATTTCTCGGCCCAGTGGGATAAGAAGTGCTGACACTTCTGTCTGAGAACCGCGAATATGCAAGTCTTTGAGGTTGCTGAATGAACAAAAAGCTGACGACCATAACGCCCACCGGGCGGATGTATAACTCTTCAGCACTAATTGCTGCACCAGAGTGAAGAGCTGGAAATCCAAAGTGAGGAGAGGTAGGTCCATTGATGTTTGCGGGTACTGGCTGATGTCGAATTTGTGGCGGAAGAAATTGGGTGAGCAATAGTCGATATCCTGCTTTCCAACTTCAAGCCACTCAGAGCGAGTAGCGTGATGATGGAATTGTACGGGAAGCTTGAAGGGAGGTTTCAGCGGGGGAGAGACTATGATCGATATTCTCAATTCCGGCACGTCTTCGAGGTGAACTCGTGCACTGAGCCATTCTAGCTCGGTTTGTGAGAGCTTACCGAGTTCCAAACTGCAAAGTCGTGGGAGACTCAATGAGCTGTTTGGAAGGGATGCCGTTGACATGGTAAAGAGATCCATTGATCCGCAGTCGATGTCGAGGGAACATGTTTCCAAGAGAGAGCATTCTGACAGGATCTGGTGGATATTTCGCACTGTTACAACGCTAGAACTCATCGAGATGACTTCTAACGTTCGCAGTGATGAAGGGAGGGTGCCCTTCGGCCAGCAATTGTTAAGTCGAAGATGTTCGAGATCGAGTGTACTGAGAGGTGGAAGCAGCACTGAAATCTCCTCGTGAAGCCGAGTCATACCAAATAATGGAAGGAAGAGCTCGAGAGACTTCAACTTGGCTGGCGAAGCTATGAAATAGCTCGCCAAGAGATCCAAAAACAAAAGCTTCGTACGGTCTCCGGCCATATACCATTCGACCCCGAGTTCGAGATCTTTTATTGTATCTTTATGGCAAAGTAACCAATCTGTCCTGTCGGATTCGGGAGAAGACACATCTCCCGATAGACCCCAAGCAATATGCAATGGGGATTTCTTGCTCAGTAGAGCGTGATATTCGATCACTTTTGTGGGCCAAGCCAGATTTATGAAGGTCCAAGGTTTAGAGGCTTCCTTGAGGACCCAGTTCCATTTTCTGCATCTACTCGATAATCAGGAAATTATATCACAGCAGGAGGGCATGGCATACACTTCGGACAGGCATATCCATCGGGGACGTCGAGACATACTGTGGACTTTTTCAGGGTGATCGGGGATATATTTGGTAAGGATGTCTGAGATCAGATCATAGGGTAGTCGACAAATTTCTGTATATTCGTTTGACTGCTCGCAGATACCAGCGATCGCTCTCGAGAAGCCACACTGGATTTTTGTTCCTATGCGAGTGATGCTCGAAGTCGTATCTCTGAGAAGTTTTAACGCATCTGAAGAAATTATTGACATTCCAGCATTCACATAGAATCGTCCTGTGCTTACTTTCGGGTTCACATTGCTTCCCCTGCGTGGATACGCTCCGTCTTTCCTTGACAATATCCGATGCCAATGCACGTCTAGGATGACCAAAACCACGATAAAAGGGAGAGAAGTCACATGTCCTGGTAATACCTACACTTCATCCAAGGCAGCCTCCAATACGCCGACGACATTCTCCAAATGAGCCAGGACGATATCGTGATCAGTGGATTGAAGCATGAGAGACAGGAGTTGAGTGTTTCACACCCTCCTTATCGCGATGGTTATATGAGCGCCTCCATCAGCCTAACTATTCGAAGGAAATAGTGACCAGGGGTGGGTTCGTGGATGGAATCGTCTTGTGGCGCCCACACTGCCACTGGGAACAAGCACATGCACCGGACTGAACTCCGTAATCGCCGAAGCTTGTGTAATCACATTTCGGTACTACCTCACGCAAGACCTCACGCTGATCCCACAGGAACCACATCGTGCTTGTTCAAGTTGAAGTTCTTACCTACATCCACTGAATGCAATCAGGTCGGACTATGGACCGAAGAGATGCTAAATGTGTACCATCCGTTGTCCCAGTAACGTCTGCGGCACTTGAAGAAAACACGTCAGCCTCTACTGATTCCATGTCGTGTTCCATAACGGCGGCATCGGCGACGAGAACCCAAAGGTCTGACTATTTCGCAACTATGTCGTCGGCGACCCCTGGGAGAGAAATCTAATTCTAGCATTGCTACCAGCTGGTGAATCTCCGCGAAAAACTTCGCCTTTCAGCTGAGCAGGCAGTTTTCTACGCAATTCAATTTGTTGCGAGGCTTAATGACGAAGGAGAGAGCCTCTCGAGTGCTGGATCATATTTCTGTGTCGATCGATCTTCATAAGAAACGTTTATCCGGGGGAAATGTGGGTGCCTCAAATCTGAAAACGGAGATTCAGGAGACCCGCGTCAAATTTGTCGGAGGTCCGTTGCAGGGTATAACAGGACGCTGTAATTCGAGAACTTGAGGCATTGACAAGCCGTACGTCCATCTCCTCTCATACTTCCTTCACAGGAAAGCATGGGACTAACGCCCGTTTTGTCAGGACTCTCCGAAAGGGGAAGGCCGCCAATTCGGGCGAAGTTAGGAAGGAAATTCTTAGAGCCCGGGCAAAGTTCAAAGCCGTCCTGGATAAAATGATCAGCTTGACCTCGAGGTTTTCCGAAGAATTAGCTCGCCTTTGTTTGTTCTCACGAATCACGATTGCCTTGGAGCGACGGAGATCACCGTCACCTTTCTTTCGAAGCCCGCTCTGAGCGTCGAGGAAACTGAGGAAACTCGAAGACGCAAGCGATAGCCCGGAGGGTCGCATTAGAGGCCCGTGTTTTGGCCTCATCCAGCCTGGCATCTGTTTATTGCCATTATTCTCTCCAGGCTCAAGTTCCTGCATCTTTTGAATTTCCAATTCCTTACCCACTGGCATTCGTCGAGGGACTTCAATCGCGCCCATGGAAAAATTCATTCGAATGATCGGTCTCATTTTCTCAGATCTCAGGTTCAACTGACGGCATTTACGGCAGCTAACTCAGTGCCCTCAGCCTTCCATAAATTCTAACATCCCCACCAGCCCATGCATCGCACTGGCAGAAACGTTGCGCTACGCTAAGAATATTATCACTAACACCACTACTCATACTCCTCTAGTGTCCTAGATGCTCGTCGCAAGCAAAGCTATTATTAGCACGTCGAATAAATCCGAAACGGGACGTCAGGAACGCTCGGTCCAAGCGTCAAATTCCCCGTTGATCGCTATCCTACGGCGCCAGGATTTTCCGCGAAAGGGTCTGCGAAGCGACAGGGCTAAAGGTCTTAAAAAAAAATGGGTTTTCGTATTCTGGATCGCCTCTGCTTGCTCTCCGCCAGCCTTCGTCCGCTATGCGAGTTCTCTCGCTTTTCCTCCTCTTTGCGACGTTCTTCGCGGTCGGACTGGGAGAGTTCGTTTATCAAGATGAGTCTGGGAGGAATCATTCGCACCCCCTCGTGGACGGAAAGCCTATCACGGTCAACCGCGTCTTGAAACCACTTTCAAATGGTGCACTTTTCTCTGCTGGACTTCCCCCGAGGTCTCCCAGATTTGTTCTGGACGCTCACGCTAAACGCAAGGCTTCACCTGTTCGTGAGTACAGTCCCAGAATCGCATTTTTCAGTTGGCTAAATCCGGGACTTTGACAGAAGTAGCCCCGAGACAAGTCATCTCTCAGGTTCCTCCGCCGCCACTCCCATCTCCAGAGTGAGATTCTTCCTGTTCTCAAGGCCACAGCATTAGTATAACAACTTACCAAATTCACAGTCAACCACTGCGTATCGTAGTTAGTGACGCCTTCGGGGTTCCCATGGGCTTCGTGGACACGAACTTGAGTATAAATCCGATCCCTTCCAGACTCGCAACACGACCGCTGAGCCCATTCGCATAGACACCGCGCACTGTTTCCAAATCACTTCATATGTCGATATAGCAGCCACTTTCTACCTACCCACTCCCGACGGAAGTGGATACTACGATATCTTAGTTCAAAATCAGGCCTATCCATACATAGGAATAGCTACTGGAAATCTGGGGACTGGGTATGGACAGACTAGCCCCTCGTACGTGTTCCTCGTTTGTTTGGTAGTATTCTATTTCTCATCGAGCTTTTAGGTATGGATTCGTGACTCCAGTTAGCGGTAAGCCATCGTCATTTCATTCTGTTCAAAAAGTCTGATATCAAGCACTCGTCTTACATAGGATCCGATTACCCATACTCGTACAACGACAATATTTTCAATCATGCGGGCGAAAGCACGATCTGGCAAATTGACCCAGTCACATTGGACTTGTCAGCTTTTTGGCAATCCGCTGAGGGTGGTTAGTACTTTTCAAACACTTATTCCGATATGCTCTCAGATAGAATTCCTTTGACCATTTTTCATGACTTCACAACGGGCTCTCTGGACTTGACGGTTGGCCTTGATTATTTCTATATGCGTTATGGAGAACCAGTTGAATCTGTTGGCTTCACTTTGGCTCCCATAGTATAGGCTGAGAGCCTGGAACGATCTCACCTATCTCTCTCGGAATTTTAGAGACTTCTTTCGTTTAGTGGATTGATTTACGGACCGGACTGGAACTTTCCAGGTGACTTTGAGACGATTTCTCCACATAAGCGCGTATCTATGGTATCATAGAACTTTTTGCATAATCTAAAACTTGGTGTCTTGGTTTGTGTGTGTCCATGTCAAAGTCAAAGCAGACTCTGTATTCTTTACTGACTTGAAGATTGTTTCATGTACAAAACAATACAAAGATGTCAAGCCAAGAGGCATAGATAGGTCTGCAAAGAAGTCATAAAAATTCAAATTACTAGTAACAGTGCGAAACCAGGCACTATAAGACAAGGCAGAAGCAAGAAAAAGCGTGCACTTTGGCACAAAAGAAGTAGAGAAAAGAAATAAAAGACACAAGCTACTCGATCGATCGAGAGAATAGAAGGTAAGGCTAAAGAAGGGAAGGAGAAAAGATAGGATAGGATAGTGGAAACAGGATATAAACACTAAAACCGAATTTATGACCTTCAGAACGCCTGACAATTCTGCTTGTCATATTAATATGCATCGTCGTAGTTCACCGTTTGGACGCCGGGGAATCAATAGCCACGGTTGTATGAGCCATTGTAGTCATACGCAGCGGCAGCGGTACCAGGGCTCACGCCGTCATATGCACCGCGATTATAGGAAGGACCGCGGGCGAGACCATTCGAACCGCTATCCATGCCACCGCGCGCAAGATCGGCATATCCACCGATGGGCGCGAGGTGGGCAGATCCCGCAGTGAAGTCATGCGAGGGGAGGTCGGGAATGAGACTATTGGAATTATCATATCCTCCAGGACTTCCCGCGGAATGGGTACTTCGCTGAGTCTGTCCACGCGTAAGTC
Organism: Sistotremastrum niveocremeum HHB9708; assembly: GCA_001630475.1. Lineage (NCBI taxonomy): Eukaryota > Fungi > Basidiomycota > Agaricomycetes > Sistotremastrales > Sistotremastraceae > Sertulicium > Sertulicium niveocremeum. The sequence continues at coordinate 84,052 of KV419400.1, forward strand.
CGGTAGTAGATGAGTTCATATGAGCATCGGCCGATCCGAAGGACCGGTTCGAGCCGCCCGAAGGACCACGACGATGTTGAACCATCTCGGGACCATCGAGGCCTGTAGTGGGTTGCCAATCGATGGGGTTCAAGCGAGCATCGAAGTCGCTTGATGTACCGAGCTTCCATTTGCGGATGACGGTCCAGATGAGAGCGGCACCTCCGACACAGGATGCGATGACGATGATAGCGATGATAGTGTTCTTGGAGAGTTTGGTAGATGATTGAGCAGCGGCAGCTTCGGCTTGCGCTTGGGCTGAGGTAGTAGGATCAGTGATACCGTCGACGGATGATGTGACGGTCACTTCGGCCTGTGAGAAGGACGAGGAGGAAGATTGGGTGTTGGATGCGGGAGGGGTGGTGGTTGTAGTGGATGCAGGTGCACTTGAGGAAGTGCTAGAGCTGGAAGAAGAGGTGGACGAGGTAGAAGTGGTGTTTGTCGCAGTTGTTGACGCTGAGGAACTTCCAGTGCCGAGGAGAGCACTGGTAAGACCGCCGATGAGTCCGGGGGTATCTGTAGAGACGGGAGGAGTAGTAGACGGTGCGGATGGGATGGGGGTGCTAGGAATGGAGGTGGCGGGGGAGGTGGCAGGCTCTGAAATCGGAGTTGACTTGTCTGCCGGGGGCGTTGCAGCTGCTGGGGAAGTGGCAGCGACGGGGGGAGTAGTCGCGGGGCTCGGGGCTGCAGGATCAGGAGCAACACCGATTGGAAGCACACCGCTCGGACTGGATGAATCTGGAGGAGCAGTAGCGCGTTTTTTGATCATGCGCGCATGCTGGCCAATATTATTGGTGGCAGAGACGGGGACGAGGAAGAGGGTGAATATGAAAAGGGACAGAGTCAAAATGAGCGAAACTCTTGGAACCATGTCGGACAAAGGACGTCTGAGCGTTGGAGGTGGGCCAGCCAAAGTGATTGATGGAGATGAACAAGAAAAAATTCGACCAAAAAATCAGAAGGAGGCCATATGGGAACTGCGGGGCACTCACCGGACAAATAAGACTTAGTTGAAATAGGGAAAGAGTGGGTGGGAGTCCGTCGTCGAGAGGGAATGTCTATGTGATCGTCGAGCGCGAATGCTCGTTGTCGAGAGCAACCAGGTTTGTGCGTGTTTGGCTTCGCCTCATTGTCTTCATTCACTTTTGTCGGCCCTGAGAACACTTTTATCTACGTCTATTACGCGTCTGATGGTCGCTAGTTATCCTCATTATTGGTTACTCGACACCCCTGGACCACCGCCCTATTTTCTTGCTATTTTCTCCCCGCAAATCCAGTTATCGCCCGAAACGGCAATGTCAAGACCGTCCGGTCCATGCTCGAAGCCTGCCAGTATCCAGGGTCGTTCTCTGATGGGTTCTGAGATGGATATCAGATGACAGCTCGTTGTGGCTATTCTAAAAACAGTGAATACAAGAACAAGCCTTCGAGTTATATTCTTTGGCCACCCATAGCGTGATGCGGCTCATCCAACTCCGATATCAGGGTCTTCGACCTTTTACGCTGGTACCGTACACATCTGTGGTTGTCTATGACGTCTATGGCTCTATTGAACCTCTCCAAAGGCTAGCGCGAACGCCAAACGTGACCAGCGCCGGCATCTTGACGCTTTACGGCACAGAACGGAGAACTACTCGCAAATTCGGCCAGATAATAAGCATCAATTGATTCTTTTGTCTGCCATGCTATAGCGCTACTACCAACGACAGCTCTCTCGAACCTTCCTCAAACTAGGATAGCCCACTATCAACGCCGCGCGATAGATTGCAAGGAACAATAATATACTTATCGTCTCTGATATCCCCCGGACGACAAGTCATTGACCACTGGCGCTCGGCATACTCTATTGTCTTCGAATGCTATAATACCTCAGCTGCTATCGCTAGGACCTACAGCTAAAACTACGACTTTCCACCTCGCGGAAATCCATTCCACCTCACCCAATCGTGTCCCTCTCTCCCTATGCCCCAATATTGTCGTGTCGTCCCTTTCAATTGGAGACCCAGGAGACCCACTAGACCCACTTGCGACACTCTCAACCCTAAAATCCGACAGGCGCTGCCTTACATGCTTAGTCTAACAGCCTTTCTGTTCGCATACATCCTTGGCCGAACCATGGGCAAACCCTCTGATGTTCCGCTTTTAAGCCCTCGAGGCATATGTGGGGCGATGGTCGATAGCATCTCTCAGACCTGCGATGTCGTCCAGTTCCCGATGGAATTCTTCGATATCTCGTCCGATTATCTTGGCCCGGGTGTGATGACGGCCAGTGATAAGTTCCTGTCAGTCCGCATTCTTCGAAATTTTCTTGCCGACGCTGATATTTTGCTTTGTCCCTGATATCCAGGTTCGAACGATACGTACGCCGTAAGATGGAAGAAGAAGAAATAAGAATCGTCCTCCAAGCTCTACGTGCACGTATTGTTGCCCAGCGCACTCATTATCTTCAAACGTTCTACACCTACCTCCGGTAAGTAAACTATCGTCACGCTCTCCTTCCATAAAATTGACAATTATCTTCAAGGACGAACTATATCTCCATAATATATTACATCGTCCTCCACCTCACAGTCGCCGTCGTCGTCCAGTCCTACACACTCAGGAAATTCCGCCCTCAACCCCAACCCCAACCTCCAGCTCCTCATCCAGCACCAGCCCCGGCAAGGAATACAGTCCCAGCCCCAAATAATCCCCTCTTTGTCCACGTTCGCGCAACGAACCTTCTCACACATCAACACGAGCCAAAAGCTACAGCTCTTGAGACGCGCGTTGAGTCGCTCGAAAGGAGGTTGGGAGTCGTCGAAACGCGGGATGTGAGGAGGGGTAGTCCACCCCGGAGTTCGCGCTCGCCATCACCAACGGGGTCGGACGATGAGTCTGAGGTTGGACCTTCGAGGTCTGCGACTCCTCAGTTGTTGAATTGTTAACAGGAAGGTTTAGCTCAGCATTTTTGTCTCGTTGTCTCGCTCGAAGCATGCTCAGGTCATGTTTTCGAATGCTTTAATTTCTTGATCTTTATTCATGTGATATACTATGACATATTTATCCGAACCTTCCTCAAATTAGGATAGAGCATGAACGGCGCGATAGATTGTAGAGAACAATAATATACTTATCGCCTTTGAAGTCCCCCGGACGACGAGTCGGCGTTCGGCGTCCTTTGAGTCTTGTTGTTTTCGAACGCTATAACACCTCAGGTGTATCGCTAGAACTTACTGCTACAACTCCATATTTACACCTCTCCTAAATCCATTCCATATCACTCAATCGCCTCCCTTCTTTCATATGCCTCAATATTGTCGCGTCCTTCCCTCCAATTGGGGAATCAGGCGGCCCACTTACACCATGCTCAATCCTAAAATTCGAGAGGCACTGCCTTACGTGCTTAGTCTAACAGCTATGGTGTTCGCGTACAACCTTGGCCGATTCGTAGAGAGATCCTCGCATGTTCTGCCTTCAAATCCTCGAGGCGTATGCGGCGCGATGGTCGATAGCATATCTCAGACATGCGACGTGGTCTTGTTCCCATTGGAATTTTTCGATATCACGTCTGATTATCTTGGTCCGGGTGTGATGACGGCTAGTGATAAGTTCCTGTGAGTCTTCACTCTTTGAATTTCCTTTGTAACGACTCTGACATTTTGCTTTGTCCCCGATATCTAGTTCCGAACGCTACTTACGCCGTAAAGCAGAAGAAGAAAAAATAAGAATATTCCTCCAAGCTCTGAGTGCACGTATCGCTGCCCAGCGCACCTATTATCTTGAAGCGTTCCACACTTACATCCAGTGAGTAAAGCACCAGCTCGCTTTCCTTCTATAAACTTATCAATTATGTTCAAAAGGACGAACTATATCTCCTTAATATATTACACCATCCTCCATGTCACAGTCGCCATAGTCATCCAATCCTACCCTCTCCGAAAATTACCCCGTCAACCCCAAACTGTGTTTCTTCCTCCAGTTCAGATGCTGGCGAGGGATACAGTGGCCCGAAATGATCCCGTCGTCGTCCACGTTCGAGCGACCAACGTCGTCCCACATCAAGACGAGCCAAAAGCTACTGCTCTTGCGACGCGCGTCGATGAACTTGAAAAGAGGTTGGAAGAGTTCGAGACTCGGAATGTGAGAAGGGGCAGTCCATCTCGGATTTCGCGTTCGCCGTCACCGATGGAGATGGAGTCAGAAGACGAGTCTGAGGCTGAACCTTCGGGATTTGCGACGTCAGAGCTATAGAATTATCGACCGGGAAGTCCAATTCAGCCTCTTTTGTCACGTCGAAACATGCTTGAGATAAAGCATGCTTTGAGTTGATGACTTTTACTCATGTGATATGCTATGGCATATCTATCCGCATTTGTATACATGTAACTGCTAGGGCTTTGGATGTCCGTCCGCCGTCTTAATGTACATTGTCCAATCTTGTAACAATAAAAGAAACCTGATAATAAGAGACTGAGCCAATCGCACCTCGAAGGCGGCAGCGCCGCCAGCGCTCCGCGTTTGCATCCGCGGCCTTGCTCACCACCACCACCACAAGCTTCTCTCTGAAGACAGCATGTACACAAAACAAGATAGCTATACATGGCTGTGATCAAATAGAAGATAAGATCTCTTTGTCTCTGAAGTCAGCCGAGCAACAAGTCGTCCTCAGCAATTAGCCTCGCAAGAGATCGCGCTCGTTCTTATTGTCACCTTTCATACTGGACGTCCCTGCAACTCAATGATAGAACTTCTTGTTATAGAACGACGCCACTGTTTCTGATGTCCTGCTCAGGCTGTACGCGTCAGCGCCGCTATGACTTTTGCGGCAACAATTGGAGATCTGCTATATCAGCTCGTCGAACTGCTCATGCTGAACTCAAACACTCGCCAGACGACGTTTCAGCCCTCTCGCCATCTTAACTTTATTCATTTTCATACACTCAATCATGCTGTCGCTCCTTGACGCAATCGCTATGACCGTGTGTGGGCCTCTCGGTTATGCCGTTGGGAGCCTTACACGGTCCCGTTTCACCCGCGAGAGAGTCGCATTCCTCAATACCGCTCTTGAGGAGCAGGTCAGCAAGATTGAGGAGTTCGCTATATACCAGCCATCTGTCGTTGCTGAAGTTTTTGTCGCGCCGCCGCCGACAGCTGTCTGGCGTGTCCTCTGGAGCGATGCAGAGGTTTTAATTATGCATTTCTATGAATGCATCCTAGTACCTTTCACTAAATATATGTGAGTGCATGCGTCCACGCCTAATCTCTCGCTTCCTCCTGCTTTTCCACTGCTGGTTGCTTACTAGCTCCTCGTTTAGGCTTGGCTCGCGATACCCCCAAGCGGAGGCTATCTTCGCCTATCTGTGGGCAGGTACCCTCAGCAAGTATGCAACTGGTTTGCAGACGATCTTTTCTATGGTTGAAGCCTATAGTTCTTTCCAAGATCTTGTCACGTAAGCCCTTTCTCGTACTCTTCTTCCTACTGGCCCCTGAACTGAAATGGTAGCGATTGCAGATCCCAAATTCATATAATAATCCACTGCGGCTTACTTCTCTGCCTCGCTTACTCCGTCGTCCTCTACTACTTCTTCCCCCGAAATATTCGACTTCGACCTTCCAACTCGAAGAATGGATCGATGAGGATCGCCACGCGCAACAGAAATATCGATCTATTGGATGTTATGCGAAGCGCCAGACGCGACTTCGTGGACGTCACTCTTGATGGACGTGGCATTTCTCTCAATGTGCGAGTGCGTACTTTAGAACGCCAAGTCGCCGAGTTGAACCGCCTTTTATTGCGAGAACGTCGCCGAGTCACCGCTTCCTCTAATCATCCCCGTCCTTATGCAGATCCAGATGCTGAGACGGACGACAGCGGTCTCACCATCGCGGACGAAAACATCTCGGCCATAGTGAATGTTGCTAGCGCTCCAGTTGAACGCCTTCTGGTCGATCACTTGAATCAGGTCGAGCCTGATGTTGAGTGCGACAATCGTTCATCCGAATCCACCCCAGTGTCCCCACCTTCTCCATATCCATCTCCTGAGCGTATTCAGTTCCTCGCAGTCTAAGTGCCGGATGTTTTGAAAGAATGACTCAACGCGTTTGCGACTACATCGCGAAGTCGCGGACACAACGTCTCCTCGTATTTTAAGAATACCTTTCTGTCATTGGCTTGATGTCATGATGATGATACCCAGATGCTTGTTTTCTTGACGCCTTCTGTATTCATACATGTATACATGAAGGAACCCTGTAATAGTACAGGCGCTCATTAAAAAAATGTTCTTGTAACCTTTTATTGTATTTCGTATTATCTTGTGTCGCCAACTTTGCTCCAACCCATTCTCATAGGCAGCTCGATGAAAAATTGCGATACTCGTGTATCCGAGAACATCAATCGAGGTTTGATGTTTTGCCCTTTCGGGTTCGAAGGCTATCGGCTGGGCGCCTATGAACTCGAATAAGTACGTACTACGGCGTCGTCGCTAGGCCGATTTTGGCTTGACTTACTGGGACCTTTGGGACGCTCTCTTCGTTCTGTTCTACTACTGGTATTCTCCAACAAGAAGAGAAAAATGTGCTAGAAGATTCCGTGTGGCGGTACATGATCTTGCTCCGTTGTTTCGACAGACGTCGCTCAGACAACAAGCTATTCATACCAGGACGCTTTTTTATTGTCTGCCTCCTGGTGACTTCGACTGGACGACATTTAAGACGATGCTTAACACACCAGGACAAGCTACAACCTCTGGACTTAGTTGTCGGTGCCGATCGTTCTCTGACTCACCAGGCTGTGTTCTGCATCAGATCACGATATCGGTCTTGCCTTCGTGTCTTTCTACCCCATAACCCCACAATCTTCTTTAATGTCAAAGACTAGCTTCTTCAAGCATATCCGTGCCAACACAACAAGATACTTTTACTTGATGTCTTGGGTTGCGAACTTTATCTTCGCCTTTTATCTCTTCAGCCCCCCATCTCGGGAGGTGGACGACGACTACGTCGTTCCTGTGGAAGATACTTGGTATCGCGGTGGTGCAGACCAAATACTTTTACACCTTCCTGATCCGATTCTACAATTGGTGTTGAGGGTCTTTAGCACCATGTTAGTGTCGATCGGGGAACTCTCCATCGAGTTGCTCAAAATACTGTGAGTTCTCCATTGCAGACGCATGCGATTCCCAAAACTTGCTTTCTGACGGTTAACTTCCTTTTTCTAGCTCCGGACCCTACTATTTTCAAGTCGAGAAGTTTCTAAGTTTTTCGGGCGATATTTGGTCTGGTGTGATGTGAGTATAGTTTCTTAGTTTTCACACATCTAGATTTATGTTGCTGTGAAATATAGAACTCACCACCGAGTCATAATCGATTGTCTCCTGCTCACTTCCTCCATCTATTATGCTACTCGCTATCACCTTCTTTCGCGAAGAGTGTGTCGCCATTCTCCAGACGAGAAAATTGACACCGAACAAAGTGGAAACATGGGGCCCGATGCCACTCTCACTCAGACACACGATACCGAAATCTCTTCGAATGCGTCCATTCCAGAATCCGATGCGGGTTCGGAGGGTTCCGCCTCTCATAACGACAGCAGTGCTCGGCACATTCATATTGAAGTTCGCTCTCTAAAAGCACGACTTGTAGTGTTAGAGTCCTTAATCTGGCTGTTATCTCTGGCCCATCGACCTAGCCTTGCGGTTCAGCGGGACTCGGAAAGCCTCCCGCGAACCGGTGAACAGAAAAGAGGTCCTCCTCCCACCCAATCTCAGACCCTCGGAACCGAAAGTGGTCGGCCAGACGCGTCTGTAACACCGCCTGCCGCGACGGTGGAGTCCGACGGCAACTCTCAGGAGTTATGTACTTTCTCCTCCACTGATCCGGAGACGATCAGTGACGAGGCTACTCAGCCAACGATGTCGGATGAGGCTGAATTCTAGACCGAAAGCGGTCCTTTCGAGACGGACAACCATTCCTCAATGGTTTTTGTTTAGGAACGGAGGTCTCTCATTGAAAAATAAAAGATCCCGAGCTGGACACAGGATCATAATTATTCATAAGCAATCACAAGTATTTATGTCTATCTGGGCACTGGTTCTGGTCGACACCAGTGTCCGGACGTTTATCGTGGCTTGGACACGTGTATGATGTACATGTAGCATGAGATGTTTTCATACAGCGATCCCCATGTATTTAATGCGTTTCTTGGAAGAAATTTAAATTATCGAGCATACACTCAGTCTGCTCGTTAGCTTACCGTTCTGTTGGGACTTGAATCTTACTGAAGAACGCGCGGAGGACACCGCCCCTAGATTTTGCGCTTTAAAGTATATGCTACGCCGGGCTCACGTAGGCACAATGTCGATTGATGCTCATCGGCTTGATGAGCATCATGTACTCGTCTCAAAGGATTTCGGTAGGACCGCTATACATGCGCTCAAATAAATTGGTTTTGTATTGCAAAATTCTACTCATGAGTGCCTGCGTTATAGAAAGCTACCATGTCCATTGAGACTTTCGCCCGAGCAGTGTAGGGCGACGATCCTTTGTCATCTACAAGTTATAAGGGTCGAAGCGGAACTCGGATGATCTTGTATTATCTCGTTCCGACACCTTTGTTTCGACTTGTTCGAACGGAAAGCGATACTAGCCTACACATTTTGACACTTCAATTCGCTCACTTCTCACAAGAAAATGGAAAACGGCGATCTGGTCAAGAATATCAATCGACAACAGGCTTTATTTCAAAATCAACTAACCGCCGTTGCGGGAGTGCTGGAAGCGGGCGTTCATGAAACGTGAGATTATATGCTATTATTTTCCCCTATCTTGCTTGATATGACTTGTCAATATATGGGACCACTGAACATCTTCCCAGACGTAACTTGTTGTCCAACGTTTTGCTACATGGAGAACGGCAGAAGCTACAGGAAAACGATCGCTGGGAAACAGGTAATTTTCTTAATTCCCTCCATGTTCTGTGACATATTGAAGGGATGTCTCCAGGATCTATGTCTCTACTTCGAAATACGACATCCAGCCTTGAAAATATCAAAACAATGATTGCCTCTGCAATTTCATTCACTATCGCCGATATATCCGAAGAATCTAATCTGTGTACTCGATTGTGCCGCCTCCCGGACGCAGTAACGCTTAAAATTTTGGCGGCTTACTGCTACGAAGATTTGCACGGCGATGGCTCAGATGCAAATCCGGCCAACGGGGTGTTTCGCTTGAGGAGAAATTGGACAAAACTCACCGAGGTGTAAGTTTGGTTGTATTGTTGTCGCTCTCAGGCTCGTTGGGCATCGGCCCGGGTTATCTTACATCTTCTCAAGTTGCAGGCATTGGAACAAGATCCTAAAGCGCTCTCCAGAGTTCTGGAGTTTCATAGACTTGTCCTGGCCCATCGAACTCATAGATTACCATGTCGGGCTTTCCCAAGGTGCTCCCCTCAAAGTCAGGTGGAACCTTCCGATGAGTCCAAGCGAGGCATTAGTTATGACAAGATACCATTCGAGGGAGTCAACAGATCCCCCCTCGGTGTCGAGGAAATGGAATCTGGTTTGCGCCCACTGGCTCGGAGACGTTCAACTAAGCGTAGAGGGGAAGCTGACTGGAGACAAGGTTACTCAGTTGACCAATCTTCTCGACCTCTATCCGCCGACAGTGAAGGCTCTCAGGATATACATGCGTCTGGAGGCTGGATCTCCCCAAGTATCGATTTCACTGCCACCTCTATTGATGTCCAATCTATCAACTCTTCGTCTTCATTACTGTGGGGCATCGGGTCCCTTCTCCCCTCTCTTGGAGACTATCGAGGTGGTCGGCGGGAATATGACCGTCAATGACATCTTCCAGATCCTATCTGGATGTCAGGTCTTGAAGTCGGGCACCTTTGACGTCAACGCAGGCGCGTTCTTACCGCCTGCAACATGGGCTCTCCGCACGAATCCATTGCGCCTTCCTCACATGAAGCGTTTGAAATTGGGTCGGCTGTCGGAGGCCACATTCGAATGGCTATATACCCGAATACTCTTGGAAGAGGTTCCGAACCTGGAGGTGATACTCAAGTTCCCTCATGGAACAGGAACATCTTTTCTGCTCCCCGCTCGGTTCCAGACATGCGCCTCGCGTGCTCATTCGCTCAGTGTTTGGCGAACCGACCAAGTGAAATACCACTTTGACACTCAACATGTCCATGAATTCAGACTCAACTACGACCTACCCATGTCACCCTTATATCTGCGGTATCAACCCACTCTCTCATTTTCCCCTTTCAAATTCCTTCGTCGATTGCTCATCGGGACGTTCAGCCCCCATTACCTTGAATTCTGGGTACAAACTCTGCATCACTTGCCTTATCTGACAAACATCCACATACGCGGCTGTCAGACGAAGTTCTCGGCCATCTTGAAAGCCTTCTGTTATGGAGCACCTCTTTATTGCCCACAACTCAGCATACTGTCGTTGGAAGACTCGGAGGATGACAGCTGGAAGTGGGATGAGGGTACAACCGAGGAGAGCGCCTCGCTTCAAAGTGAAGCCACGGACGATTGTCTAGAGCATCTTCTCAGGTGTCGAGCCGCTAAGGGTATTCCAATCCAGAAATTGATTCTTTCCGGTTACTCCTGGTGGGATGAGGGGCCGGAAAGATGGAATCCTCTGGTAGGCTCCGTTGTTCTTAACGAGGACATGTGGACGGACCCCTGGTGATCGCTGCCTTTCACCATACTGTATACATATAAATATGTAGCATTAGATGAACGCGACAAAGAACCAACCGAGGTATCGTAAACAACCAAAGCAGTAGCGGTGCTCAGTTGACTATTAGATTTAACATTTTACAATATATGCTACACATTCGCTATCCTCCCGATACACTAAACTCAAAGACTTACAACTGACTGCCCGAAATCTTTTCAAATCCAACTCGAAGGTATCTTCCCAACAGCCTCCGCCCATCTCTCAATCCGCCCCTGCTCCCCGTCCTCGAGATAACTCAACTGCGCTCTCGATCTTCCCTCCTCCTTAGCTCTCCCCTCCACAGCATCCCTCAATCTCCTCTCCGCATCGCACCAAAACATCACCCAATCCCCTTTCGACTTTGATTGAGTATTTGATAATTCAACAGAGGTATCTTGATCCGGATTGCGGAGACGGATGTGTCCGCTGCTACGTTCGAAATACCATTTGTTGACCGGATTATTCCCTCGCGATCGCCAGATCAGATCACGGCCGATACCCTGACCCTCTCTTCCTCCGTTAGGATTAACAGAGTATGAAAGACCGAGACCATACGACTCGTCGTGTAAAGCCACCCATAAGAAGTCGACGGTACCATCACCTTGATGTGATGGCAATACGGCGAATTTATCCAGGTAGGCGAGGGTATCGGACGATGATGAGCTGGAGGAGGATGGAGAGCACGGCTCTGTGGTGACAATGGCAGCACCGACATAATCACCTGCAACGATCGCAAAATCCAATCGTTTCTCCAATCGCTCGTAAAATCGCTCCTGATCAAGGGTCCTTCCAAAACTTCCCTCCAAGAGTCTTGTCATTCGCCCCTTATCGATGTCTTCCGGTCTTTTGATAACGGTGATCGGTAAACCCTTCCTTATCAACGTCGGGGTATCTTTAGTGAGTTTGCTCTCCGATGATGCGCTCAGGGTTGTCGAATTTTGGAGGAAAGCATGTGGTAAACTGGAGCTGAGAGCGGGTTTGTTGGTGATTAGATTCCCGATTAAACTTTTCTGCGATCGATGAGATACCATCACCGCCGAAGCTTCAGTGGGCATGTATCCCAAACATGTTCGCGCCAACTCGAGATTGGAGAGCGCGGTGGGGTTGGAAGAATACCACTCGGGATTGAAAGTGTTCCGGACGAAAGAATATTCGGATTCTAGATTGACGAGAAGATGTGGGAATCCCGAGCGCGCGTAAGAAGGGATGCCGCCTTCGCGATTTATGATCATGAGACGGAGAGGAGTGAGATCAACGAAGTTCGACGCGTCGATAATTTGGGCGCCACGCGAAGCGCTCTGCGAACCTTCTGATCGCTCTGGTGCGCCGACGCCACTGGCATGGCTATGTGATGTGAGCTGAGCAACGTCCTGCGCCGCAGCTTCGACCATCCCGCGAGCGAGCGCTGCGATAACGTCGTTCGAATGAATCCGTACTGAACGGCAGAAGGAGTCCAGTGCGAGAGGTGGCAAGACAGGGATTTCACCTGCTCGAAGTGCGGATCGTAAGGGATTTAGGTCTTTTGGGTATGCGTGAGCTTCTGGAATGTAGGAGCCATCTTCCTGAGTTTCCAGGTGCTCATCCTCGGGTTTGGGACCCAGATGAACGATGGTTTCCAGTAAGGGACGCGCTTTCGCACCTTGCTTTTCTAAAGCAGAGGTCACGAGCATCACCTGCTCGATGGCGTTGACGCGTTCATCTGGACTGCCCTTCTCCCATTTGTCATCTTCCACGACAATGACGCTGACGAGGCCTAGCTTTTCGAGATAAACCAGGCCACGAGCAATGGATTCGAGTTGTCGGTCTGTAAATGGACCTTGGACTTTAACGAGGGCGGTGCGACGATGGACGGGATCAAGGATGGATTCAATAACGGGTGATTGGGACAATTGTTCTTGGAGACTGAGTTGGCGACGGGTCTGATGCGATGATGATGTAGAGGTGGATGATGCAGGTGATAATTCGAATGGGTCTAGATGGAGGGTTTGAGACGTTGAAGCTTTCTTTTCTGTGGCAGAACGGGCTCCGAATGAGTTCAGGTAATTTTGTGAGTCTCTCAGAGACGGTTTTGCGCGAAGAATTGACATTATAAAATCCTGATGCAACATAGTTAGCATAAGTGAACTGAAAATATTCAATTTTAGGTGACTCACATTATGATCGACCTCGCCATCATCTGCCTCCGAGGGCGGGGGTCGACGCAGTCCACGAACGGTCTGTAGCAGGGTCAACGATGAGCAGGACGAGGGCTGCAGTGACTAACAGCATAAGAACGAGAAGCAGAAATTGAACGGGGCAAAGGAGACGAATATTTTACACGGAGCATGAATGTAGGAGAAGAGAGGAATAGCAGCTGAAGGAGTCAAGACATGGTACAAGTAATCGGCTCTCGGATCTTTATCTTGAAAATTTTAAGCGATGCACCATCTCCGCACCGCCACAATCCGAACAATCCCGCCAGCGTCTGCCACTTGCACGCAATAGCACAATTCCAGCATGAACACTGCTCGAGCCGTTAATGCACCAGAGTGGTTCCATTCTGCGCTTTTACTTCAGAGGGCTCATATGGCGTAATGACCTCCTTAACGTTCCCAGTCAACAAACAAGCCTATTTACCTCACGAGAAGACATAATACAACGAGCCCTGGTCCGATGATCATCCAATACACCTTCGCTGCTACTCGCCATTTCAGCTCAGTCTCATGCACAGTCCACTTGACCAATGGTATTACATCTTTGAATTCGGTACGCAATCCCCGCATCAACTTGACCCTGCCCAGGTCACGCCCTACATTCGATTCGCTTGTATTTTTGCGCATGCCTCCCCGCTCGGAGCATCGTGCGATTGCGTGCAATTCACGAACGTGAACCTGAGCGTCGTCCAAGAGTTTGTTACCCCTTTCCGGATTAGGTCATTCACCCCCGAATACTGGTCGCCCGATTAGTCCGAACCGTCTTGTTTACTTACCAGCCCTCCAGGCTATGCATCGCTTGCTCTCAAACACATTCTAATAAACGCCTCGCAAGTGTTCTGATCATTTCTACTCTTGTCTACTGATCCGGCATCTCCACACGCGCCTGAAGTTTCTCTAGTCATTTTTGTACCCTCATCGGTGTCCCGCTCCAGGTTCTCATCGGCATCTTGATAATCACTCTCAGGGTCGCAGAAGACACGCCGGACGGTCAGGCAGGCATCCCGACCTTCTGCGATCTATGATCGTCGTGAGGCCGCAGGTCACCATCCCGGCGTCACGCTATCCTTTCATAAGCTAGCCTAGAAGACTCACCTACGCCACTGGATCAGCTTACCAGGAGTGCCCCCGAATGACCCTGCCCAGTCGCTTGTCGCCTAACTCATTTCACTTCATTCTGGCTTGAGGTTTCGAACGTTGCTGCGATTAATGGCGATCTGATTCAATGCTCGCAGAATGACACTGGCAGGAACAGTCGTGGCTTTCCTTTTTCGGAGAATTCAGTTCCGTCAATGGGCCCATCTCATCGCAGGTATTCTCTGACCACGGCTCGGAAGACTATCTTAATGACGCTACGGACCCCGAAAGGTCTTAGTTCTATCGCATCCCGCGCCGCTTGCTCACTTCGTGCCACGGCCTACGGCGGGCTCTAAAGATTCCTTAAGCCTATTCCATCTCCCGATGTTGATTTTCATCAAAGTGTACCTGCTCGGTGCTCTCGTCCCTGCGGTTTTTGCATCGCCTTTGGTTACGTACTCGTCCGAGGGTGTTGGGTCTTCTTGGGCGACGCGTACGCGGAGGGTTATCACGAGTACTAGGAAATCTCATGCTCGCCCTTACACAACGTTCATACTCCAAGAATTTGCATGCGATCAGAACTGTGGACTTTCGGGAACCAACATTGGATCGCACACCTAATGAGGCAAGCACTCCCAATCGAGAATCGAAATTTACCCCTGGGCCAAGCTCGTGGTCTGCTACATTTTCCTCACAGGTTGCAAGGCACAAAATGCATGCTACCATACACCTTGTCCTCGCACAATTTTCCGTAGACAGTGTAAATGATCATTGAACAAGACATACAGAGAATGGCAATGAGAATGAGAATGAAAAATGCTATAATGCTATAAAACAGAACAAAGCATGTATCGATATCAAAGCAAAATTGCAAAAATGACACAAAAAATGGGAATGGGAATGGGAATGGAATCTCGCAACTGGAACAAAACAGAACAATGAACATACTCGTATCGATATCGTATCATCTCGTAACGTAAAACAATGGAGGGGGAATCAAGGTATCCAGAACACATATGCACAATTGCGGTTGCAAAGAATCGTCAAGGAAAAATGGATGCGAATGAGGACATGGACATGGATGAGACCGAAAGGGTCTATGAAACTAGTGTGGATGACGATAAGATGAGGGGGTTATAGATGTCGATGAGAGACCCAGGCCCCTCGAAGTCCATAGTATCTTCAAATCTAAACCCACTCCCTCAGCCGTGCGTAGTCGTAGTCATAGTCGTGGCAATGATCGTAAAGAAATGAGAAAGAAAAATGCAAACGTCAAATGAATCAGATCGCAGTCGCGCACGATCGCGCACGAAGCCGGTGCTAGGCGCCAGAGGTAACCTAGCCCTCCTTGTACCCGGTGAAGACTCTCAGGATCCTCGAGCTCTTACTCTCCTGATAATCCGCGAACAGGACTTCCAAGGCCTCAATGGCCTTTTCCAGATCGCCCTCCATAGCCTGTTTCTTGATCGGCAACGGATCAAGTGGCTGGACGCGCCAAGATTCTTCACCGAGCGCACACTGAACAGAGTGAGCGAATGCACAGCGTTTCTTCATATCCCTATACCAGCATCAGTCATGTACCGTCGAAGCATAATCTGGAGGAAGGCATACTTCTCGAATTCTTTGATCATCCGATCAAACGTAGCTCTCTGCGGTGCAAGAGCCCACTCCTTATTCGACCCGGCATTGGTACCCATACCATTCGACTCAGTCAGATCCTCATCACGGTATATCTTACTCCCTCCATCTTTTGCCTCCTTATCATCCTGTCTAAATCCTCCACCTTCCCATCCAAGCGCTTTCAACGACCTGACTTCCGCCGCACTGCTTCTTGCCAGTTGTAGCTGCAGCTCATCCCACATCGCCTCTTTCGCAGCTAGTATCGTCACGTATGTCTTCTGAAGATGATACGCAAATGCATAGGGATTCTCCTGAAGATCGTCAATGAGCTTTTGAATAGGGAATAGCGATGATTGGGCGGCTGTTGCTGGAACCGTGGTGAACGTCGGTGGAAGAGGTTTCGTTCGCGGAGTGATGAAGTCGGGTTTCAAAGGAAGAGTAGCTTGCGACAAGGACTCGAACGGTCTCGATCCTGATCCGGAACGGGAATGCGATTGGGACCACGAAGACGACTGGGACGTATTTGCGGAGTTGGATGGGGAGAAGGCGGATTGAGGATGTCCAGTATTATCGGTATCGGCTGAATTGGCAGTGCTTGCCGAATTTGATCTTACGGATCTGGTACCGTATGTCGATGTGTCTGAGACAGGTATTGGTGGAGGGGGTGGGAATCCAGTAAGAGAGGGGAAGGGTTTTGACGAGGACAATGAGGGTGGAGGAATTGTCGATGCAGAAGGGATGGTAGGTAATGGAGGAGGATCGGGTTGCGGACGATGAACAGTTCTCTTTATTCGATCTCTTCTTGGTGGTCGCGGGGGAAGAGGAATATTGAGAGCGGGCGAGTGCACGACTTGCTGGAAGTATGTGTTCACATATGAAGGAATGATGGCTTGAAGGGTCTTAGAGTTAATCGATGGAACCAAGGAATGTAACTTACAAGTTGGCTGGAGGTTGATAAACCGCGTCTGAAACAACCCATAATACAAATTCTCCAGGAGCCTGTGAGGGTGGTTTTTTGGATCTAAAAAGGGCTTGGCGGAAGTGGTGGGTGATGGTGGGGATGTCCAGGAGGAAGTTGAGGCTTTCGGTGATTGTGTCGAGTTTAGAGGAGGGCTTTCGAGGTCGGGCTCGGGGATAGGAGCGATGATGGGAAATAGAATATCTATCCCGAAGACTCAGTTGGGCGCATACAATGACGATTGCGTGACAATAACAGACCTTCTTCGATCATCTCAAATGCACCGCCAGGCCTTAAGACCCGGTTAATTTCCTGTAATGAAGCATATAAGGATCCACGCGGTGCAATATATTAGACAATGCAACATACCGAAAAAAGCTTATCCCATAGATTCTCCGGCACCGCCGTAGCTATAGAACGGACATGCACATGGTCGAAAAAGTCATCTTCAAAGGGAAGTTTTCCGGTCAAACTGAAAAATTGAAATAGAGAATGATAAGATTAGTGGACTGTGGGAACTTTTTGACCATGGGGAAAAGACGTACAAGTTTCCCTGAACCCATCGGATACGTGAGGCGAGGTCTTTCGGTAGATGTTCGAGTTTCGGTTGAGTAGGGACCAGGTCAAAGCCGACGAATTCGCATGCCTGGGACGTGGGGAAGGGGATGAGTGAGTCAGGTACGAGGTGTCATGTGGGGAGACGCTCACCGGCCATTGTCTGGCCGCATCGAGAACCCAGACTAGTGTCAGGAGTTGGTGAGTATGACCTAGGCAACATGAGATTGAATAAGCTTGCCTCCGGACTAGTGCATTTTGTTGAGCGAAAAGCAGAATACAATAAGACGAAGTGGTACATACGCCGCATCCCAAATCCAAAGATCTCTCTGGCAAATCATCTCCAAAATTCATGAATGACACAGACTGCTTCAAGGATGTGAGAAAAGTGTGGTTGACGATATCACTGGAGGTGGCACAGGCGCGTCAGGACAACTCAAGTATGGTCAGTGGCTGAAACTGACGTGTCGATGATGTCTCTGTCGTGGGACAGAGGATATGGGGCTTTCACGACGTCAAACGTATGATGTGGCACGCCATATTTCTGAATCAAGGCTGGTTTTCCAGGTACGTATTGCGAAGGCCGAGCTGGACTCTCGTTAGTCGACGAAGTCCTGGTTCTCGACTTGCTCTTTTTTCTGTCGAGCTTGCGCTGCTCGGAGCGAGACGACGAGCCAGTACGACCCGACGGCTTTGAAGGTCCACTAGACATATGCGACGAGTCTGCACCGTCTGCTGTTCGTGGACGCCTTCTCCTCGGGACTGCGACTGGCTGCTGATATGTTCTGGCGTTTGGTGGGACGAGATGGGCGGCAGTATGAAGTAAAAGCGGCTCCTGGGAAGAGAAGGCGGCCGGAGCCATGAGAGACGACGAGTCGGACGGTCGGCGGGCTACAGTTGCACTAGAATCCAAAGACTGGCGGGCTGTTGTTCTTAGAGGGATGCCGTCGGATTGCGGCTCACGATCGCGACGGTGATGACGGCGGCGATTCGGACGTTGCGGAGATGTCATTTCCGTCGGTAGCTCGACCGGCACCATCAGCATCTGCATCAGCGCGGACATGGCGGCGACGGCGAGCTCGACGCTCAGCAGTTCGTGGTCGTCGTTCCAGTCCAAGGAGCATAACCGACTCATATATTTTCTGCTCGCCCAACCCCGGCATCCCATTCAGTTCACACGGCCCCTCTCGTCCGTCGCGGACGCTCTCATATTCGGACGCTGTTCCTCGTTTCACTGCTATTTCTCCGAACCATCCGCGACATCCATTTCTCTTGAAATTTCCCGGAACATTAAACTCCAACAACTTCGCAATACATGCAATCCAGACCTTTCTCCAAGTTCTCGTCATTCTCGGCATAAAAGTCTGTCTATTTAATACTGCTCAGCCTCTCCATCCGTGTCTAGACGGGGAGCTCAGGATACTCTTCGAGATCAGGCAAAACAGGGCATCTCCATCGCTCGTCGGTCTCTGCCGAAACAACGGAACATGCCTCGATGGACCCCATGACGTGATGCCGCCCCTCAGTCCAATATTCCAAGGCATTAACTTTCCAGTCTATCTAAGATTTTTGAGCACTTTTTATCAGGCACAAAGCTCATTTCCATGAGTTCAAATAGCTTATATCCATCCCGATGAATCTCTCACCAAAAATGGGTACTAGAAGCGAGAAAGACTCCGATCACGCACACGACCTCCACGCAGCGAACCACGCGAGAAGCCACAAATCCCGATCATCCTTCTCTTCTCGTCACTTGATCTTCCACGAAAACTTCATATGGGGTCGTGCGGTCAAGTATCACCGTAGGCAGCCACGCACACCTCATATCTTGTCATTTCGATCACGATCCCCTACAACATGGAGTGCCATGCACAGGTAGCATTGGCAGGGAGGTCAATACCATAAAATTAACGACTGTGCTCACCAGTGACCACACCGATTTCTCAAAGCGAAGAAATCAAGTTCATCCACCAAGGAACGAAGTGAGCAGATCAATCCCCATGAACCGAGTCTCTATCGCAGCATGCGTCCCAGCCGTTCGACCACACTGCCAGATAATTTGGGATACTACGTATGGACTGCTACTCGCGGAATTCTCGGCAAATCACCTCTGGCAGGGTGCAGCTTACCAGTTCCTGTTTCTTCCATGCTCGGGACTCAGGCTCTTCCGTAGGGATGATAGGGGTTAGTAATCATGTTCTCCGCTTCCAAAAATCCTTCCTTTGCAGCGGCCTATTTTGTGAATCTCAAATGTCAGAATCATTGCGATCGGTCCCCTGCTATACCGGAACTCCTCACTTATACCTCAGCCAGTGTCTGTCTGGGCTTGAGGTCTGTTCAACCGGTGGAGCTGTACTCTTAATGTACCAACAAAAAAGGGCGGGAATCCAACGCTACGGAATATTCCCGACACACTCAAGCATGCTGAAAAAATGGCAAGTACAAACAACACTCCAACGTCCCACATTCCTCTCCTCCCGATCGCAAATACAGATATAAAACCATCAAAAATACAACTAACTTCCATGAACTCCGACCGTTCCATTCTGCCTACGCCGGGGTATGAACAGGAGGACATGGTTGTCCGTTAGGAATGCATTGGTGTGGATCAGCCACTGGGACAGCTACATTTGACAATAATGGAACAAAGATCAATATACGCAGGAACCAAACGAAAGAATCCAACCTTCAGCTAGACCGATCAATCCCAGAATGCATGCCAGTGCCAAAACCATTTGTGTCGCAAATTTCATGCTGAGTGCGATGTGTATCGGTCGGCTGTCGGTGGTGTTTCTGAGTTTCGAGCTGGTAGAAGTACAAGACTTCAGCTTGTTATATATTCTTCGAGGAGAGATGATAAGGCACCTGCACCATGTGCGAACATCCTCTCCACTTTTGCTCAACGACGTTCCCATCTCGATCCCGGGGGCAAGTATCATGTGGTACACATACTTCCTCGTCCGACTATGAGACAGAATCTCCCAGTATACTAGCTCAATTGGCAACGTCCAGCAGCTCAATTCAATTGCTTTTTGGAGTCGAGTGGCTTTGTGGGCGCCCAGCCGGGATTTTCCGAACTTGCTGATCTGCAGAAGTACTGTATCGAAAGCGTATCGCTCGCTACTATAAGTGGACATTCCTTCTACGGAATCACGACCACCTAAATTTGATATGGAGACCGTTATTGAGATCCTATGTTCGACTTGCTTTGAATATTATTCCTTTCCATACCAAGACTCTGACATGAACGGCAGCAATGCCGAACAGTCTCGTGAATACAACGCACGGTCATTCATATATAACGTACAAATCAGCTTACAGGCTACGCGGGGTTGAACCACAACCTCACTTGGATCACCCGATCAGAATATTCATCGGTGAACGCTGTCAAATCCGCCGTGAAATCGAGATCTCCGTATGATTCATCGTAGAATGTTATCAGAGGCGAAGATGCTATGGAGAGATTAGAGTAAGAGGAGGAATATTCCGTAGAGGACAGGGTTGTATACACACATGTGCCACTCCTCCAGCTTGCAGTCAATTCCAGAGTCGTAGAGTCAATGTTCCATATCTGGCTTTCTCCTTGACTGCCTATAGCATTTCCAGTGGCGGGGGATGATGACTCTAGTGGAAAACAAAACAAAATGGAGTGAGCAAATTTCGCCAGACGAAATGACACGCCGGAACGTACGGGGAACTGGTGTCATGAATGCATAACTGATAAATTGGTCACTAAATTACATTTACAATTGTCCTGTGCGGTGAAACTCACGAGGGACTACCGGATACAAAATCACTTCCTTGAAATCCAAGCGCGGCTCCGACATAACCATAGGGTTCACTAGCGACAACAAGATCGATAAACCCGGTGGTACTGGAGACAGTCACATGGGCAGCCGATGAAGAAGAGAGGGTGAGTGCGAAAGTGTGGTCACTGGCTTTACCGGAAAGGTTAGAATGGAAAGGGTCATCACGGTGGAGAGAGTGGATCGAAACATACTCAAGGTGGAGGCAACGTAGCCTATCAAGCTTCCACTTCTGAATGTCACTGAAATAGTCCCGGTCGCACTAGAAGAATCCAAAAATAAATATTCGATCGCACCGCGGGTCCCGCATTGACACATACGGGAGAGTTAGCGTGCGAGGTACGAGCTCTGTACGAATCGTTCAGGATGATCGAAGAGTCACTCGAAGACGAGAGAATTAAAGTACCGAAAGGTGATGGCTGCCTCTTGTCCACGGAAATTAGAGTCAGTTGACTAGGGATCTTCGCGGGTTTTCCGTCATGCAATGGATGAGAATAGGTGACGCCATTCCGAGCAACCGAAGTCGGATGACCGAGGACAAATCCGGACAAGGAAGCCAGAAAACATAAGGTGAGGGCGAGAAGCATGAGTCGCAGCTAGAAGTTGATGAAAGATCCTCTGAAGAACGGGCTACATGAGGAGCCGAAGCAAGCTCGTTTTATATTCTCGGGCTATCATCTATTGGTAGATCCCGCCATAAGCGCACGCTGACCTGAAGGAAATTTAGCGAGACCACATTAGGAGTGTCATTGAGTTGTGTTCCGGTGAGCCAGGCACAACAGCAGAAGAGTCGGAACATTTGTCAGGCTCAAGGACAAATCGATCGTTCCTGATCAGAGTTCATAAAAGCCATGGATAATCGATTGGACCCAAACATTCAATACGAGAGGCAATTACCAGAGAAACCCAGAAAATTTCGGGAGCTACCCCACGTTGTAGAGCTCGTGCTTTCGATGTGGTGAAGAAGTTATGGGAGATCTGAAGAAAGGTTCGGCCGAATTACCAGGATTGAAGGGTACCGGTGACGGGAGGAGAGGAGGAATTCAAACTCCGACTACGATGTTTTCTTTTCGTTTTTGAAAAATAATGCATTGAGAACAACCCAAGAAACAACTAGTGCTAGTACTATACAGTATTATTAACATTGTCGACATAATCCACATCAATTCGACAGGATGGTCCATGGCCATGGATGCAAACGTTTAGGAGTATTCAGTCACTGGCAACGGAAGGGGAGCTAATCGGTAACAAAAGTAAAGATAACAGCTTGAGCGCCTTGACCCGAAGTACTTTCAAAAGCAGAAAGGTCCCCAGTCAACTGAAGATCGGCGAAATCTTCGATATTCTCATTGCGGAAAATAGTCAAAGGGATATGATCTTCAAGAGTGGTCAGTTCAAATCGTTTTCACGTCAACAAACGCAGATGCAAACTTACCGGTGCCGTCAAACCAACTCGCGGTCAATGCCGAATTTGAAGGATTGAACTGCCAAATCTGTGTCTCGCTGGGCTGCCCAAAAGGATTGACCGTGGTATCATCAGTCGCAGACTCTGAAGATACAGTCAGCAGAACGTCGAAATTCGAAAGCCGAGCACAGACCATCAGCAGGACTCAGGAATGCGAAACTGTACAACATAAGTACGAATATTGACGGGATATTAATATGGCACTACTCACGCTCCGTTTCCGGGACCAAAATTGTCTCCTGCAGTGCCTACAACGGCACCGATGGCAGGGAATGGCTCTCCTGATACCCCAATATTGATGAATCCGGTCGTACTTGTCAGGGTGACTTCGGCTGCTCCACTTCGAGTCTGAGCAACCTGGAAGACGCCAGTGCTCGCTATAATTTCATCATTTCTGATTGGCCCAGAGACAAAGAGAAGAGGATGGTTCACGTACTCAAAGTCTGGCTAACAAATCCCTGTGCAATTTGACTATGAGCATCTGAGACCAGAATCACCCCAGTCACGCTTTGAACGGTTGAGCTCTTAGAGATTCGTGCGAGTATTAATAAGACTTAGACTGACGAATGCGAAGATTTCGGAGTTGGGGAAGCTGAGGCAATATGAACGGCAGAGCTGAAAAGGACAAGACTTAATGCTTTGGAAAGAGAGAGCTTGAACTGCATGTCGAAAGGGAGATGTAGAGACGATGCTGATGTTCCTCGGAATATCGACAGAACAGTCAAGGATCGAGGAATTTATACCGCACGGCGCACGCTGGCGTCAACGGCGGCAGGGACTCCTGAGGGAGGCTTGGCATACGTAATGCATGTTAGCATTTGAACCAATATCGCGCAAGATATCACGGGTCTTGAAGAACGTTTCAGCATGCAAACGTTCAGAAAGCGTCGGCGCCGGGATTCAAACCCTCGATTGTCCTGCACGAAGGGTCGGAAATCCATGCATATTCATGCTCTCGACGTTCTGTCACTTGTTTGACGGGCATTGGATCCCGAGGACTCCAACTCAGAAGTTAATGTCAATATATCATGCACGACCCCCACGGCCACCGAAAATTGGGCCGAAATTCCGGCCCAATGAGGAGACTAGAACTCGAGTCACCTGCCACACTCCCGACAGAAGTGCATTCCGAGAGTACGAACAGGAAGAGAGCGCAGCGCTATTGCAGTGCAAACCCATAGTCATCGCATTTTGATGAATTTCAACCGCTGGAGTCGGGGTCGGCGAGCTTGTACATGAAATGGATGACGAGGCGGAGCTTTTCCAGGTTCTATAGGGCTTCTTCTCGGTCGAATACGGCTACAAAGCCATGGAGAGGGAATATTTCGACGATGCAGCATCGCTTGGAATATGAGTGGCTGAACGCTGAATATTGAATATTGAATGATGACCAAAGGACAACGGCTGAGAGGAGGGAGAGCTGGAGGCGGGCGTTCGGAGTTTTCGGCCTTCTTGGAGTATCAATCGACGGAAGCAAATTCGTGAGAACCAAATTGGGGACGCGGCTTCTCGGCTTCTAGTCAGGGCACGCCGCGGAATCAAATTCTTTTGCTGAACGTTAACGAGCCAAACTGCAAGTTGCTCAACCAACGCAGGAAAGGAGAAGACCTCGGCCATGTGGGAGTTATCTTTCTCTCCCTCTATCGACATACCTCTTGGCCTTGATTTTATCTCCTAATCCGCCGTTGGGCTGTCTTTGGCTGTGATAACTCAATTTGAAGGATATGTGTCGGGCCTAAGAGAGCTGAACTGTCACACGTCTGGGACCTAGAGGAGAAATAGCGTCTCAACAAGTTGATCAGCCATCAAATTTTATCCATCCATGGTACCTTGATTTCTCCGCTGTCTCAAGCCGCTGACTTCGCCTGGGAAAGTGCCTGGATTCGATATCGTGAAATAAAGTTCGAGTACCAAGATGTGGTACTTCAATGCAATCTCTGTGCCTGAGATTAGCATGCTGCACATGCTTGGCCTCCAACTAGATACTGACTATCGACATTGGGAAACGATGCGTGAGGTCCCAACGCACGTTTGTTGGTTATCGCTGTGATCGTGTGGAAACCACTACATTACTATCCTCTCATAGATGGCAATGTACATAAAAGCCGGTCAGCAGTCAGAAATGGCATCTCAATACTCTCAAGTACTTGAAGAAATGCCAGTCCCTACGGCGTCACCTCAATCGAAACCTATAATCATTTGGTGCCGTGCGTTGAATATAATGGGCTGTACACACGGATTGACTAACATTTATTGCCCAGATGCTCGATCTTGCTCGACTGCCTTCGAAAGAGCTTTCATGCAACACCCTTACACTCGCACAATTCATGAGCCTTTCGTTCCGTTGAAGCTGTTCTCGAAGACTCGTACATTTCAGGGCTTTACCGAGGAATGGTGTCGCAAGAGCCCTTGGTACGATGTGACCCGTACAGACGTCGCAACTTTGCTCTCCGAGAACAAAGTTCCATATATCGATGAACATGGGAACCTTCAGTCTACGCCCGCGGGATCGAAAATCTTGTTCATCAAAGACATGGCTCAAAATATATTCAGGCCCGAGGCCATTGTTGCTGTCAAGCCCGAAGATCCTAATTTCAAGGCACCTGAAGGTAGCCACTTCGACGTGCCTGTCGACTTAGACGGAGTACCGGAGAATCCAACTTATCTTCCCGTCTCCTTGCTCAGGAAGTTTACTCACACCTTTCTAATCCGCGATCCTGCCGTAAGTATGTTTATATCAGATCCATAACGTATTGACCTGAGGTCTAGAGAGCAATACCCTCGCATTACAAAGCCTCGGACGATCTCCGCAAAGAAATGGGAACTGCTGCTGACCCCGCCTCGCTCATCACATATCCCGAACTCCGTCTTTTCTATAACTTTATATCGGATCCTAGATCCGAGTTCAACACAGCACCTCGGGAAGCCGACGCCCAAGCAGCTCATTCTTGTCCGCAACCCTATCCACCTCCCTTGATCGATGCGGCGGACCTACTAGAGAACCCATCAGCAATACTGAAGAAGTATTGTGCTGCTGTTGGTTTACCCTGGGATCCTGCCATTTTAAATTGGAAACAAGAGACGATGTAAGCCACCCGCTTCTTTCGTTGCCTCCAACTCAAACTCGATGCATAACTTCTAGTAAAGAATTCGATGTGCCTTGGCGTGCGATGTATAGACATGCTACGGCAAGCTCTGGTTTCGAAAAAGACACGCGGACGACCGAAGAAATCGCACTAGCGATGGTTGAATCCGAAGCTCAAGAAATTCAAGGGCTTATCGAGCGATATCGACCCGATTATGAGTGAGTAGACTTTGGGACCCAATGTCCGGCCAGGTTGCTCATGTATCGCATTTGACAGGGTATTCCTTAACGCATTTCATATCAATGCAACTGATCACCAGTTATAGTATCTCAATCGGCATCGCACACTCACAGCCGATTCTCTGAACGAATTGCTATGAGATGCTAACAGCCCAATTCAATTACATCGGAAAATACAGGTCGTCACAGCATATTCTGTTCACGGTCATGTTGATGCATATGCTCGGAAAAATTCGTGTCTTGTTTCCAAGCTAGCGCGCCGCGAAATGTCCTCTAGTCGCCACAATTCACCATGTTCAATCATCCACAAAAATTGATGACACATTCAAGAGTATTTTCTGGTTTAATACATTGCATCCCTCAATTTCCTACCCGCAGTGCCCGCTCTTGTCACATCAACAGTTGTCAATCATGGACTGCAAAAACGGAGAGCTCAGGATTCTGCAACTTGATATAAGAGAGGTTCATACCATGCAGCAGGGGGCTTGGGACAAGGTCGCTCGCTAAAGGTTGGCTCAGGGTTGGCAGCAGCTATCAAACACGATGTGAGTGCTGTCTCGTTTCGAAGCCGCGATCGGTGAACTCACCCAGAGCTGACGTAGCAAATACGACCGCGCTTGCGAGTGCAGTGAAGGTATACTGTTTGAGTTGCATTCTGAGATGACTGGATGGTCTGTGAAGCAAGGAGTGTAAGACGACGTGCTTTTATAGAGAAAACATTGGCCAAGAGGTTAGTTGGGAATGAGGTTTTCCAGGAGATAGGCCAGAACGGGATAGGTTAGAACGAAGAAGTGGTGATAATTCTATGAAAGAAGCAGAAGGGGCGCTTGACGATCCTCCTCTCGAGCGGGAATAGGGCGTATCGTCTGAGAACCGGCATCCTGATTGATTTCAGCTGCATGGGTTCAAGCTGTGATGCTGTGCAAAGGCTCGGAAATTCGGAGTGTAGAAGAAGAAATGGATCTCAGAGCACTCTTCGATGAACTCGAGAACTAGCGAAGAGGAAGGATCATTTGATTACACGAGCCACTGGCACAACTTCTCTGAATTCAATCGATGCTTTAGATCACGAGTGACTGGTTCGGTGGTCCAGAGTGTCAAGAAACAGCGGGACAACGGTATCTAATGATCAGAGTGGAGAAAGAATGGGCTCAAGTTCGTTCAACCACAGCTGCGCTGTACCTATCCATGTGAAGTGGAGAACGAATTGCCGCTGAGTTTATCCGATCTAGGAGGTCCTGTACCACGAGCTCGGCGCCTGGTGGTGGTGGTGGTAGTGAGTTTCTTTCGCGGTCTGACTCGGGAAGCAGGAACTGTGACCGTGAGTCTTGATAATCAGGAACACTGGCAGTGTATTCAATTCACAGAATCAACCGCATGTCTTTGAGTGTTCATCGTAATCATCCAATTTTATTGGTGGTGATCACGATCAAATTACGATGACGTACATGTAAACATCGACTCAGAGCCTTCTCGCCACTCCGGATTCCTAAGAGAGACTGCTAGTCGCTTGGTGCTATCCGCTACATTAGGGTCATTTTGATGCATTTTCTCGGCAAAGTGTGCGTCTTGTGTCAACAGTGAGCTCCATCCAGGGTGACTTCCAATCACCATAATTCGACACATTCACTTGTTCATTAAAATATACGGCAGATGCAAGAGTATTGTCCGGTTGACTGCATTTCATCCCTCTATTTCCTGCCCGCAGTGCTAGATCTGCTCGTGTCAACCGTTGTCAATCATGGGCTTCAAAAAATAAAAGTCAACATTTTGCGACCTCGTATTTAGGCCTTCGTACCATCGGCGCGGGGGCTGGGGGCAAGGTTGGTCGGTGAAGGTTGGCACAGGCATGGCAGCAGCTGTCAAAACAGTTTGTCAGGGGAAATTTCAAAGGCGGATTCCATGAACTCACCTAGAGCTGTGGTAGCAAAGACGACTGCTGTGGCAAGTGCAGTGAAGAGGTACTGTTTGAATTGCATTCTGAGATGACTAGAAGGTCTGTGAAGCAAGAATAGTAGGACGACTCGGACTTGCTTTTATACTGTATTAATAGAGAAAAGCACGGGACAGGCGGCGTTGATTAAAATGGTACTGGTGGTATTTCACGAAATGGGTCGAAACAGGATAGTTTAGAACGAGGAAGCGGCGATTATCTTCTGAGCAGCATGGACGAAGCAGAGGATTCGCTTGGCGATCCTTCATTGGCGCGAGAATAGGACGTATCATCTGGGTGTCACCACTCTCATTCATTCCTAGACGACCACGCGGGTGGGAGGACAGTGCAAAGAATATAATCTCTACTGTTTCATTGACTCGGAGATCGCCACTCCGAGTTACTGGAGAGAGCCCTATGGAGTATCCACTAGTTGCATGGGGGTCTCTAGCGATTCTCTAGATCAGAATGTACACAAGTTTGTCCGGATCTACGGATCACACTATCAGAATTTCCTTCCAAGCCTTGGGGTCTCGAAAGACCAATCAGTATCATATCGGCTCGTCCAAAGGGGCATATTTGCTCACATCACAATCCAAGTGCTTTTCAGAACAACCTTTGACAGACCTCAGCATTCTCTAGAAATTGTGTCGGTCTTGAGTGGGATCAGGGACTGGTATAAGTTGCGGGTTGGGAGCAGCTGCAGAAGAAAGGAGACAGTCAATTCCCATAGTACTATATATATCGATAAAGGCTTAGACGTCTCACCTGAGACAGCGAGGATCAGCAACGCCGCAGTGGCGAAGAGAGCGGAAATGTAAGACAAAATTTGCATTATCGATAGTGGCCGGTGCTTGGTTTAGAGCTTGAACACTTACGTCCAAGACAGGCTTCCTTTATACTATTGTCATGTCTGCTATCTTGAACTGTCCTCTCACAATGAGGCCTCGGTGGGAGAGCCATCGCAGTCCCTTGACAGACTCCACATGACTTTCTCGCGGTCGCTTAGCAAGAGGGCTACTCCCATATTTACTACAGTAAACAAAAGAAGAAGACACCGGGATGATATCTCGCCCTTTCGCTATGCGGAGCTCTTTCTTCCGTGACTCAAATTGAAGGGTCAGTGTGGGGATACAAATTCATAACACAGTATAAGGCCGTGATGGAACCGAGAGGCTCTTGTGGGAATTGCGGATACATTACGAGATTTACAACAGAAGGTTGGCCAACTATTTGTAACTCCCGTGACGCAGCGAAAGTCTAGATCATCACCACCGCATACGCCAAATGTCTTAAAACAATAATAAGCCCTGAATTCCTGCACTTCAATCGCTGTCGTCTACAGCTCGAAGGTTTATGGGGTGGGCGTCGTCGATCGATCCATGTTGATCGCGCCGGAGAATGTGTGAAGCATGTGCTGGTCCGACGATATCGGAATCATCAACCGCAGGCGCTGTGACAGAAGGTCAACGTCAGAACATGACTCGCATGCCAGTGAGAAAGGGGAGACAAAGGGAAACATACCGGGTGATGCGCAGACAATTGCTGAGAGGAGCGTGAACAGAAATACTTGAGTGAAACGCATGACAGTGAATTGTCAACTTTGAACTATCCAGCATGCCTTGACGCCGTCATTTATAGTCGCATCTCGAGTAGATGTTGCGATCTTGTCCAATGTTGCATGCGGCACACGACCGCGTGTGACAGTGATGCTCAACAATCCAGGAACAACCAAGTCAATGCACACTCGTGGGGGAAACGGGGCCCAATGCAGCCTAGGACGAACACAGAATTCTGGACCTGATGAATAAGAGCACTCAAATTTTGCTCCAATCGATAAATATTGCAATCGATGGAGATATACACTGACCGGGAGATCTAAATTGATCGACAGAGATAGAATTCATGGACCCAGAGTGGACAGAGATGTGTCGCATCGCACGGACAATATACACGCTGTAGGCATGCTTGACGCACTAGTAATCTAAGCGGTCGGGTGTATGGTGGTCGCAGAGCGCCTGATTCGCGGAGTTTCCGATCTCAAATCGACGAACACAGATACGGTGCTGTACTACTGGCAGTACGGTGAAATCATGAGAGTCACCCGGGTCCACGAATGAATCATAAAAAGGCCAGAGGCAGAATATGTGGTTTTGAAACCAGTAGTCCGGTTTGAAAGTTTGATAGTCGAACGAGGCATGACCCGGGGTACCCGAGGTCCGGTCTAGAGCATCCTTGTCAAATAGATGCAGGGAAGCTGTAGATCGGTGCTAAGCACTCATGAAACGTTCTTTTAAGCCACCTCCGTCAGGAGGACGACGATGAGAGTCGGCCTTACTGTGCTGTGTTGGTTATTCGATCATTCTACAGGATCATCGATGGAGTGGCCGGACGAGTGTTCTGCGGAATAGAGAGTCCAAAATCTTTGATGAAGAGACTGAAAAAATGTGATGAATGCCAGTGAACGTACAACTTGACAAGCAGGCCAAGGACAGGCGAGGTTGCGGAGTTTGAAATTGCAGTACACCCAATTTTCACACCGCACTTTCCGAGGAACACGAGGTTGACTGCGCTGCGAGATGAGCATGGCTGACAATTAATCACTCTTCCGTATTTATCAATTTCTGAGTTGCTTGGAGAATGTGGCTCAAGTCTTATCGTCTGCGACGCTACCAGTACAGTATGATCGTTGTCAAACAAACAATAAGAACTTCATTCGTGACTTCAGAAACAATGTAAGGCTTAAGGGCTGAATTAGGGAACGTCAGTCGAAATTTCGATACCCGTGATAGTCGCTCTCGTACCAGTGAGCCGGGGGCTTAGGACATCCCCCAGGAGGGGTGGGTGCGGGCATTGCGGCGCCTTGAAAATGATTCGACGTTCAGCCATATGACAAGAGTCGACAAATGGCAGGACTGACCGGTGACAGTTCCAGCGAGAATGGTGGCAGTCGCAACGACGGCGGCGAGATAGTGCTTGAGTTGCATCTTGAGATAACTGTGGAGCAGTTAATTGAGAGCTGTTCGTAGCTTGACTCTTTATATCCCTATAATGGACCCCTTGTACGACTCATTGACTGTTTCACCTCTTGGCATTTTTTGGCACGTGAAACAGTGCGGCAGTAAAACGCATCGTAGCAGATTGATAGACTTTCCGAGAGGGTGAACCCGGGTTCATTCATAGTAAACCGTCGATAACCGCGATGATCTGGAATGAGCACAAATTTTAGACGCCCCAAACCATACATTCATCGCATTCGTATCTCATGAGAAAATCTCAAGTTCTCGATACCGTCTAGAGATAACATGGATAGGGCTCGAATCAGTATTGTTTGAGGAGCTCGACTGCTGGTGCCTCAACTTGTGGTTCAAATTGCAGAGGTTTGCCCAGAGTCAGCAAAGAAGGGAAGCATCAAAAGAATAGGTCAGGCGAGATAGCGAAGTATCGACCGCTTCGAGAAGAATTTTCCTTCTGAAGAAGGATTAAGCAGCACACGTTTGTCTTGCGACTTCCATTTCTCCTGAAGCATATTCAGTCGTGTGCGCAGTTCTGTCACGAGTTCGGAGTAAAGTACAGCACTGTAGTTGGCAGATGAGAACTGGCATTGACTGTTCGCATGACACGTGTGATCAGCACCACATGCAGAGCGGTCTTACAGTGCTCAGAGAAGTCCAAAGATCCACGCAGAATTGGACTTGAAGGCATATGATGGGAAGCATGATAGCTGTTCGTGGAGAGCCCGCAGCAAAACTGAACGATCCAAAACAAGGTACTATCAGCAAATGTCGTAGGTACGAGATTATCAAGGCAGGCCTCGCCAGATGAGCCACAGCATTCAGGAACGCTGTCGTTCCACATGTCAAGGACTATTGAGAGGCTGAGGGATAAAGCATCCGAGTGCACGAGTTGCCCGAAGCCTGGAGCTTCGAATGTCTACAGTGGAAAAATTTGGGGAAACCCCAAACAAGGAATACATCAGCGTGACAGAGAGTTCCGAGGAGACTGGAGGGCAATGCTCCTGACACAGTTCAAGAAATGATCTCAAATCAAGCCACGACTGAAGGTTGCAAGGAGATGGCTTGGTGGGAAGAGGATAAGCGTTTGCTTGGCTTTGTTTGGCCAGCTGCTCTCAGAAGTCGCCCCCAGTCGCCCGCCGCTTTGCACTCGAGTCCATCGACCTCCTCGACGCCCATGCCGCAAGCAGCATCCCTCCAGCCAATCACCGAGGCAATACGCGAACTCTCACAGCAGGTCTGTCGATCAGGTCGTCTTGTCTGTTGACTTTGTCGACCGTCATCCGCTGCAGGTGAAAAATGGTGCTCAAAGCCACACCGGCCAACTCGTCCAAACTTTAGCCAACAACGAGACGCGCTTGAGAGAACTAGAGAAATTGACGGACTCTCACGTTGGCTCGATCAGAATATCTGAAGCCCGAACGAATCGCTTGGAAGACGAGATCGCAGCTTTCAAAAACATGGTCGAAAACCAGACCCGTCAAGTCAATCATCTCATTCAAGTCGTTCAGAACATTCGCAGCTGTCAATGTTCACAGCCACAGCATCTTCAGATGTCGTTTGTCTATCGTTTTAGTATGCATATATTGACATCAGCTTGCTCAGGTCGTCCTCCAGCGGTCCTGCTATGAGTTCGCCTCCTATCGCTTCTCCGCACAACACATCTGTGCCATTCACAACGATGTCGAGTCCGCCGGTTCCGCACGATAATTCGATTACGATTCCGCACAATCAGTATCCCGACCCTATGATCCCGTACCAAAACCAATTCCCTCAGTGATGTTGCCTTCTTCCTGACGATCCTGCCGATATCCGTCTCCGTGTCATCCAAAGAATTACCTTTTGACTGCCGTTCAGGATGCCATGTCTGCCATGTCTGCCCTTCGATGACCGCCTGCATACGTTCTTTTCTAATCATCGCATCTGTACTTCTACTTCATTCCGCATCAGACTTTCCGCATACATGTTCGTTTTGACATCCCTTTGACCTCCATTACTCTCTTCAATGCAGCGCTTTGATCGACCTCGAATGCTTGGGCCCGTAGTTTATCCATCAGGCTTCCTATGTACGAAGATGAAAATACACAGAAGGCATTTTTTATCGATGAAGCTATCAAAGAATCACCATTGTCCAAAGTATGCTGTGACAGGAAAAAGAAATTAAAAAGGAAAAGAAGAAAAGTAAAACGAGAGTAAACGATAGACGTAGGCGTATCATCATCCTAGTCGAAAAGTTCTAGGAAAGAAGGAAACGATACAAGTCTTAATGTTCGTACGGGTCATGATCGATCAGGACTGGTTGTGGCTGGTCAAGGACCAGTCATCAAGGCTGACAGAGGGAGGAGTGACGAAGTCGCTCGATGAAGAGCCGGGCCATTGAGGGTTGAACAGAACTTGGACAGTCTGCTGGCCAGCATCCAAATTGATAGCGAGGACAGTGACGCCGGGATTGGGCTGATCGACCTGGTTGGGAGGAAGAGGAGGATCATCGGCATAGCGCGTTGCGTTCAATGTTGTGAATGTCGCGCTTGATGGGCTGAGGATCTGGACTATCATCGTTTGACCACCGAGGGCGAGAGTAGCGGTTGCTCCGTTGAGGGTGACGGTCGCGTTCGTGTGCATACGCCATTGGATAGGAGCGGAGGTATCCATCTCGTCCTGGAGCAAGACTTGCTTGCGACCAGCGAGAAGCCGGAGACCACGCTTCATCGACGTCCTGTATGCGGGTTAGTGGATACGTACAAAATGAAGGATGCAACGGGCACTTACGCGTTGGAGTAGGCAGAGCTCATGTCTGTGGTGAAGTACGCCAACGACGTGCTAGGGACCTGATACGTGGTAGTCGCATCCTGAACTTCACCAGTCGAACCGTGTTTGATGGTAGGCTCAGCAGTAATCAACTGGTTCTGCTCTCCAACGACGATTGTATTCTGACCCTCCGTTCTCTTGCGGTAATACAACCAGCGTTGACCATTGGTGCCGTCCTGAGCATTACCGTTGAAATAACCGCTCGCGTCATAATCTCCCGAACCGAGTTCTCCAGCCCATCGTTGACCCATAGCATCCAAGACGAAATCACCACAATCGAGATCGTTGTGATTCTGATGCTTCTGGAGCTGACCGGATTTGATTGCAGCGTAAAGGCCTTCGTTCGAGGTCCACGAAGTGCGCATAGAGGCCCATTGATCAACGGGATCATCGAAAAAATGATCAAGAGGAAGATTGTCCCAGAATGCGCCGGTGACGGTGGGATCGTACCAGAACATCGCCCAAGGATCGCTGTGAGCGTCACGTTGGTCTCTTTGGAAGAGCATGTACGCGGGCGTGTTATATTGGGTCCCGTAGAACAACAACGAATCGGCCGTGGTCGAGTATTTGTTGGGGCCGTGATCACCGTAGTTGAAGAGGGAGGTCATGCCGGTGACATACATGTGGAAGAGACCAGTCTGGTTAAAAGCGGTGTTGTTGTGAAGCATGCCGTAGTCAGAGCCGGTTGCGGTCATGAGAGCCGATGTCATCTCGGAGTGTCCGGTGGTACCAAAGTACCAATAGTTGGCGGTTTCGGACCACGTACCGTCCGTCGAAGGTCCCTGTACGCAATTCGCGAGTGCATTTGGAATAGTCAATCCAAGAAGTTGTTGGGCTTGACCAGTAGGGTCATCTCCAAGGAGAGCGAGGGCACCAAGGGTAAGACCAGAATTGCAGACACAATTCCAGTTACCATTAACGTCATCTTGCCACCAACCATAGAAGTCATGGAAAGTGTTGTTGGTGTACGACTGTACACCCTTGTTAAGACCGAGGTTGAGCATCGTCCACATAATAGCATTTCTTTGATCATCGGACCACTGATCATACAACCAGTCGTATGCAATGGCAAAGCCTGCAGTGAATTCGCCGACATCCAAGAAATGCTGGCTGTTCCAGTTATCTCCGTCGTTTCCGGCTGAGAAAGGCTGAGATCCGTTGTTCGACGCGTTCTGGGATTGGATGTCAGTCGCGGCTGCGGAGAAGACGGGAAAAGAAGCATACGAGGATTTCATCCCAAGCTCTGTCCACCCAGCCTTTATTTCCCGTAATGCGGAATGCATATGCATAAGCCTTCAATCTCTCTTTGACCTGACGAGCGACATCAAGGACACCACTGAGAGAAAGTCCACCGTCAACAGTGTACTGGACGAGAGAAGATTGGTTGTAAGCCGTCGCATTTCCAATGATGGTTGCATTCCATTCTTGGAGATAGGGATCGTTGGCGATAAGGCTGGGAAGGGCATCCCATTTATATTTGGGAGCAATGAGACGGGGGCGATCTGATCTGACCGAAGTGGGAGCAGGTGATGAAGGAGTGAAAGTATCGGAAGGCCAAGCCGCTGAAGTAGCGCTTGCGACGAAAGTCGGTGCCACGAAGGCAGCCGTGTTTGCCTAGACGCGAGAGGCGCGAATGTCAATATAATGTGGTCTGTTGAAGCAAAGATAGCCTCACAGTAGTAGGGTAAACGGGAAGACCATAGCTATCGGTCGCGGTGGGGAATACTCCAATGGCCTCTTTGTTGTTGACAGCCGAACTCGCGGCTGCTGATGGGTTGGAGGGGCCAGATGATGATGAGCCAGAAGAACTGGTGCTGCTTTTATGATCACGCGAGCCTACTACACCGCCGACCACGGCAGCCGCGATGATGATAACGACGATAGGAATGCCAAACTTGATCCATGGACTCAGTCCGCTCTTTTTGCGTTGCTGAGGAGGTAAAAATCCTGATGATTCATTGTAGAATCCGGCACCTGAGTTGTATGGGTTGTTTGCTGACTCGTAGGGGACGTTGGTTAATGGGCGTTGACCCGAATCGAACGAACGAGCCATGATCAAAGATCACACGCAAGGGGAACTCTTTTCAGAGAACTTAGATGTGAATGAGAAGAAAATCAAAAGAGTGTCGAGAGTCTTAAGACGAGTATTGACTGGAATGAAGAGAGATAATACAAAGCGCACCACGAGCGCTGTTGCTGGGGGGACGGGGCGTGTTGGCGTCGTCGAGGTGTGGCGCTGAAATAAAGGTAACAAATTCGAAGTCCGACGTTGCCTTGCCGGATGCTGAAACAAGAACAAAAATAACAAGCCGATAACGATAAATAAAGACATCATTAATTCCAACATCTGCAGGTACCCCCACGCCCAGTTCAGCAGCAAATAAGGCCTTCGAATGTGTGTATTCATAAGTCGATTTCAGCGATTTTCTCTGCATTTTTTGGAGTGTGAATGCGAACAACGTCTTCACCCGTGCAGTTGGCTTTGTGCCTCTTTTGGTTCGGCAAACGGTCTCCGGCTTCTTTCGATACGTCATGACGGGATACCCGAGCTGTTATCTGAATTTTGAGCAACATGCGTGCACGACGGCGACAGGCGAGAATCTTCGAGCGTAAAAGACTCGAAAAGATTGGCAGAGGCAGACTGCTTTGACGGCCGTGGGCGTACACGAACGAGATAATAGCGAGGAGAGCGCATTGAACGCCTATAACGCTCAAGTTAGAGATAGTCATTGACAGTCTGGACTCGAGGCTCTAGATCGCCCTCATTTCCGCACAAGCGTAGAGTAGATAAAAGACGATGTATCGACAGGCCGGCGACTCTCCATCGCGCCTGAAACTTTGGATCCCCACCGGAACGAGGCGGGCAAATGTAACGGTGGTAGACACGTATCGATAGCCAATGTCCGCTCGAATGCACATATGCCAGGATTCGAGAGAAATATGAGAGGGAGTTCCGCATGAGAGTTGTGGACACGTAGCAGGACGGTAGGCAGTGGATGAGGCCCTTTCATTGATAAGGAACCAGTTTTATAATAAGTAGGTGAGCCCATGCTTCGAGAGCGACCGAGCGCATGAGATGCCAAAGAATCAGGATGCAACGAGACGTTGTGATGTGGTAGTGGTGAAAGCATTCCTAGCATGGGCTCGACTTCGAAGTGTGGCAAGACACTTGAAAGTTGAAATCTGAAGTAGAGATGAATATGAGCGCCTATCATATTTGCGTTCGCCGTCCCGACGACGTCGACGGCTTTCTCTTATTTCAAGAATTTTCGTAATCGCTCTGGATAATCGGGATCATGTACTTGAGAGAGCGACTCAAGGACAAATGGCACACACAGGTCATGTTGGGAAAGTGGCTCGGTCACTCTAATCGTATTTAGAGGCCACCACCGGGATTACAGCGACTTCGATTGCCCTAGCTGTCAATTAAAACCTCATGTCTACCAGCACCGCCGGCATGGAAAGATGTACGTCTTCCTGTGGTGTGGTTCATGCATGGCATCGGCGTCTTGAGATCAACTCTCATGAACGGCAGATTTGTAACGAACATCCTCTATCAGGGGAACAGAAACTCACCGAATTGGGTTTTGGATATTCCCTCAAGCTATATATTATAGTGCTGCAACCAGGTGTGTACACCTGTGTCCTTACCTTTCGATCCTGGTGTCTCACCCCATACTGTAGCAGAGAAATTATAGAAAAGCCAACTACGCCTCTGATTAGGGGTAGCGCTTGTCCGATTGAACAACTCTGATTATTGCACTCGGGCATAATCATCAGGGCATAGGGATCGATCTCTCCAGAATCACACAGCAACCTATGTCTTATATAGGGTATGTGTTCAAGCTCCCATACGCCCAGGCTCGAGAATATCTTCCGACCAATATCTGAATGGCATTATCAGCATCGCTACCCCCCGCACCAGCTCTTCCCCAGAATTTGATTGATCAAGTTTTTACGCACCGCAGTCTCTTGGGACTCGCTGCTACGGCTACAGAGTACGATGTAGGTGGCAAGGACAATGAAGCACTGGCATTTCTAGGGAGTGCCATCATCGAGATGATAGCGGCTCTCTTTGTCTGTGAGGCCTTTCCGGATAGTCGGAGAAGCATCTTGACGGTATTCCGTTTCTGTCTACTCGACGTCGACCGGAGCTCATCATCATCCTTAGCCAAAACGCGCTCAACTCATTGAGCTGAAGCAGGTCTCGCAGTGGGCCATAGGCTATAGGTTCCACGAGCGCATTGCTGCAGTGGCCCCCTCCGTCCTAAACATCCAGTCGTCTCCCAAAATGCAGTCGCAAGTATTTCAGGCCTATGTAGGAGCTGTCTACAAGTCTGAGCTTGCAGACGTGGAAGGATTTCGGAAGGCCAAGGAGTGGCTCTACGACCTCCTTGCGCTTCCTCTTTATAACAACAACGACGATTCCACGGACAGCTCCAGTGATCCGAGCGATCCCCCGCCAGACTCGGATGGCGATTCGGATACTGAATGTGCGTCGTCGAGCGATACTAAGAAGACAACGACGGGACGCTCAACACCTACCGCCATTCCCATCACAGCTATATCACCACCCGAATCTGAATCGTCGTCCTCATCCTCATCGGAAGACGACAGCTCACCGCCTGTGGAAAACCATCTTCGTTCCCTTAGCGAGGAATCCACGGACAATGACTCTTCTACCGAAGACGAATCCAGCGACGACGCTCTTCAGGACCCGCAGGTTTACGTTTCGACGTCGCCGGCTCGTTCGCCTATGAGCACCTACTCGGGCTTGGCACCTGAAGACAGTATCTCAGTGGTCGGATTGCAGCCTCAGGTTCCACTTTCAGCGCCCGAGACTTTCCTTCCAGCTTCTGTCGTTTCCCCAGATCCTGAACTTACCACTGTGGTAGACCAGTCTGACCATACCGTTGAACCCGCTTTACCTGGGGCGGAGATCGACCCGGGTGTTACTGAGGTCGACGATGCTCTGGTGCCCCCCACTGTCGTTTTACCGGTTGTACCTGAACCCACAGCAATTCTAGCCAGTTCGAGCTCAGCGTCATCAACTTCGTCGTCATCGGCCTCTTCGGGTTCCAATAACGGCAATTCGGTCGGGATACTGAACGAACTGCACAGTCGGAAAAAGTTGGTGTTGAGTTGGGCATCAGATATTAATCAAGGAACCGACCATAGTCCAAAGTGGTATTCAACGCTCATAGGTAATGGGACTGTCTTCTTCGTCAAGACTTTGCTGACAGTCTGAACTAGTTGATGGTAAAACATATTATGGGACGAATGACACGAAGAAGAAAGCAAGGGCCGACGCTGCCGCCTCCGCTCTCGCAGAGGTTGAGACTGATCGTCTGTAGGTTTAAGCTCGTCGCGGTTCCATGTGTGCCGTTTGGTATTTGGATCAGAATATGCCGCTCCTAGTATGCCGTTCTCGGATTTGATCGTCTCCCGATATATTTGCATCTTGGGTTTACTGATAATCGTCTTTGAATATATTTGGATGCAAAGTCTATTCGATTTATTATGGGCGTAATGGGACTCAAGCATTCGACATTTGGATCTGTCAGTCATTGGGAGAGTAGTGAGGCAACCGCGTGTTCAAGCACCTGAGGACCCTTTGGGACATCTCTGCCATTATGGCATTGGATCGCGTGCGCCAGCAAATGTGATGACTTTTACAGCTACCTGACTCAGAGCCACCAATCAGCTGTGGTACACTTTCATGCACAAGGTCGCGAGGTTGTCCAACCCAGTGGATGAATCCGCAGAGATGTCCGCCAAGTTGCACGCTGCATCTTACACAGACCTCATGAAGGATTGGCCACAGTGACATCACCATCCCCGATCGACTCGGTGTCGAGTTCCTCCAATCCGAACAACTCGACGGTATTCTTCCACGCTCTTTCCACGACCTCCTCAAATGGCAGTCCATGAAGCTGAGATATCACCCAAGCAACACCGCCGATCGCAGATGGTTCGTTACGTCCCTTCACAGGACTGCCTTCGACGAACGATTCGGGCTTGTATGCTTGAGGTAGATAAAGAGCGCGAGAAGTAAGTGGAAGAGATGCAAGAATCTTGGCTGAGGCTTGTGTCGATGTCATGGAACACCACGGCGCATCTATGCGCAATATCACCAAAATCAGACGAACAGCATGCATAATAATCGGCACAGAGCGTCACCTGTTTCGAGCAGCAATTTATCCAAGGGGATGGCTTTACATGCGTTAAGATTCTCTTCCGTTTTCATCGAGCAGCCATTCACGCTGTTCTCATGCACTACACTCAGTAATCAGGGGACATAGGGAAGAAATTTCTCACCTCAGATGAAATCCCATCTCGACCTGTGCAACCAGTCAACCCATCATGACGAATCAGATCATAGTGACACGCACAACTTCTTTTATTTCCTCGACGGTTCCTGTGAAGCTATGGACCACGCCCCCTTTTGCACCAGCACCGCGCCCGCCGTTGTCTGCGAAACCCTCTTCACGTAGAATATTCACAAAGTCTTCATGTGCCGCTCGTGAATGGAGGAAGAGTGGCAAGTGATATTTCTTCGCAAGAGATAATTGTGAACCTACGATTTGACACATTAGAAATTATCCAGACGATGGGGCCTGCAGGCCACTCACGAAAGCGAACTTTTTGAGTTTCTTTGGGGGCGAAGTGCAGCCGATCATAGTCTAGAATTTCTTTCAGTAGCCTTTCTATTCGGAGGAGGGTAGAGCTCATACCTAGCCCGCATTCTCCGATTGCCACAGCTACTCCTTTTCCAGTGTTCCCAATCAGCTCGTCCAACGCATTCAAGTAACCGTCTGGCCCATCCTTGTATTTCGCAAATTCTTCAGATCGGGTAGGGTGACAGCCGACAGTAGCGTAGAGGCCATTTTCTTTCGCCAATTTCAGAGCCAGCTCAGATTCGTGCAGGCTTCCGCCTGTTATGATCATCGACCGAACGCCTGCTTTCCGAGATCGCTCGAGGACGAATTTGAAGTCATCTGCGTGCTTTTTATGTCCTCGATACCGTCCTTTGAATACTGGGTCGGTGAGATTGACTAGAGATCGTTTAGATGGGTCCCGGTGGTTGATGGCATCCCAGCACTACCTCCAACATCTACATTTCCGGCTGATTCACGATTGAATGTTCACAGTGACGCTTTATATAGCGTACCTATAAACCTAGGAGCCCTTGCGGTCGCAATTGTCGTCGAGGTCATCGCCTTTGTGTGAAGGAGGCACGTGACGGTCTCCTCGATTTCTTTCCTTTTCCGACGCACACCATGTCGGCGAGACATTCGCCAATGGCGGCCCTGTTCTCTCTCCGTAAACCACCTCCTACATGTTTCTACTGTAACACAACTATAACGCCGCCGCCACCCAATCGTCGGCATTTCATATGCCCTACTTGTTCCTGTACAAATCGATATGACGAACAAGGCGAGATCATGGGCGACGAGGCTGCAATGCATGATGAGACATTGAATGCTGGGTCTTTTGCTAAACGAGGTGAGCACCTTCTCTGTTAGTGATGCCGTCTAAAACTGAGTTGCTGTTCCAGCTTCGCCGAATAAGAGTCGATTACCTACAACATATGGCCCTGGTTCATTCTGCCACACTTGTCGAACCAATCAAACACTCTTGGTCAATCTTCTCTCCAACTACCTTCCCAATCCTTCCGTGAGCTCTGGATCTGTGCGAGACGCGAAATCACGCGTCTGACGCCTCTCATTAGGACCCGACATATGAGTCTAGAGCAGCGTCATATCCCTCATACAAAGAATCCCTTCAGCAGCGTTATCCTCCGGTATGCAAGGACTGTCAAAGAATGGTCGACGAAGAGATCAGTAAGAAAGACTATATGGCTCAGACAAGAATACTAGGGATGGCTGTTCAACAGTCGAGGAAGATTAGTGCGCAAGGGCATGTGCAGAGGCTTAGTCCGCGACATTTTTGGATATGGAGGATACGCGGTTTCTTGTGGATTGGAACATTAGTCTTGTCTATCGCGTTGAGCGTGTTAGGTATGACCCGCTAATATTTGTCACCCCACATCACTAACAACTCCTCAGTCCTGTGGAAGGAACCCTCGTGGAACATTGCCGTTCCTGAATCTTGGCAGCTTGTTTTCGCTTTCTTGTCCATATTTTGGATTTTCTGGGATCCATCTTGGCGGTCAATACAATATGCCTCGCTGCAAGGCCGGATTTTGCGCGTACGAGGACGCGATTTCTATATTGTTCGTACAGTTCATTCTACCGTGGGCTTTACACATTCTGACAGTCCGCAGCGATGTCAGATGGTTCTTTGGCTTTCACGACTTCTAGTGGTCTCACTCCGTGCTGGCATGTGGAGTAGCATTGTATCTTTCAGTGCGTACGCGAATGATATAGCGTCCGGTGTATCTCTCTTTCTTGAAGTCTTGGTATGTCGCTGGATTCTCCGCACAAAGCTGGCAACTGACTGATGGATCAGCTTGGCATTTTGTCTTTCCGGAGCATCTCAGTTCAACAGGCACCTACTCTGCGCCTAATCTCCTCTTCCCGATCGACCCCGTCTCCTGTCTCCCCGCGAACCCCGCCTCTCGAGCCTTCTACCGAACCCTTGTTTGCTTCCCTGACACTTTCCAGCATGCCGTCAGCCCCTACAAACCCTAAACCCATTTTCGGTCAACCATCACTCGTCAACAAATTTCCTGTCGTCGAGGACGATGCGATGGACTGGACGCCAACACTGAAACCTGGCTCTGAAGATGAGCAGCATATCCGAGTGGTCGATCGCGAAGATTGGTTACGGCCAGCCAAGTTCTTCGCTCCTGAACCACCGACTGGTCTGGAAGGCTTACTTGAGAAAACGAGCCTGATCGAGGAGGAAGAAATGAGTAACGTCAACGCCCATGCACTTCCTCAGGGGAAACAACTGTTGAAGCTACCTCCTCGGCATCCGAACTCGACCGGAATCGGCTGGATTTGGTTTGTGGTGTATGCGATGGTTCCGCTTGTACTTATGGTAGTTGGAGGGACTATCTTGAAGTGGTGGAGATATGGGTATGGGTATTGGCCATTGGATGAACGGACGTTTCTTGAGTCGGATAGTACGAGCTTTGTGGTAACGGATTTTTAGCATTGTCGCACCCTGCTTCGATCGAGTTTAGTGCTAGCATGCTGTTGCATGTGATTGCCTTGCTCCGGTTCCCAGATGTTCACCTGGCCAGACCAAGCTTGGACATATAAGATGGACTCAGTTACTTCTCTCATTCCGACTACTACGACCACTGCATTCACACCAAAATGGCTGTCGAACGCATCAAACAACTCAAAGATCACCTTACAGGCGCAAGCGGATCAGGATTGAGGGCCTTGGAGAAGAAAAATCCTGACGATGTGGTTATTACCATGGCCATTCGAACACCAATGTGCAAGGCGAAGAAGGGAGGCCTTAAAGATATGAGAAGTGACGAGCTCCTGACTGCTATGTTCCGAGTGCGTATACCTCTTCTCGAATGTATTGGTGGTTGATCATCTTGTTCTGCAGGCAGTCGTAGCTAAATCGAACGTTAATCCTGCAATCATTCAGGATATCCACGTTGGGACGGTCTTAACGCCAGGTCCTACCTATGAAGCTCGGACAGCAGCATTGACGGCTGGAATTCCTCAGACGACTCCTGTACAAGTCGTCAACAGGTTCTGCTCCAGCGGTCTTATGGCTGTCACTGGTATCGCGAATCAGATTAGAGGGGGTCAGATCGAGATCGGTCTCGCTGTAGGAATGGAGAGCATGTCTGCGAAGTGAGTTACCTTTTCCATAGTCGAAGGCCAACTGTTGACATACGCGAGCAGTCCGGATCACGGAGCACATAAAATGAGCGATGAGATTATGAGCCATCCTATCGCGAAGGATTGTGCTATGGTATGATTCTTTCTTTGGACTGCCGCATCCGATGTTCAGAATTTGTGCTAGCCTATGGGATGGACGAGCGAGAACGTTGCCCAAGACTTCAATATTTCAAGAGAGGACATGGACGCTTTTGCTGCCATGTATGCGTCTATTCTGTCTCTCACGGATACATTGATTGACACTCTTTTCAGCTCCTTCCAACGCGCTGAACATGCTCAAAAACAGGGTTACTTCCAAAGCGAAATCGTCCCAATCGAGGCACCCAAAATATCCCAAGACGGAACTCGCACCACCACGCTCATCTCGCAAGACGATGGCATCCGCCCAGGAACGACAGCAGCAAATCTGGCACGCATACGCTCCGCATTTCCGCAATGGGGGAAAGGTCAGACGACAGGAGGCAATGCTTCGCAGGTTACAGACGGGGCCGCCGCTGTTCTACTTATGACAAGGCGGAAGGCGGAGGAACTCGGTCTCAAAATTCTAGCCAAATACGTCACTGCTAGTGTCGTAGGACTTGAGCCGAGAATCATGGGTATTGGTCCTGTTTATGCTATTCCAGTGGCGTTGAAGCAGGCAGGAATCGAGGTTTCAGATGTAGATCTTTTCGAGGTGCGTTTGCGGGGGCCACGGTGAGACAAGGCTGACGTTTGTGGGTTAGATCAACGAAGCGTTCGCATCCATGTTAGTATATTGCGTTCGCAAACTCGGGCTTGATCACTCGAAAGTAAACGTCAATGGCGGCGCGATCGCACTCGGTCACCCTTTAGATAAGTCGTTTTCCTTGTCTTGCTCTTTCTCATGCTCACGTCATCTTTACGCGCCACCGGTG
This sequence comes from Sistotremastrum niveocremeum HHB9708, assembly GCA_001630475.1. Taxonomy (NCBI): domain Eukaryota; kingdom Fungi; phylum Basidiomycota; class Agaricomycetes; order Sistotremastrales; family Sistotremastraceae; genus Sertulicium; species Sertulicium niveocremeum. The sequence goes on from KV419400.1 coordinate 128,295, forward strand.
CACGCCAAATTGCGACTGGTCTTGCAGAACTCGAGAGACGGAAGGGGAAAGTAAGCGCTCCTCATTCAAGCTTCGATGATCCTTGCTCAACAGCTCCAGGTGTTGGTCACGTCGATGTGTTGTGGTACGGGGATGGGCGCCGCAGCAGTGTTCGTTCGGGAGTAGGAAGCTATGACGTGCATTATTTTTGGCCAGTCAACGATCATCAACTGTATCATGAACAATTTTGCATCTGTATCATTACAACTTCGACAAATGCCATCGTCCGATTTATGCAGAGACTGAGACGGCTCGATCTTCGCAGCCAAACTCAGATACATTTGCCCCGTGCCGGATCAAACGTCTCCAGAGTCCAAGGAGACAGAGGCTGTTTACGAAAAGAATAGCCGTTACTCGAGTATAAATCACTACTTCATGCAATGCGAGTACCACCGTCTGATAAACCTTGCAGCTCCAAGTCAGGAAGGCGCATTTTTACCCGTCTCTTGATGCCAGTGAGCGAACGGAAGTATTGGGTCAGTCTATGAAAGTGCTGCGGCTTCGTCGAGGCAGCCGAGGCAGAGGGTATTGGAGTTTCAACTTTGAGCGCAGGTGCTCTCGGTTGCTTCGTTGCATCGTTTGCGGCTTGAGTTGAGGAAGGCATTGAGGAGTCCGCCGTGGCCGGTGACCAATTCGCGACGAAGGCTTCACTTGGAATGGTACCGTCCATTTCGTCATTTGACAAAGGTGGGAGATCTAAGCAGCAATCAGGGCATGCTCTGCAGAGGAGTATGTAGGAATTACCTATGCAACAAGGGAGATAGAGGTTCGCGCGAATGCGAACATTTTCATCACTGGCCGATCCGGTATCGGAGAACCCACCCAGTGTGGGTATATAAAGGTGCTGGCGAGCCGATTCATCCAAGCAATATTGGAAGAAATCAATGACGGGCTTCCGATCTGACACATGCGTGAGACCAATTCTATCAACCCATCCCATGAGTACCCTGCTGTTGGTATGCCATTCATGCGCAGAATTGCTATAGCACACTAAAGCCACTAATTTAGACAGATCAAATTCCGGCGGTATATCATGGGCGTCGTCGATTTGTTCCAGCAAGAGTTGTAGAAAGAGCGTTACACGCTCCTCCACATATGACCCTTTCGAATGATTCAGGATTTTGGCGAGTTCCGGAAGAGGGTTCCCAAACATGGCTTTGATCCCTCCCCGAGCAAGTTCCTCAACGGAACTGAGCGAAAAGTAGGGTTGGACGAGAAGAGACCAACTGAAGGTCAGTGGAACGTCACCAGTGACGAAGAATTCGGACAACAGACGACCCACACGAAGCATTGAGCTGCATTCAAAAACAGCCCCCTCGTAGGCTTTTACCCGGCCTTCATTTCTGCTGGGTGGCATGGAAGAAAGCAAAGCTCCAATGCATGCATCTAATGAATGGAATGCAGCGAACGTGATGTCCGTATTATTCTCGATTGCACCGATAACGCTGGATAGGGCTCTGAAGTACTCCCAATGATAAACCATCTGAGAAGACCTGGCATCTTCCCACATGCTTCCCAGAACGGCTTGTAGTTCTGCTATACCATCTAAAGGTGGTATTCTTGTTCGGGCATTGTGTGGTCTATGCCAATTGTGTATGAAACGGGGAAGTTGAATTGCGGTGGTAACTTTGCATCGAGTGGAAGTATCAGTAGCGAACATTCGTAATGTTGCCTTGATCCAAGAAGTTGAATCCACGACTGATTGAGCAAGTTCAGTGTCTAGCAGGGAAGAAGAGGTCGGATCCAATAAGTCAGCCTCGGTCGCAATTGCGACTAGATGACCAAAGGTTTGTCGGGCTTCCACCTGCACTGCCAATTCTTCCCTCCATTCGTTCTTGGCTGCCGGAATGCTTAACCATGTCAGCTTATCGTGCTGATTCGTCCATGGCACAACAAAGGATCGAAGAGTATTTGAGAGAGGGGTTTCGAAGGGCGAGTTGTTGTGCAAGACTGCATGTCCGACAGTCGCCAAAATCAACACTACTACGAGTACCGAGAGAAGTGTGCCCAATGAACCCGTGAGAAGGAGAATGGGTGCCGGAGATACGAAAGAGATGGACAAAACCCAAAGTTGGTAGAGAAGGCCTGCAACGAAAAGTGCGATGGAAAGGAAAAGCGATCCATGTAACGAGTTGATTAGTGGCTCGAGCCAACGTTTGGCTACTTCACGCCGAGCTTGATGCCGCATGGTCTTTTCTGCAAAGGCTTTGCCTTGTGGAAGATTATTGAGCCTTCTTGACCACTGCCGGCCGAGGACACATAGCATCGCGTTCATCATCTATCAACGTTTGTAAGCTGATTATCTTGTCAGACGAGACAGGGCGTACGCTAACGATCAATGCCATGTAGAAAAAGAAGCACACGATCTGCGCAGATTTGGGTGGCACGGGCGGTGGACTTGACATGCTCATCGTGTTGTTGCCAGAAATTACGAGAAATTCAGATGAGTTGACAGTGATGGTTATCACTTGAGCAACAGGCGGAGGATTGAGAGCAGCGTTCGCCGGAACCAAGAAGGCGGTCACGACAGTCAAAAAGAGAGCAATCTAAATGAGATCAATAAATTTGTCAATGAGTAACCTCTGCTCATTGTTGGCTTATTGAGAAAGATGCGTACAAAAATAAGGGTGGCATCCATTCCATCCTTCCATTCATCTGTCATCTCCTTTGTGATAGCGGTGGCCATTTTGTACATCGCTTTCCATGCTGGCTCATCGCCCCATTTTCCCAAAGCGTATGCACGTTCATCTAGAACGATCGATGAGGTCGAGTCATATTAGTATAGGATTTGCTGACCTTTCAGAGCCTCCTTTTGGAGCGTTTCAGTATGATGGACTTGCTTCTCAACGGCTTCAAGTAGCCTTCTGAACAAAGGCGACTCGAACGGGTCTGACATAGACTTGCTCATGTTGCCCTGTTCAGCATGCGAGGACATGGCGGTGCGGAACCGATGACTCAAAGCGATGCACGCAAATTAAACCTGCTAGTGGAAAGATCCGGCTTGCTGCGACTTGGTACGCTATCTCAGGCTGCGACAGGATCCAATAATCAAGCATAGGTTTCTTCTCGAGTGGTATATGGTATAAATGAGCCCATCGGCTTCCATGGCTTGCATACAAAAATTTCCTGCCAATGCAGAGTATGAAATTTTGACATGGGCGCGGCGTGGCGACGAACATGGGGCCCAAACAAACATTCAGAAGTGAGTCAACTAACGGTATTCTACGGTCATATAGTGACACCATACAAGGATGCACTGGAAGCAAGTAATCTTGAATCTTGCTCCTCGCGTGTACGTACCCCTAATTGGTCGACAACCCCGAGATGATTGTCTATGAACAACGATGATACAGGAGGCATTGGAGTCTCTGGTAGACACAGTCAGTTTCCCGAGATAAAAGAATCATAAAATCAAGTCGGAAAACGTACAGCAATGTCGACCATCGTTTCACCAGACTCTCCCTGTCCGAATCCCGGCGTACCAAACCCACTGGCAGGTCCTGTCGACTTTTCGGGGTTTTTGGAAACCGCATGTGCCGGCGACGGGTTAGGTTTGACAATAGAGGCGGCTGGTGCGGCTAAAGAGCAGGAGATGCTGGCCACCAATACGATGAGCAGCGCTTGGTGAAACATGATATTTAGGGGCCTGTAAATTTGAACATAGTCAACGCGAGAAAGTTAGTTGACGAAGAGGCGTGTCTTACTGAGAGAAAGGTCTAAAGTTTGGGTTGGCGTTTGATAGAATTTGGTATATTTGACGGTAATTGGGTGTGATGAGAATACAGACTCTTGACAAGAGGCGGATTGGCACCTGAGTCCACAGTCGACCTGAGGATGTGTGTTATATAGCTAGAAGCATCCGTCCATTGACCAGAGGTTGGCAAGAGCTGATGCCACCACCGACATGAGAAGCACGCTGTCATCAGAATCACTTTCTCAGTCAGATTCTGTCGCGATAAGAGTAGAATCCTACAGATCTAGATTCTATATGGGCAAAGACGGTCGAACAGAGTTCATTCCTAGGACATTAGATTTTGCCGGGCGCATCGACTATCGGAACCGTGGAGAGAACGCCGCAAGACTTCGGACAGTGTATCACTTGAAAGCTTCGTCGATCCAAGTTCGGTGACCCATGGATGTGCATCAAGAATCAGACCGCCTGTTCGCCGAGAGCTCAGATGAGCTCTGAAAGCCGTCAGTACTCGAGAAAATAGTGTCTGCTTCAGTCCACATAAGCTGACACGCTTAAACACTATTTTTGAACAAGCCATCACTAGTAATCCAGATTCCAGAAGATCGTCAATGACAGAGCCCAGATGACACGAAGTGCATTTTTTGATTGCGAGTTCAGTTGGAGACACCTCTTGTATGGCCAGAGATTCGAGAAAGCAGCATTGATTCATGCCAGCAAAGGGGTGTTTGAAAGAGATCAGGTTAGCAGCATATGTCTACCACGAATATCAATGTGAGAGTATCCATGACGGTTGAGTAACTTGAGTTGAAGGCATATTAGCGCCTGCTACGCTTTCGGGCAGGTTCTTGCCACGATGCCATGGCAACGGACGGCTTTACCAAGATCGGAATCGGAATCGACTTTCGGAGTTGAGTTTGGCATGTCCTCACTCTTCCGACCCCTCGCAAGACATCCATGAGCTCATTGGACGATGGCGTCTCCAAAGAGGAAACCTGTTCAGTCCCTATCCGTTGAAATTAACTTCCCACAAACCAGAGAAATATGTTCAAATTATCAGAAAATGGAGAAAGCCATCATCCAAAGTCGATTGATTGATCCGTTCAGTGCTTGGCTTGGCTGCGTCGGCTTTCGAGATGGAATGCTACAGTATCTGATGTGATGCTCAACGTATGTGGGCAGAGCTGAACTGAGCTGACACTCATGTCGATAAGGATCTTCTTCAGGTCTTGGAGTTCTGACGATCAAATTCAGGTACCTGGCCCTCTCAGCTGGAGCTGCGTGTCTCGTCCGGAACTTCTCATTTTGTGCTCTCATTTAGGGTGATTCACAATGAGAGCCTGCTAATTCGACATTGAAGTCTGCATGCACAGCTCACGAGACACAAGGCTTATAGTCTGCCTGCGAAAACTTCACCCATGCATAATATGGCTTCAGGGCCCTTCGCTTTCGAAATTTCGTGCCTTGTTGTCTATCTAACCCGCGGAGGACACCGTCCGTGGCCTGGAGAGCAGAACTTCGACTGCGATAATGACGCCCTTTCGGACTTGATGAAATGCATTCCTCGCGAACATCCCGCGCATCATTGCTGTCCTTCATTCAAGCTTGGCTCCAGCAAGAGGCCCGGGTCCCAATCTCGGGTAACTGCGAAACATCAATCGTTATTGATGTGCTTTTGCGACCCGCGCCATCATCTCGCTTTGACTTGATCCATGGCCTAAACGACACTCTGGTAACCTATCCTCTGTTAACAATAAAATAGCCTGGTGACGCCCTGAGACTCGCCTATCTCCCGACCTCTCGACATTCGACGACATGCTATCACCCTCGCAACAAGTGCAACTGTATCTTGCCATTCAAATCATAGGCGGCCACATTGGGCTTCCATTTCTTATCTTGACGTTTTTGTGGTTGAATGTTGCTCGGTCGAAGGTTGTTGTTCACTTTTGTGTGAGTTGGATTGTATTCTCCGTTTCGTACTCTCTGCTGTAAGCGGCGTGATTTGACCTGGTTTTGTATGATGCATTAATCGCTATATTCTTAGTATCTATGTTTCACTCCCGCTGGAAGCTCCTTCTACCCAAGGCATCTGCTTGCTCTCCGACGCGATGACCAACGGAGCTCTCATAATGTACGAGCTCAAATCTTGTGCACGACATTTTCCAGGACTCATGCGACTGGACGACATGTAGGACCTCAGTGTCTACGTTTGCGTTGTGGCTCAATGTTAGTCTCTTTATCGGGTGATCTTTATCGTTGAGCCTCACTTTCGTTGACAGCTTTGGTTCGGCATATTGCAACCAGTGTGGTTTCAAGCTCACCGATTCAAGAATGGCGTTGAATCATTGGTGAGAACCAAGCTTCTGGAATCGGTCTAGATGTGATACGAATATCAGTTAATTTCCATTCCCTATGTCGGTTTCTTTGCGACCTTCTTCGCAACATATGCGGTGCGTTATATCTTTGCATTACATGTATCCTCTGACTTTTTGACAGATAAGTGCCCCTGCCTCCGGTATACCGAATTCCAATACCTTCTCCGATACTTATTGTCTTTCTCTCGGGTATGGATCACTCATGTCCTGTGCTCCCACTTTTCACTCATTTCTCGCAGGAATATGTGGATAGCAGTGGACCTGATTTCCATCTCAATACTCGGACTCGCAACCCTCCTCGACATCCTCATTCTCTGGTCTGTTTTCCGCAAACCGCTGTATAACAAAACGTCATCTGCAGCACGGAAATTCCTCATCAAGCTTTCCTTGTTCGGAGCGTACCGTGCGGCATCGCTCGTGCTGTCTTTGGTGGTATCCATCAAAGCTATAGACGACGAAATATCGTCGGTTCATTTTTTGGACCTCGAGTATGCTGTGTCTGTGCTTCAGCAGACAGGTGTGGCGATTGTCAAGTTCTGATTATTGGAGCTTATGCATTTGCAGGGCCGCTCGTCGCGTTCCTCTTGTTGAGCACGTCCGCGGTATGTGTAATTTCTCTACTGGAGCTCGATTCTTGACTGACTGGACTTCCCAAGGATGTCTGGCTCGCTTGGGGCTTCCTGTTCCCTCTTCATTGGATACAACCTTTCCGCCTCCGAGATACTTCACAAAAAAGTCATACAATTGCATCTCACCCCAGTAAATATTCGGGCTCCTTGACAGACGGATCCGAATATGATACTTTGCCTGCGAGTGCGAACGACAGCGAGCCGTTTTCGTCTCCTACTAGTAGTGATCATACCATATATGGACCGTAGGGTCCGCTGCTGGGTGCTGGGGCATCCAATCTGTTGGTTATCAAATTTTGTTTATTATTGTCATATTGTTATTCCCGTACTTCTCAGCGACGCGTTCCATGGATCATAGTTTGAGCCAAGGTGTGGACTGGAGAGCGAATCAGCCTGGCGAAATCGCCCGCGATTGATACAAACTTTGTCAAGATCGTCCAAAACGTTAAAAACTACTTTCTGGATTGCGAGCGTTAAATCTGAAAACACCATTACGTGTGAGCTGCGCAGCGTCTATGATCTTCTCTCTTGCGTTCATCTTTCCGTTAAGTCTGGTCGCAAAGATCCTACAACACCCTCGTCGACACCCTCATTTTCGGCGAATGTTGAGAATGGGATCGCTCAAGTTGCGCTCACTACGCAAGACATTCGAAAAGTTTCCCTGAAATCGGCTTCTCTGGACTGTCGATTGATCAATCCCTATCCTCATTCTCATTCAACCCCTGAGTCCTTACTTGCAGGAAGATGTCAGATACAAGCCCGCCTTGTGAAAACACTTTCAGTTGGTATATCCGCAACTTCAACAGCGCCGATCGGACGTCTCCGCAATCTAGATATGTCCGTTCATGCACCCAAAAACGTGGTTCGATCCTCGCGGATTCAAGTTGTCCTTATTTGCGCCACGTGCCTTAACCTCTCAGGGGGCGAAAACTTCATTCGTGTTCCTCAACCGCGCTAAAACACGGTTTGCACAAACATCTCCAGCTAATTGAAATATATTCCAAAGGTCCCTTGACTACATGCTTACTGGCACACTCGAGGTTTGCAATCCATTTTTGATCATTTTTCGAGCTATTTTTAGTTGCTTGGTCTAGGCGCTTAGGGGTACGAGCTTTGTCGTTGTTTGTTTCAGGTACGCCCTGGATCCCAAAAATCCGTAACAAAGAGGGTCAACTTCGGTGAAAATCGTGCCTTGAAATCAGTCGCGATGGGACCACATTCCGCAACTTGAAATGGTGAGGAACTGCAAGACTGCATACTCCGTTTCCAGATCTATCAAAAAAATGGAATATTTATCTCGGTCTTTCCGGGATTCAAGATTGGCCAGGAAGTGCATCTCACCGATCTAATCTCTCGTGACACAAGTGGAGTGGAGACTCCGGAATGGTCCGGACCAATAATGGCCGAGACGGCTTCCATTCCGGATCCCTGGTTTATTCCATTTTTCTGCGCGGAGTCGAAAATCCACGGGGATATTAATACCAGACAGCCCCCAGCGACGTTCTCGAGCCCCTCCTACCCTCCACCATGCAGGTCCTTTTGCTGGTCGCTCTCCTCGCATCAAGCGTCTTCGCGTTGATTCCCAACCCGGTCTACGAGGATGAATTTGGCACTCAATACTCCCACCCTCTCATTGATGGAAAAGTCCTCTCGTTTATTTCAGATATCAAACCATTGTCAAATCGCGATCTCCTTGCTGCCGGACTCCGCCCTCGTTCTCCCAAGTTCGTGCAGGATGCCGTTGCCAAACGTGTCCCCACGCCTGTTGGTGTGTTCATTCCGATTGATTAAGTGTCTCAGATTTCTAAAATCGAGGTCACGCAGATTTCGCTGCGAGGGAGCTCCCTTCACAGCTCCCTATCCCGTAATATCACATCCTCAAGAATCTACATTTTGTCGTCTCATAAGCGTTTGCTTTTCTACAGTTCATCGGCTCATATCATAGTCAAAAACGCAGGCGGCGCCACGCTGGGATTCATAGCTCGAGGACTGAGTAGGTCCCCTCCCTCAGACCGCGATCATCAGCTATAGCTGATTGTGCCACAGCCATCTTTGATACTTTCCCAATCACGCAGGACATCTCGCAAGCTGCCGTATTCACTCCCAGCGCCAACAACAACGGCTTCTACGATCTTGCCGTCGCCAGTGAACCCTCCCCTTTCATCGGAATAGTAACGGGTGTCGCAGGAGACAACTTCGAGTCAGCAAGCCCATCGTTAGTTGGCCCTTAACATCGTTCCCTCTCCCACTGACCGACCCTCTCAGATATGGATTCATGAGTCCGGTACCAGGTAGGCCTATCTCCTCTGCTGATCATTTTCGCGTTTCTCATATTGCGACAGAGTCGTCGAACCCGAATTCCAATAATCCTTTCGACTCCCCAGGAGAAAGTCAGATTTGGCAGATCAATCCGGTCACCCTGAGCGTAACCGCACAATGGAGAAACGGTGGCAGTGCGTAGTTATCCCTTCACTCGTGCACAAAAAAAGTTGACAGAAAAACAAAGCCGATTCCCCTCTGACCATCTTCCATGACATCTCCTTCGGAGACCTTGATTTTGCGGGAGATCTTGGAGCTTTCTCGGACGCGTTCGGAGACACAGTTGAACCTGTTACTTTGACCCTCGTTGTTGTCTGATTTTGGAAAGAACTGAAGACTGACGGACCTGAACACTTTGACATTTTACCTCGAGAACTTTATCTCTCTTTTGGCGCCCTCCTTAATGACTTTTTACTTCTTCAGTCATTCCCGACTTTCATTTCTTACTATACTCCTTGTTGACTGTTGGACGCTTCGCCCGATTTGAACACTTGCTAGGTAGCACCTCCTCTAGCGAGTGCATTTCACATTTCCTCTTCAGAATTTACCCTACGTTCCGCATTGTGCATTCAGTCTTGTTGCTGTAGTGATTATTCACCCTATTGGAACACAATATGGCGATATTACCCTTTGTTCTTGCCGAGCTGAATGGAGCTGAATGACTTGCGAGGTCCAATTCAGTCCAGCGTTGCCTTCGCTACTGAAGACCCAGATGGCGACATCTTTGTGAGATCAATCGGTTCCTTGATTTTGAGTTTCGTCCTTTACTAGATCGCCGGTGTATTGGGGCTTATTCCAGGTGTAGCAATATCATTCGGAAGATTGTGCGACTTGCATTGAACTCGTAGACCTTCCCTCGACGAATGCATTTGTTATTTTGTATTTTCTAGATTGGGTTTGATAGCGATATGTATCAACGTGCATACCAAGGGTCTTGCGATCGGCATTTTACGCCGTACTATACTTATCAGTCATTCAAGTTGAAACCAACCGAGAAAATTTGGTATGGATATCGAGCTCGAAGCTTTCGCACCGGTAGGCGCGCACGGCGACGCGCATATCCCGAAAGAAGCCAGGAACCAAAAGAATCAGAAGCAGCAGTGGTGACGTCATCTGAAAAGTTTATCCTATCAGCGCCAGGGGGACATTTTTGTCAGGGGTACGTGTAGCAAAAACGGACCACTATGCTTACACTTCAAGTCCCTCAAGAGCGGTTGCACGGCTCGAGAATCAAAACTTGAAATTTCCTGCGTTGGTTTTACATGTAGAAAACCCTACTGGAGTTCTATCTGTACTGCACACCAGATTTGTGTCAATTATAGCGCTCGACGATAAAAAATGTACATCGTTCTACAGTTCCATAGATTAGCCAGTAGTGGATATCGCTAGATGAGGGACACGTCATGCTGCTTTTTCAGAAGTCTCTACCGCACTGGTGTCGACCTTGTGGCTATACACAACGCCCATAGCTTCATCATCCACAACGTAAGAGTAATTGAACATCGTTCCTTTGAAGAATGGAGGGATAGTAATGATGGCCATTCCGGCACAAAGCAGCATCGTGACAATAGAAAGAATGCCGCCCAGAATGCGGAAGAACTGTGAATCGAGATAGAGTCCTAATCCGTAGGTATGGAAGGCCCAGACACCCTGAGAAATCGGTAAGCAGAGTGCCTTAGAAGAGGAAGCTTCGAACTTACGAATGGAAAAACCCACGCCCAGCAATTTGGGCCGAAGATCAACCCTTCTCTGCGGTGGACCGCCCAAACGGCAAACTAAGATTGTGTCAAAAGCTGCTCTGACAAGGAGAGTTCCAGACTCACGATCGCAAATATTAAGCAGACGATGGATATCATCCATAAGCACATGCCTACAGCAATCCCGATTCCCAATATTACTTCGCCCGCCGCAGGATTCGTAAGGAACGCGCTTTTGCCATAGTGGACGGGAAGAAGGTCATTAAACCCACCACATATAGCGATGAGAGTGAAGCCGGTCTGAGTCATAACACTCAGGGGAGACCAACTGGTCCAGATGTGCTTGGCCGGCGGGAGACCATCGACAAACATGCGCTGAAGGAGAATAGCGAGGATGAGGCAACAAACAGAGAATCCAATGATAAGCGTCATTAACGACCACAACGCGGCAAACATCGCAATGCTCTTGTTATGGGCGGCAAGCAACGGGAGCATGAGAGATCCGGCAGATCCATCAACGATGAGAGCCCCGAATGGAGAAAGCCAGGCGCCTGTCATGCTTTTCATGTCATGCATATGAACGGTCACCCTATAGCACATTGGATTAGACCATTCCTTCGAACAAGAAAGGCTTGGAAATTACATTTTTCGGAACATGATGAAAGCCAGAATATATCCGAGAACAGTTGTGGCAACCCAACAGGCGAAGGTGAACCACAGCCATTTGACGCTGTTGCGTCCGGCGAAGCCGTACCAGAGGTAAATGCCCTCGCTGAATGTTTCACGATTAGGAGGGGTACCCACGAAATTACCAAAAACGTAAAGACGAACCTCATTCCATTTTCCATCGGAATTAAAGTCATCGGAAAACATGCCAGATACATGGCCTCGTCTGGATGATCCAAGACTCGGCGCCACATGCCGGGGAACATGATATAACGAGCAACCGTCAACCCAATAAAAGCGATAATAACGAGGAGTGTTGCGAGCCAGAATATCAAGAATAAAACACGCAGAACGAGGAGCTCGTGATGCCACGGGATCCCAATGGGCTGAAGCGAGCTGATGGCAAGTCCCATTGTCACGTAGAACCACGCCGGGGTGAAGTTCCTGAACAGAAATATTGTTAACGCGACATCGCATCATCGAGTTACAGTCGAGGAGTCACCTTATCCGCTCTCGCCATGGCATAGGGGTGTTCTTCGGATAACCATAGAGCAGTTCAGGCAGAGGTCGGGGGACCGAGGGCACCGTCTGCGACGCATTGGAGGGCGTGAGCTCGACAATTTTAGACGAAGGAGAAGACATCGAAAGAGTCTGACGTCACGACGAACGAGAGGAGGGGAATCAACGCCCTTGGAAAGCTCTTCGCGTCGATGTGTGAGTGGATTGGCCGCTATTCTTGTAGCTTATGTATCATTTCTCCTGGGAGGATCTGCTATCATCCCGTCCCTTGGTCCATCACCGCAGGCCTGACATGAGATGGTATGCATCACATGTGAATGAACTACATTAGAGGGCCTGTGAGGACCATCCATCCATCAGGAATGAACTGAACCGGAAGCATGCGCCGTGCGGTGCCTGCTTTGGTCTCGTGAACTTGCACAATGGGCGGTGAGACAGTAACTGTGTTTCCACATACGCAAACATAGATTACGCCAATCAGCGGAGAACCGACGAAGACTAGAGCTTTGGCCTTGATAACACACCGGCTGATAATCGGATGGCAAGTACCAGCGTTCGCCGATGCGGGGTTACGGAGACCACGGACTGTCTTGTTGCATCCAAAGCCTGAGACATGAAAGAGACGAAGGCGACCGAATAACACGAGCAGGCATCCAGGTCTCCAGAAATTCGGCATATTGGGCATCAACCTCTGGGTAAGGTTGAGATAAGAGCCGGACAAAGAGCTCATTTGGTCCCTGGGGACCGAGATGAGATGGAAAGTAAAAGCATTCAATCCCACGTCACGTCACTTCTCCGGACCTGATGTTGAAGGATAAAGCTAATATGGTTTGATAGGAGGTTCTTCATACTGAGTTGCTCGCAATAGAGATGAGACAATACCCAGACCGTTTGCGGACAAACATCTGGAATGGGGGGACCATCCGAGATTGGCACGTATGTGTCAACATCGAGAGAATGTCGCGGAGGTTAGACGGTGTGCTTGGTACCAGCCTCATCTGGGTCCCACGTAGTACGAACGTTGTTCCAGCGATGTGGGACGAACAGACGGTGGATCAAAGGGCGGATGTAGAAGAAATACATGTTACTAATTCGAAAAATATCAGACGATTTTCTTCTCTAAGACACAGAAAGAAGTGCAGTCAACGTACTTAGAGCGTTGCTCAGAGGCACACGCAGGCGTGCAACATTGCTGATGATTCATATGGTTCGTGGATTACCATCTACATCAATGAAATCGATTCAGTTTGGAAACTTCATCTTATTTGAAAGCGCCTCCACATTACAATGAACTGCGCTCGCACCGCTGGCATCATTTGCTGGCTCAAGGTACAGATGAGCGCGTAGCGCTGGGCTCGGATGACGCGACGGAGATATCGATAGCAACCTCAACCAAATTGGGCCGGAAATTTTACCGGGCCTGCCCTAAAGTCGCCCTCAGCGTATATAAACCCTCTCTCTTCGTATGTGGTCCCCTTAGAACATACTCAGCTAGGATCTATTCTATAGAAACTAACTCGGTATCTCGCATGTTTACTCATGCCGCATCCTTTAAAGGAGTTCGATGACAACTCACGCTTGCCTCGTATAACCGAGAACTATAGAAAGTCGAAAGATTTTCTTCGAGGACGTTCGGTGGATTGGCTAGCTTTTCTTTGAACAGCTTTGTCTTTCTGCCAACGAGTGCAGCGCAAGTCTGACTCCTTCCTTTTTGTATCTCTGCATTGTTTGTAGTATCTAAGTTGTCAATTAAATGCCATTGGATTAAGATTCATAACTTCAAGTTCCTTGTCGACATCGACTGAAGTTTGAGATTGCTGCAAATTCAAAAAATTATCACTCGCTGACGTTTCCAGGTAGTCAGGCATCCTCGCCTTGTCATAGTAATTGTCAACCACGCCATAAAATGATGTAGTAAAAAAGAACTCTATATAACATGACGCGCAGAAAGCCAGGAAGCACACTGTACAGCTAACTCGTTGGAATGACCTGAGACAGCTTCAATCCGATGAAGTAACACAGTGCAACGCAAAGCTTACTGATACAGAAAGCATGTGGAATGTCTCCAGTCCCATGGACAACTTGTATAGACTCCCGATCGTGTTCCAAAGAGCGGATAATCTTTTCTCGTTCCTCGCCGACCCAGTCATCCCGCTCGGCGAAGAAGAACCATAATCGCTTCTTATACTTTAGTAATAGATCTGTGTCTAGAGTTCTGACGGTTTCCATCTCCTCGTGGGCCATGTAGAGTGCAGCATACGACGCGCTGCGAGAAGTGGCGAGAGACTTGAGAACGAGATGCTGGGCGTGAGGCCAAGTGGGGAATAACCATGCATAAACGGAGAAAGGAAGCACCTGTGCCATAGGTCCGAGAGAAGAAATGATCGAGGGTATAGGCCGATTGAACATCCACTGAACCAATTGATTAACCAGGAATGTGAGTGAAGGAATTAGCTACGAACACTCAGTCGACGCCCATTGGGAGTTCGAGCAATATTCGAAATTGTCGGAAACAGTAGGAAGACATCGTCAACGTCCTTTCGTTCTTTCAAAACCTGAGATGAGATAACATCAGTAAATGTCTCCAGGGTATATTTGAGCGCCTACCTGAAGCGCTATCCAAGCTCCAATGCTATGTCCGACGAAGACGAGCTTTATCTTTGAGCCGTACGCTTGTCGTAGATGATCGTACACTTCCAGTCTTGTTTCGACTTGAGCACGAAGTCCCAGCGAAGTTTCAAAAGGTAGCGGTAGACTAGGCGCATGTCCCAGATGTGAATGACATAGAATTGCAAGTCCTCGGTTGAATCGAGCACACTCCGTTTGCAAAGCGGATAAAAATGGAATGTAGAAGTCCACTATCCCGGGGTTTCCTAATAAATAGCTTGAGATAATTCTGAAGCTTGAGATACGAGAAAAATGTTAACCTGGTACTAGGACCAAAATGGTATTCAAAGCATCAGAATCGAGACAGGGCCACCATAGCGCCTCCGCAGTTCCCGGGAAACTTTTCGTATGATTCAAGACACCACGAAGATAATTTCCTTCTTCTTCAGAATGTTTAGTCGGATGAGGAGACAAGAAAGAAGGCAGAGTTGATTTTAGGCTCGACATGACTGCATCCAGTGCATCAGTGTAGGCCACGGCCTCAGACGGCGGGATGCGACCCAATCTGCTTCCGCTTTTCGGCTCGCACAAATAGACACAAACTGCGGTCCGGCATTTACTCGGAAGAACCCGATTGGCGGGACTTATTTGATCTTCTTATTCTAGTTTGTTTATAAGGTTTGCAGAAGGCAAAGAGTGTGCGACAAACGACCCTTTACACCCCCTAACTTCCGTAACTTGGTTCTAGCATGCGCGTTCTGTCTCATCTCGATCTCTTGGCGTTGTGGGTCAGCATCTCAGCTCATCTGTGGCTTGTTTTGCCAGAACCGACCTGAACTGGAATCCGCGGATGACAAGACTTTGATGTTGAATCTTGTCATAGGCGGAAGAACTTGAATGCCTCTCTCACGAGGGAAATTCTGTCGAAATCATTTGCTGAGTGACCTTTTTTTCTTCACTGCCCGCGAATCTGTGAAGCACAATGGCGTCATCTTCTCTTGAGCTCACGGTTTTCGCATCCTAGATGTGACAATGCGGTCAGGCTGTGAAAGGTTTGCGAGGTTTACCCCAACCTCCATACGAGACTGGATCCTAGGTTACGTGTGGTCTTTCAGTTCCATCCTCTTCTATCAGGAAAAATAGGGCGAACACCCTTCAATTAGGCGGTATGGGTATCCGTGTGTTGTTCCTAAACGTTACGTATCTTTACAAACCTGCGGCGCAGTGAGATCAGCAAGCACCTTCTATCTAGCTTCAAGTTCCGAACGCTTCAGAATTCAGCAACCCCATGGTTTTGGTCGATCAAGGGACTGGAAAATACACCATAACGCATAAAGCCAATCTATCTGCGAGTATCAGTAGTTGATAGATCCTGGAAATTCGATAGACGCCAATGGGGTGGCTCATCTCAGCTCACAGCCTGTTCGAAGATTACCCTGTGCGGCTCCCAAACCCTGCAGTACTTGTCTCCAACGAGGGGATGCCTCAATTACATAGAATCGTGAAACTTCCAGGCCAATTGCAATTCGTACGCTGGAAGAGTCAATCAAATGGTGTTCAGTATGAAGCTCGTTCGGGGACGCTATCGAATATTTCTGATATCGAGAACAGTCTGATTCTCGGTGCCCTCAAGCTTGTGTCATTAGCGAGGCTCGAATTCTCTCTTTTAGTGTTCATGAGCACTCGGGGAAGAGTCGAAAGCTTAGACTAGGTTCTTGATTTCGACGTTGTGTCCACGATGTATATATAATAAATACAAAACCCTCAGAATGTCAAGGAAAAAAAAAACCTGCAGGAGCTCCTTCGGAACAGAACGGCCATTTTATTACACAGAAGACTCACTGCTGTCAGATCTCATAGTAATATTAGTATGCGTCCACGAATATTGTTTCGCAAACATTGCAGCGGCGATTACGGCTTTACCGGACTGCCTGAGAATTTGCTTCCTCGCAGGCGCTTGTCTTATGCCACCATGGCCATCCGAACGACAAAGAACACTCGCGCTTTATAGAAGCTTCCTGCGCGAGGCAGGAAAGCTTCCGCACGCCTATCTCACGTTAGGAACCCATTGTCACTATCGCAAAATTTCCTGAGTATATGATAGATCTACCTTTCGGATATGGGGCCAGGACTACATTCGCAAGAACCGTAATGAACAAGGTCTTTTGACTAAGAAACTGCGCAGGCTTCAACAAGTTCGTCGATTCATATTCTTTGATAAGACGAACTTATGCATTTATTGAATTTAGGAGCGCAATCGTTTGGAGTCGGCCAACCAAGGGAATCGGAAGTCGTTCAACCGAGTCCTGGAGATTGCGTACGGTCAGAGAGGCAAATTGAGACATGAACTATTGGAGGTGCGCCCTTGCTTCATCTCCTAGATCTACAATTAATCCAAATTAGACCATCTTGCAAACCCCTGGGGTGGCCCTTCCTCCCAGGATCATCCCCGCGGTCGAGAAATCCCGTCCCCCAGTCTACTCTGCAGCCCTCTCAGCTCTCCTCACTTCCTCACTATCCCGACACCCACGTCCTCTTAAGCCCGCTGCGCTAATCACACCCACGACACTTCCTGCACGCGCAGATCGCGCGTCTGAAGAAGCGCGACTTTTAGGCCCGTTAAGCTTGCGACGAGAAGTGAATATCCGATGGAGATTCTTCACCGATCAGAAGACGAGAGTGAACGTCCCGATCTCTCCTCCGCTTGAACCGCCATCAAAGCCAAAGCCGAAGGCAATCTCGTTGCCACTCTTAAGGTCAATGTTGAATGAAGAATCTGTACCTCCTGGTCCTCAGTTCTTTCGCTCGCTTCTCTCCACCAAATCCAAGGATTTGGCTGCACCTGAGCCTGAGCCTGAGCCTGAACCCGAACGTAAACTTGGAGCAGCTTCAGAGCCGGAAAAGAACTCTGAAGATTCGATCATCCCCGAGCACTTGAGATCGTACGGCTTCGCCGAAGGGAACATTATAGCCCAACTGGAAGCACTCACCGGTTCAGCCGATGCTCGACCTCCCATTCCAAGACGCGAACGAGCATCTCATTCTCTCCCTCCATCTTCTTCCGATTCAAATCTGCTCACGGCGTCAATGCCAACTCGCTGGCTCCGCCGACGCTATCGAGAACTTCTCGGCAGAATTCCGATACTTACTGCTAAACCGAAATCTTCGAAATCGACTGAGCCGACACAGTATACGGTTTCCTTATCACATCGGGCGATTACGAGTGATAATAAGGGTTCTAAGGATCGTATTCCTCGTGCTAGTGCGTTAGATATCGAATGGGTTAGGACGGCGGAGGGTTTGAGGGAGAAGAAGTCGTAGAGGGTTGCGATTGCTGAGATGATCATCCATCGATTGTGCTGGACGATCATATCCATGAACGAGCGCTCAGTGAGTGCGTGCATGCCTGCCTTCGTTACATCAAACCGACATATCCTCGCAGTTCATTCAGGCGGAGAATAGAGAAATCATGGTGGGTATCGCAGTATCGTAGTCCATTACGAGCCGAAAGTCAAATATAATAAATACACCAAAAAATGCAAAGATAACCCATCGCAACTCATCCCTCACCAAGAATCACCAAAATATATCAAGCCCCACCTTCATCGCCAACCTCTACCAACAAACAAAAGACTACCTACTCTCCGGTCCAACCTCCCCCAGAAGCCCATACAAATCAATAAGATACTCATTATATTCTCCCCGACTATCTCATCAGATAAATCCGCAAGCCGCCTCAAGCTGAGTCAAGACCGTGCTCTCCATGGCTTCCTATCCGCAGGACTGTCCACTTCCAAGTGCATCCAGGGCTATATGTTGACTGTCCTCGGCTGCTCCATCGCTGCTCCATTCTCTCGGTCGCAGACGTTCCGCATAATCCGTGGCGATTTTTCCTCAAAATGACACTGGTCAAAATCGAGTGCTTGTGCAGGCGATGATGAGAGCCAGAAACGCAGTTGCAGTCATTGACACGGTGGGTCCAACGTTTCTTCTATCACTCATATTTCTGATTGACTCAAGAATCCACCCACGGGCCCCTCTACAAATTTCGTAAACGAGTTTTCCGTTTGGTCCACCCTTCCCTCAGCTTCCAGAACCAAAGTAAAGGTGGCAAATGTGATTTTATTATCCTGTCGCTTTGAGGAGAAATATCTGAGCCCAAGTCGAGGAGCAGTTTGAGATGCGCTTCAGCTATCCCCCACCAACTTCTTGCGAAAGTTGCCCATCAGGTTCGAATACCATCCCCATGTGGTGTTTCTGCTCAAGAAATCTTACTCACTCCTCTAGAGCCTCGGGTATAGGTTGATTGGCCACTCTCAACGCAAGCATTGCTTTCCGCACCATTTCTGCGGCTTTTTCCTAAAAGGATCAGACCCATTTCTTCGATTTTCTTCACTGCTGCAAAGCAGAAAACCCTCCGGCTCGGTCCGAGCATTCGCTACTGAAAGTTCGGGAATTGCGGAATAGCGAACGACATTAACGTTTGATGCCTCGTCAACGCAGGCAAAGTCGGAATAGACCTCTCCAGTCTTGAACGGAGCAATACGTTGGCCGGTGTACTGTTGAAGCCCTTGATGCGACCTAGCTCAGAGACTAATCATCTCAATCCCGACTCTTCCGATCTGATCTCAATGGCCGTCAAGGCTGCGTCGAGACCCATCGGTTCGGGCAATCGAGGCAAAGGCATGCTACGATCCCCGATCTGCATCATTCAAACGGCATGTGTGAGGTCGTCCCATAAGCATTTTCCTTCAATTTCTAATCTTCAGTTACTTATTGGGACGTGAAGTGGGGCATTGCGTATCGTCTTCCAGTGTTGAGAACAAGACTGTCCTAGGTGGCAGGATCACCAGTTCTGGACTCGTCGGGTTTCAACGAGGTGCCCAATGAATATTGAAGTCAAGCGAATGAATACCATGAGAAAGAAACATCCGTTCCTGGCCGATGCTTCGTGTCCGGTATTGTTATGCCTGGCGCCTTGACTTGGCACCCTTCGGAGAAGCTCGGAAGACCATCGAAGTTGAGGCAATGCATTGACCGGCCCCTGTGTCGCGTGCCGTCGAATCAGCCTTTCTATTTTTAGATATCCTGGCGTTCGAGTGTGTTTGTGCGGCATCCAAATAGAAAAGCACGTATGAACAGATCCATGTGATCTCCCCATCCTCCGCTTCGTCCATCATGCACCTCCTCCTGTTTGTTTCTCTGCTAGCTGCATGCGCCTCCGCTTTAGTGCTCGATCCAGTGTACGTGGATGAGGACGGTGTTCTCTGGTCACATCCAGTTATAGACGGAAAAGCCGTTACGACCAACCACACGTTAAAGCCGCTATCAAATCGTGCTTTGCTCGCGGCCGGGTTACCTCCTCGTTCCCCAAAATTTGTACGGGATGCTGTTGCGAAACGAATCCCTACGCCTGCTGGTCAGTCATTTTCCACTCTCTTTTCGCGTCGAGCAGCCAGCAAACTTCCTCATAGATATGGCGCCGCGATCTGCTGTGACTACACTTCCCCTACCGTAAGATTCGTCCCAGCTACACTGTGTATATCCTCGTTGATCTAGAATTCCACAGAGACACTGCGACTATTGTTGTCAAGAATGCGGCCGGGACGCTGGGTTTCATAGGTCAACAGCTGAGTATGTTACATTCGGCCCGCTCAATATTCTTGATTTATTCCAGTTTCATAGCAATCTTCGAAACCTTTCAGCCGGTCGCTGATGCCTCCCAGGCTGCTACTTTCACTATCACTAGTACCGATGGCTTTATCGATCTTGCGGTGGCTGGAGAACCTGGCGGATTCATGGGCATAGGTCTAGGGATTGGGGGGTCTAATTTTGGACCTGGAAGTCCCTCGTAAGTATTGGTTAACGTGTACGAGACCGACTTCATTCATTTCGGTAAAGATACGGTTTCATGACACCAGTATCAGGTAAGTAGCAGCCCAACCCTCGTGCCTCAAGGTCACTTGTCTGACCTCTCCTGACAGAATCGACAAACCCATCCAACAATGATCCCCTCGGTGTTCCGGCTGAAAGTATGATATGGCAGGTCAATTTGGCAACATTCGCGTTGACAGCCTCATGGCGAACTCCCGGTACGACTTCGCTCGCCGAAAATCATGAACTCTTCTGACTTTCATTCAATAGGCGGCGGTAGTGTCCCTCTGACTATATTCCATGATATATCCTTTGGAGATCTCGATTTTACCGGAGATTTGAACGCTTTTTCAAATGACTTTGGGGATGCGGCGGAGCCTGTGTCCTTGACTCTTCTCCCCAACCCCAAATGATCCAAAAGACAGATATCGCACCGTCATCATGGTTTGAAATTTTGTTGTGACTTGGACACTTATGGACTTCGAACACTCTTTGGTGATATAATTTGTAACAGAGGACGACCTGGGGGCTGGTACGTTATCATGACTGTAATCATATACAACCGCGATATGGGGTCTAATTGTGTGCAACCTCGTTTGTAGTTGAATACAGTCTTTAGCTTACCGTTATTCCGGCTTCGACACTTCACGTCGAGTGTTCCGTTTACGAAAACCCTCAATATCGGCTGTAGGATAAAGGGATGCCGTACGGCCGCAGCCAATAAGATGATCTTCTGCTTCCCACCGTCCAGAAACCCGGTATTAGGACTGTTCTCTGTGCACGATCGACCTCACCTCATGATGTCCCCATCACTGGTGAGCTCATGACGAAACTTTAAATCTCATGTCGGAGATACTGCACCATCCACAATATTGAGACCTATTGAGGTGCGATGAGGCCTCCGCAAGGTCCTCAACATTTCCCAAGGCACATTAAACAGCGCTAGCCGCCGTTGGTAGAGCTCGGATTCGGTTAAATCACGGTCAATGCCTTGCCCATTCTTGATGAGAAGCATTGATAGGGTCTTTCCATCTTGAGCAGCACAAAAGACATATGATTATCGACGTTGGGACTGAGACACGGTGAAGTCAAGCAAAGTTGCAGAGATTGAATAGCTCATGCTGTCTCGCTGCTACTCGTAGTAATCAAGCCGTAAACATAGAAATTTGCAAAGACCCATACACATCCGATTCGCTAGAAGTAGAACAGAGTCGGCTATTGCCATTGTCAGTGCTTCTGGGGCCTAGCGAGCGATAATTAATTATTTAGCTACAGGCCTCGCTCCCTACATGTACCTCGGTGACAGGAGCTCAAGGCTATCTTTTTGATGAAAACCTCTGCATTATCACGCTTCTCAGATGTACTTGCACGTCAACCTTCATATTTGACTGAAGACATCAGGAATTAACTTCAAGCTCGCCGATCTCGGCCGAATTCAGAACACCATCTCAAGTCTTGATGTTCTTGGGTTGCTTCTCTTCGTTTGCTACTGCAGTAACCCTGAGTTCTGTGATACGAATGCAGTTTTTGGGGGAGCTAGCGCGGTAAAAAGATCGAGCTGAGCCGCAGATGAGGAGAGCCGGGACTGGGATTGCAGTCATGCATGTGAGAAGTGCGTTCAGCTCTGTCTTTCTTGGTCGTGTCTCTATCGAGTTCTGATCACGTCAGGAGGCTTCCTTGTCCAACTCAGCGCAATACTCGTTCATCAGAGGCGAATATGCCCGTCAGCTCCTCTTAAATAGCTCCAACCCCCGGACGAGAGGTGGCAGCGATACCTTGACTATTTTGTCACCGAAGAGACATATATGACCTCAGACTTGAGTCTCACCCTGCAAAAGGCTATCCCCATCTGCTATCGACTCCTCAGGTTCGGATCTCTTCCTTCTTGTTTGTTACCTTGTTACTTATATTGATAGGAACGTTGTTGCTCTTTTATCGCCCACAGTTCTTATGCCTCTCGCAAAGCAAGACTGCCTCGCGATCTTGTATGATCGTTGTGTACGAAATTTGCCCCTTCGATATCCTCTTCACTTCACTCGCAGAAAATCCCACTCCCGCAGAATTCATTCGTCCTCAAAGACCTTTTATGTAGCGGCTTGGTGAGCAAGACTCCCGCTCAAAGCCTCACATCACCTCGGAAGACGAAGGAGAACGTTAGAACTGTTCGATCACCTCATGACTTGTGAGAACATCCAAGCCACCGCGGAGAGCTCGATCGAGGATATTGCCTAGTGCGATGATTTCGTAGCATCTGGAAGCTTGGAATTTGAGTCCAAGTCCCACCACGGACCCTCTATTCCCGAACGCATGACCGGTTCATCAGGAGTTGGACTCGACCTACGAAGCGATCAGTCTCATCAAACGAAGGCTAGCTATGTCAGAGCACTTACTATCTTATTCGCTAGGGCTATCATCATCTTCCGCAGCGTTTACGGTCTGCACTCGATATAGTTGTTTGTGCGGCCTTTGCATCAGATTTCCTCGACTACGATACTCCCACTAGTGAGATCTCGCGCGATGAAATCGTGTGTGAATCGGGCGTCCGGTCACTTTCTCATTACGAAGTAGAACACCCTTCAACACCGCGCTTCAAACCTCTGCTCTATGAAGATGACGCAATAATCCAACATTGTGCTTCAATTTCTTTCGTTCCAATCGCCGTGCCTTAGGATCGTACATAACGACGCTCTTATGGGTAAATTGTGTGGCGGCAATGATCCCTCGTATTTGCTCATCCCGACGAATCGCGAGTTCTTTCGATTGCATTTTGGCTGCCACATTCTGACTGCTGAATCAGTCAAACGCAACCAATCTAACTTCAATTCAGCGAGGTACGCCCGGTGTTCTTCGCCTTCCAGAGTTGTTGGCGATTGCTGAGCGCGCGGTCAGGAAGCCGCAATCGCACTGTGTTGCTGGAACTCACCTTGACGCTATATAATGTGGTCATTCCTGAAGCAATGCCCTCGAGGACAATTGGCATAAGAACTTGATGGTTTGACTTTCCTTTCATTTTCTCACAACGAAAGATCAGAAAAATCGAAAAGCGCTCACCGGTGATCAGCCACATTTCATATGTCGAAGAGCAGCATGCTGATAGAATCTCTAGGTACTCTTCTGGGGTATACGTGAACGCAGCAACATCGAGTCGCCGGAGCAAGTGCTATGCGATCACGGCGGCAAGACCTGCGGAAAATTTGTGAGCATGAGATGATATACAAAAGCTAGACACTCACCGTGTCGAAGTGATCACGAAAAAAGGTCTCCATGCGATGGCCCGAAGCCGTTGAGCAAGTGACCAAAGATGACGAGGTTAGGTCATGAGGAGGTCATGATGAAGATGAGGTCCTCCAACGCTTCAAGCAAAGCGTCGATGAGGGAGAAAACACGTGAAATGCCCCTCTCAACACGATGCATGTGCCCCAGGGCCATCAGCGGCCAGCGGAGTGGCGCAGGGAGTGAGAGGGAGGGATGAGGGATGAAGAGGAGATGATGGAGTCGAGGTCCTCCTAGACAACCAATGCGATCCCGACAGCCCTGGAACGAACGAGTTGTCCTCCAACGCTTGAAGCGACGAACATCCACCGCAGGGCGAACCCGACGGCGATGTCCCCACACTTGGACCTTTCTGTCACTGGGCTCTCCAATGATCGCAGACTGCACAAGTCCATACGAGGCTTTCACCGAAGTGCAGGGTCTCGCTGGGGCGGAACGCAAATCTTTACACCCACATACATGGTAGCGATCGTGGATTTCGTCAAAAGACAGTGAGCCCCCCTGGCGGAGGTGAGAGTGGAAGGGAGGAATGGAGAGCGGAATACGAAAAACGCGTTGTTGATATGGAATTCGCTGGGCTGCTTTCGAGCGGAGACTGAATGAGGAAGAGGTCCTAGAAATGAGTCAGCTGAAGGGGAGTGAGTCAGAGGATGACTGAGCAGCTTCTGGGATGAAGGGAAGAGACACCGATCAAGACAGAGAACAGTTGACTGCTGCTAAAGCAGGATGAAGCGTAGCAGTGGCTCACAGATTTCCTATTTTGGCGCGAGATGCCGACCGGCATGACCGCAAGAAGCACAAACTACTATAGCGCCGGCAAGAGCGCCGGCATCTCTTCGCAATCTTTCTGCGTCGACTTTTCTGGTCCACGATTGGCTTGCTCTCGCTCACCGGGACACAGTGTAGGCTCATTGAGGAGGGATTTCTATACGCTTCTCAACCTTCTTCATAGAGCTTCGATTTTCGATTCAGGAAATTGAAGAAAAATTCGAAGCGGTTCTCTCTCTCTAGCGACTTTCCACCTCCACGCCCTTAAACTGATCCGGTTACCTGTGCTGGTTTTCTTGTTTTCAACGAGTCCTCGGAAATTCCGCCCAGTCAGCGCGCTCATATTCGCGTGCTTTTCTCGGACAAACAGTCCCTGTGTCGGTCTCAAGTGCGCCGCAGTGATTTTTCCTGCGATGGTACAGTGGTCGACTCTGGATGCTGCCGATTGTTGGAGCCAGAAGCGTTGTTCCAGTGAAATAACAGGTGGCTACTACGCTTCTTCCATCATTACACGTAACGTTTCTGACTGTATCCAGAGTTCAAATTTCACCCACAAGCACCCTCGACCAAGCTCGTATACGAATATTCAGTCTCCAGAACTAGGATAAAGGCAGGATCGTTCTTTCCGTTATGATGTGGCCTTCAACGAACCTCTCCGATCTCACCATCCAGTCGGTGAGGATTCTGCTATGAGCCTCCGCGACTGGCATAGCACCAACTTCTCGCGATCAACGCCGTTCAAATTTCATCTCGACATGTGGTATCTCGTCCTGCGGACAGTTCAGCGTGATTCGCCCACCTTTGAACTCCGTTCCGTCTCCGTGCTAGTGGCATCTCAATACCGAGTTCTGTGATTTGATCACGTCGCCGCATTCTCAATTCCTCGGCTCGCGCTTTTGAGGCGGAGGCGCTCTCGCTGATCTGCATCATTGACACGGCGTGTGTGAGATATTCTCGCTCATATTCCCTTAATTTCCCTGATATTGAACCTAGGAGCATTGAGCCATGGGCAACGGGCAACCTCTGCCAGGAGGAAAGGGTCGAGGATCAAACCGGTATACGTGGCCGCACTGGTTCTAGCCTCGAAGGGCCGTCACATTTTTCACTGTTCTCTCTTGTACATCATGAGAAGTAACTTTCCGTTCCTGGCCCTATTGTGATGGATGCTTCGTGGCAGTATTCGACTGGCGCTTTGATCTCGCATTCTTTCGGAGAAGTTCGGAAGGAAATCGAAGTTGAGGCAATGCCTGGATCAGTCCCTCTGTCGCGTGCCTTCTACATAGCCCGAACCCGACTTTCTATTTTTGGGCATCCTGGACTTCGACTCTGTTCGTGCGGCTTCCATATAGAAAAGCACGTACGCACCAACCCATATGGTCCCCGCCCTCTCCGTTCCGTCCATTATGCACCTCATCCTCCTCATCTCATTGCTAGCGACATGCACGCTCGCTCTGGTGCTTGATCCAGTATATGAGGATGAGGATGGTGTACTCTGGTCGCATCCACTAATAGACGGAAAGGTTATGGTTTTCCCCTCATAGAAGGGGGTATTTCGGCCCGAAAAGAAAGAGAAAAAGAAAGGAAAAGAAAGAAAGGGGAGAGAGATGAAGGGAACTTCGGTAGCATTTTCTGTAAGAATTATTGAATCATACATCATTATGCGAATTCAACCATCGTTTTGGAATATTTTGGAGTGATTTTTGAGGTTAAAAACGCTCGCGCGCGCGCCTATCGGCGCGTTTCAACATGTGAAGGAGGTAAACATTATTCTTACCATCACTGCGTCGTTTCACCACTTTCATATGACTAGGACCTCATTAATCTCTTTGTATAATATACTATGTATCTTTTGCGGCTTCAAATACACCAAAAGAACGGCCCAGGGAAGGCTCGGATAGGCTATATGCGGAGAATCCAAGCTCAATAAATTCATGGATGGACTCCAAATGGGCTCGGAAATTCATAGAAAGAGATTTGATGTGATTTTGGTCTTTTGGTTCTCTCAAATCAGCATTTTTTTCGCCCGGGGCGCTGCCCCGGACCCCTTTCGGAGCGTTGTTGCCACATGTGTCGGGACAACAGGAAGCTCGTAGCCCCTCGCTCTGCTCGAATTGACAAGGACTTATTGAGCAATCTTGACGTGAGTTATTTGTGCCCATAACACACTGGTGCAATGCTTCCGGAATTTATTCAATCAGCCTTCGCTGATTTCTTTCTTTGTTCACTTGCTAATGGGATATAAATCTATTTTAAATTTCTAAAGTGAGCAGGGTAGATAAAATAGACCATTAGATACACTTTCAACAGCACCTTAGACCTCGAGAGCCCATACGCAAAGAATGACTAGGGCAGCAAGCTCGGCCCTTGCACGGCGTCACGCGCTGTCACAGTCACATGTTATCTCGTGTTATCTCGCATTGGGCTACCTGGCGCTTCTCTCGCAACTAATTAATCGTATAAAAACGCTAGATAATCATTTGTATTCATATGTTCCTCTAATAATATTGACAAGATTTTAGATGGCCTACAAAAGAGCGTAATCGAGGTCCGCGAGATAACTCATGTTATCTCGCATGTTATCTCGTGCGTGGGAACCCCTACTTTGAGCGGTAAGCCAAGGTTATCACGACAAACAACACCTTGAAGCCTCTATCAAATCGTGCTCTCTTTAAGGCTGGGTTACCACCTCGTTCACCAAAATTCGTACGAGACGCTGTTGCGAAACGAATTCCCACACCAGCGGGTCAGTCGCTGCCTATCTCTGGCATGTTGAGCAGCTAGTAAACTGCTTTCTAGATATGGCACCGCGATCCGTTATGACAATGGTTCCTCTGCCGTGAGTTTTGGTGCCATCATGTGTCGTGCATCGAAATTAAGCTATACCCTCCAGGGATACGGCCAATATTATCGTCAGAAATGCTCAGGGAACTCTAGGTTTCATAGGGAGTAAACTCAGTACGCCTCTCTTCGGCAATTCGTTATCCTCGAATAAGACGAGCTTCGTAGCAATATTCCAGACCTTCCAACCCGTCGCCGACGTTTCCCAGGCCGCCACTTTCACCATCACCAGCACTGACGGCTTCATCGATCTTGCGGTGGCTTCAGAAGGTCAAGGTTTCATAGGCTTAGGAATAGGAGCCGCAGGGACCAATTTTGGACCAGGCAGTGCTTCGTAAGCTTCCGTCACGTAAAATCGAGATTTGAGTCTGACGATGTTGGTGAAGATACGGTTTCATGACGGCAGTACCAGGTAAATCGCTGCCATTCTCTTGCCCGAAGTCATGCGCCTGACATCATTCATTTGCAGAATCGAGCACCATAGCTTTCGACCCCTTCACCGATGGTGGATCTGAAAGTATGATATGGCAAATCAACCTCGCAACACTTCAGTTAACAGCGGCATGGCGAACTAACGGTATGCCTTTGCTCGCCGAACAGTGTCAACTGCTCTGACTCCCATTCAACAGGCGGCAGCGTTCCTTTGACCATCTTTCATGATATATCTTTCGGGGACCTTGATTTCGCGGGAGATTTGGCCGCTTTCGTTAATGTCTTTCAAGATTCAGTTGAACCTGTCACCTTGTTGCTCATACCCAAGTAGTTGAAGGCAGACCTTCCCAGTGCCCGGATTATGGATTCGGACATTTTTGATAGATGTTGGACTCTTTTCTAGCAATTTAATCTACATCACATATACTTCCTCGACAATCCGAAGACCATCGGAGAGCGTAGCTTACGAATGCTGTAATCATATATCATTAGGGGTCCGGTCGTGTGCCGCATTGCATGCGATCTATACCTCATTTCCAGCCATGGTTGAATACGGGTTTCAGCCTACCGTAGGCTTGGGTTCGACGCCATGAGATGATGTGCAAATCAGATGTTCTTCACCAGA
Organism: Sistotremastrum niveocremeum HHB9708; assembly: GCA_001630475.1. NCBI lineage: Eukaryota > Fungi > Basidiomycota > Agaricomycetes > Sistotremastrales > Sistotremastraceae > Sertulicium > Sertulicium niveocremeum. Next base: position 156,647 of record KV419400.1, read on the forward strand.
GAACTCCTCGATAACGGCAGCAAACAGCTCACCAAACCCTCCAGGACAAACTAGGACAAACTAGGGCGAAGGGATGCCGAAGGGCCGCAGCCAATGACGAGAGCTTCTGACTCTCACAAGCCAAAAACCGGGTATCAAGAATGTTCCATATGAGTCTTCGTGATCGGCGTGGGCCTTCCACCGGCGAGGCCGGTGAGATCACGACAAGACTGCGTAGATCTCTTGTCGGTGGAGGGACTTTGCCAATGTTCCTATCAAAGTATTGGCACCATAAGAGAGATGAGGCCTCCGCGAGTTTTATAGGTTTCCCAGCGCGAAGAGTCATTGTCTGCATACCCCTGAGATTGCTTCCGAGTTACCGCTTGGAAGGAATCACCGTGCAAAGCGCTTGCGAGAAATTCTCAGCAATTTGGAGGTTTGAATGGTATCCAGTCTTCAGAATATAGCCCATGTGTCGTACTTCGGTATCGAAACGCCTTGAGGAGATGCAGTCGCAGTTGCAGACGCTGCAGACGCCCCACGTCCGACTCAAGACCAGCCAAGCCATGGACGTGGAAATTGAGGAGAAACCGAAGCAAAGCTAGAAGAACCAAAGTAGGACGGCAGTTGGGGTTGCCGCTCTAAATTTAAGAAAAGTTCAACTTCAAGTGCCCCTGTTGTTTTCGATATGCGTCACCCGCATGCACATATTTCCAGGTGGCCTGCGCTAGGTGTGTTCTACGTCGCAGTCTGATAAGCTCCGTGATTTTGCAAGGGCAAATCCAATCTGAAAGAAAGGGTCATTGAGGGAAGCAGAAGAAAGCGTTTCGACCTTGTCGACTCCGCAAAGTAATGACTCACTGATGTCCGTGGCCTAGGATCCCTTGGCAGGCAGAAGTGAGTTGTTAATCTCAGCGGACTTATTCAACAACACGGCAAGATGCCTTTACCAGACCCCTACACCGAGTGAAGTCGTAACTCGTATTACGGCGAAAATTTTCTATCACGAGTGCGACTGATTGCTACAGGGGGTACTGGTATCAGTGCGAGTCCACCGGTAAAGAAACGTTCAAGTCTTTTAAACACACACCTTGGACTTTGACCTGATATTTTGTCCAGTTTTTGGTCAGAAGCACTTTCAAGCATTTTCTCAGAGGCGTCTGGACTCTCGGTTCACCGCTAGAATTTTGCGCTTTACAAAAACGTCGTGGCCAACGAGTGTCCAAAATTCAAGACCATGAAGAAAGATTGGGTCTACCATGGATTACTTGACAAAAGGCTGTCATATCTCGAGGGGACAAGTGCCTCAGCGATTTTTTACTCAGTTGCCGTGTAGAGGCAGGGTCTAGGCCCTTTCGCCCGAAATTAAGGCGAGCGTGGGAACATCCAGGAACAGCTCAGTTCATCCGGACCAGCAACGGCGACGAAGGAGTTTATCTCGCCCCGCCGGCACATCCGCGTCGCTCTTTGGTGTGGACGAGACATTTCTTTCTCTCTACTTTGCCTTGATCAAGTCGAGCGGACAGTTCAGTGTTATACCGGGTCAATATGCGGATCTTTGGGTTTCTATTGCTCTCTGGCGCGGTTTTTTCAGGCGTGTTGGGAGGATGGGTGAATGTCGAAAAGCGTTCCACTGCTGGTGCTGGGGATGGAAAATCGATATCGGATGCTGAGAAGCCTCTGTTAAAGCCTCTATCAAACGCGGTCCTTCTCGCTGCTGGTCTTCGTCCTCGCGCTCCGAAATTCGTTCAAGAGGCAGTTGCAAGGCGTCGTCCTTCAGCCGTCGGTTCGTTCACTCGTGAAACATATCCCTTCGATGACTTATTTTGTTACAGAGATGGCCCCGAGACAAATCGTGACAACTACACCTATCTCGTAAGCTCATCCTAATTCGCTATCAAATCCAAGCCTTACGCGTAATACAGAGGCACAGGCCACATCGTCATAAACGGCGCAGGAGGCGCTCCCATAGGCTTCGTAGGCCCAATATCCTGTACGTCGCATCAATCAACCATTCGATCCACTGGCAAATAACAAATTTGGAGCAGCGTATAACATCTATCAGCTCACTCAAGATCCCTCTCAAGCCACCACAGTCATCATATTCAACCTATTCAGTACCAGTGGATACATCGACCTAATATCCGACAGTGGAGGTCCTTCAACATTCGTAGGCATCGCTACGCCTTTCTCAGATGGAAATTTCAATACTGGAAGCTCCGAGTACGTTTTCCCTCACTCTCACTCAAATTTACATCCTGGCTGATTTTGCTTTCATTGCATTGATAGATACGGATATATGTCTCCTGTATCTGGTACGCACACACACCCTTTGATTGCCACCTCCGAAATCTCTGACAATGACATTCTCACAGAATCATACCTCCCCAACTCCATAAACCCCCGCGCTGAAGCAGGCGAAAGCACAATATGGCAAATCGACCCAATCACACTCGCTCTAACCGCATCATGGCACGATCCAAGCACACAAAATACGTATCCCACTTCATTTCATCATCGATCATCGATCCTATTCCTGACGCGTTCGTACGAAATAGATACCGAACCTCTTACGATATTCTATTCAAGGGGAAATCTCCTGTTTACGGGCGATCTACAGAAGTTTGAACAGGTTTATAAGCAACCCTATACACAGGTCACTTTGAGCTTTGCTCCTACTATCTGATTTTGGTTCATTTTGAGGATGGTCGTGGTGATACACGGGACCGATGGATTTTTATTGATGTTTCACGATTTCTTGTTTGGATGAACGCTTATTGAACTTTCAGACTATGTTCTGGGACTTTCTTATTACTAATAATAACTTGATTTCACCCTGAGTCGCTCGTCGCTCGTTCTTCAGCTGCTTCAACTGAAACGTAATAGCAGCTCACGAACACACGGTAAGATTGACACGGACAATGCGAATAAAAATGAATGCGGGTATACAAACTGCTCTAGCTACATGAACATGCACATGCAAATTATAAGAACATAACCCATCTCTACGCAGAACTCTTTAAGGTATGAAGGACTACTCTCGATCATCACTCTCCACTTCGACCTCGACCTCGACGACGCTCCACTTCCTCGATATTCACCCCTGGCATATCCACTTTGTCTGCATCTTTATCTTCACCTTTCGCTTCCCCCGCACCCACACCTACACCCACACCCGCACCAGAACTGGGACCTTCAGTCGAAACTCTTTCGGCCTCAGGCCCTGTGCTGGTCTCCACCGTACTCCTACTACTCTCAGCAGAGGTAGACGTAGACCTCGAACTCTCCCCTTCCCCTTCCCCTTCCCCCTCCCCATCTCTCCCCCCATCCCCCCCTCGATTCCCATCTCGGACCTGTCCCTCAACCTCCCTCGCCAAATAATCCACAACACCAAGATAAAAAGTCGCCGGCCGGAAATGAATCTGCCTCCCCATGAATTCGGCCCATTTATATCGCGTGTTATTTACCCAGCCGATCTGTATGTACCCACCACCACCAAAACCAAAACGAATATCGTTAGAAAATATAAGAAGAAGGGAACGAGAGGAAGTGAGAGGGGCGTACGAGATCGAGATGATTTACATCTTCGAGTGTCCCGAGATATGTTCCCTACATCCCGAATCCACAAGATCAGCACACCGATTAAAAGGAGAGAAGAATGGAGGGACGTACCCATTTTGACGATTCAACGCTTACGAGGCCATCGTTCGGTCCTTCTTTCTCCATAATCACAGAATGAGGCCATCTACGAAAAACACGTCAATTCATCTCTCGACATCCAAACCAAACCCAAAAAGCGACTTCGCTCCGCAGCACGCAAACCAATCCCAAAAACAGAATATGATAGCCGACGGAGGAGAACAAAAAGGCAGAGAACTCGAATTTCTCGAAAAACTCACCGAAAAGCATCCAATACCCCCGGCCTACAAACAGCTCCCCAACTAACATACTTCACACCCTCCACATCCGGTGTATTCTCATTAAACTTCTTCATCGATTCGAGGGTTAGGGATTCGAATGCGAGGCCTGTGCCGCCGCCGTTTGGGAGGAGGTCGAGGAGGGATGTGAATGTTGGGATTCTGTCGCCTGTTTTTTCATTAGCATTTGTCTCCGTTTCTTCGGGGCGATGGAGCCGGGAACGAGCCAGGGGGCGGAAGGAGGAAAGGCAAGTGATGAGGGGGGAAGAGTAGCATGGAGGGAGAGGGAGTAAAGGATGGGACGGGTCAAAGGAAAAGACGTACGACCAACAGTCTCCAAAAAATGATCCGCAAACGACGATCCCCGATGGGGCGTAGCGATCGTAGTCAACGAGAGCACTTTAAAATTCCGTTTTTTGAGGTGGGTAATTAGGTATCTACAATCCAAACCACCCTAGATCATCCTTTCATTCAATCCACATCCACGGATAAAATCACAAATCACCAAAGAAAAAGAAAAAGAACATACCATACTATGCGCTACAAAATGAACGCCCCGTCCCTTATATACACTCCCAACTCTCTCCTCTAAAACTTTCGCTCGTTCTTCAATGCTACTAGTAGCCGGCACCCTAGTCATAAGCACTTCAACACCCACCTCCTCTAAGACACTCTTAATACCACGCCAGTGTGATACGCTTAATGAGGGGGCGAGGGATGGAGCGAGGGATGTGAGAGAGGAGAGGAGGGGGAGGGGGACGGTGTCGAAGCCTAGGAGGCCGTGGCAGAATATTACGGGGGCGTGCGGGGCGAGGTCTGAGCGAGCGTTAGCGAGCGGTAGGAAGGGCGTTAGGGAGTCGAAGTGTAACGAGACGGAGAAGGGTTAGTGAGTTGAAGTGTAACGAGACGGAGAAGGGTTAGTGAGTCGAAGTGTAACGAGACGGAGAAGGGTTAGTGAGTTGAAGGTCAGGTCAGCGAGCCGTGATGAGGGGAGGAAGAGAAGGAAACGTACATTTTCTCCTAGTTTCTTCAGGTCCGTCTTCTCTATCACTATCATCCAACATCCTATCTACATTTTTATCCCTCTTATCTTCTGAGGCAGGGGCATTCGCCGTCGATTTCGCCGTCAATTTCGATGTCGATTTTGAGGTTGAGGTGGAAGAAGGTTTTGAAGGTTTGGGAGCGAACCATTTTGCGGGAGAAGAGAGGGAGGAGAATATACTTTGGTCGGTTGTGGAGGTTGAGAATGATCGTGTGCTTCTCGAACCATTCGCATTTGACGACGTATTCGTCGATGTCGATGTTGAAGTCGAGGATGAAATCGAGGTTCGGGACCGAGCTCGATTCGGTTCAGTCCGACTCTGAGATTGCGATGAAGGAAGGGTCCGTCGATCTAATTCCCGCTGTCGGAGCGATCTCAACGACTCAATAGACGTCGAACTAGGCGGACTCTGTTCCCATCCTACTCCCCCAATGTCAGAGCCAGAACCAGATTCACCCGAATGAGGATAAGAAGGCAAATGAGCACTCGGAACACGGGTTATAGAAGCTGTAGGGAGCGTTGTGCGTGTTAGAGAGTCGAGTAATGTCCGGGGCGGTGGGTGGATGGTGCGAAAGGAATTAATATTGTGGGTGGATGAGGAGGAGGAGCGGAGGGAGGGTGTAAATGATGGAGGGAGACGAGCTGTTGGGGGCCGTGTAACGGTGGTCCCCGCACCCGTGGTGCTCGTGCTGGCTCTGGGATGTGAGTTTGAGTTCGAGCGACGATGCGAAGAATGAGAGGAATGAGGGTAATGAGGAGGGTGATGAGGAGGGTGGGGGTGAGAAGGTGGGGGTGGGGGTGAAGGACGACGAGTAGGTGAATATAACGAATCGTTATCTTCTAATGCATCCCTTAACTCATCCCTTAATTCGTCGGATATTGAGTCGTTGGGTGTGGATGATATAGAAGGGATGGGGATTCGGGTGAATTGGGTGCGATGGGGAGGGGCTGAAGCAGATCCCGAGGCAGGTATCTGGAACATAGAGCTAGAGCCAGAGCGGGAGGGAGAGGGAGATGGAGATCCAAGTCTTCGAATAACGGGGGCATCGTGTCTCGTTAACACCTGAGCTTTACTTTTCCCGTTAACATTACTAGTAATACTAGGTGGTTTTAGGGATTGAATGATTGGGAGGGACATCCCGTTTGATCTTCCAATCCTAGGCATCTCCTCGTTCGAGTCCGAGTCCGTGTTCGTATTCGTGTTTGGATTCGTATATGAGGTCAAATTGGAGGTCAACGCTGCATTCGCGTCCGTATCCGTATCCGTATCCGCGTTTCCCTTCAAAGTCGTAGCGTCCTTCGTCGTGAATTTTGATGAGCTCGGTATATCCAAATCAGCCGTCGGTGATGGTGATGGTGATGGAGATGGAGGTGATGACGATGTAGGAGACGAAGGAGCAGGATTGTCCATCGTCAATTCGTCATGCGAGTCCGAGTCACTGGATAACCTCGCCCGGCGCAACGTTCCAGCCCTTTGACGCTCATCATAACCCTGACGTTGTCTCTTTACTCCTATTTGTCCCCTCTCTTCCTAATTCAAAGACGATGAGCCCAGGACAAGGTGGATCTAATCTTGCAAGTACAAGTAATCTGCCGTCGAGATTGACTCCTATTCCGGCTTTACGAGATGGTTAGCCTCTGTCCTATCATTTGAAATGAACGAATGATTGATGGGAGAAGTGGATACGACGGAAGAGAAATTGGGGAATTTAATAGGAAAAGCTACTAATCCATCCGAGTACGCGCCCTTTCCTTCTAACCATATCATACTACATGTCACGTCCCAGAACCCCGATCTTCATCTGCATAATAGACCGTACGTCCTTCTCATTCACGAATCAACCAATTAATGATTGAAGGGTGGCATGATAAAGGTTGTAATCGACTCTTTCCATCGAGAGAAAGATTGGCGGGTCATAGGAAAAGAGACCATAGTACTCATATGGACGATAGTACTAGTAACGTTATATCATGGAATGAATAAACCTCCATCCATCATCCTATCAATATTTCAAAGTTCCCAATGTGAAACGCGTCGCGTTGAAGCGCCGGAAGTATATCCGGCGTCAACGACTCAACCTCGTTCCGTGACTGAAAGACACGGAGGGATGTCTCGAGCCCCTCCTTTCCCTCGAAATCCAGCACGAAGAGCTCCAACGCCTATAAACTCCTCAACCTCATCAAACGACCCGTACTCACCTTCATTCCCTTCCTCAACCTCCAACCTCGGAAATGGAACTCCATCAACAGCAGGAACAGTCCAACCACTATCCATCCGTCCTCCTTCACGTCCTCAAACTCCCGCCTCTGCCTCTTCTACTGGATATGCATCTCTCAATCCCCGTCTAGGTGTGAACACCACCGGTCTCCCGCCCTCAGGTCTTCCAGGAGCAGGAGGAGGTGGGGGACCGACGAGACCTGCAAGAAGTGACCGAAGGCCAAGGAATATATCTCAAATCTCAGAAAGTAGTTATGCATCTGAACAACCTCCCCCTCGTCCTCGAACAAGATCCGAACGCGGTGGGGCCCAAGGGGATACACCTAAATCTTCATTCGATGGAGGGGAGAGAGGAGGGGGGGAGGAGTTGAGTCCTACTTCGTTAAAGGCTTTGGCGGCGTTCAAACAAGCTGGTGCGAGACGTGCGAATGGGAGAGATGGGGGAGGAGGAGGGGATGAATGGGGAGAGAGGGGAGAGAGGGAACGGGAGAGGGAGATGGAGAATGAGAGACAGAGGAGGATTAGGGATCGTGTACCGGGACGATTGGGGAGGAAGACTAAGGCGGGTGATATCGATGGTACGCCTTCTCTTATTACTACGATATAATTCTAATGAATTTGTAGCGATTCTGGAGGAGGTTAAGGAAGAATGGGGAATGGTAGTCGAACCCGATGTAAGTCCCCTCCTACCAATCCATTCTAACAAAATACTAATGAAAGTAGTTCATCCCAGTAGACCTCGCCCTCTCCCTAATAGACCCCACCACCTCCCTCCCCTCCCCCTCCCTCACTTCCTTCCTCCGCACAAAATCCCTTCTCTCACGCGCTCTAAAATCCTCCGTAGACACACACTACAAACCCTTCGCCGCATCTCTAGATCATCACGCCTCTCTCCTCTCCTCATTCAAAGATACCCAATCTCAGATATCAGAGACTAGGAATGCGCTTGTGGAGGCGAAGGAGATGTTGGGGAGTAAGAGGGCGGATTTGGTGCAGCTTTGGAGTAGGGGACAGGTGGTTGATGAGATGCTGAAGATGTTGGATCAGATGTGCGTCTCTTTTCGCTCTTTCTTACTTATTTGAATAGGAGTACTGAGGAGAGTAGTGAATGGCTCAAAAGCGTCCCAGACACCCTCGAATCCCTCCTCTCCGAAAAACGTCTCCTACAGGCCTCAATCCTCCTCATCAAATCCCTAAAAATCATAAACACATCAGATATGCACGAAATCGGAGCCGTCTCTGACCTACGCTCATACCTCCAGTCCCAAGAAATCGTGAGTCCCTTCCCTTCTCGTTTTCACGCAGTGGAAATTTCACGTAAGGGAAACTTTGTCTACGTGGATTCGCTGCGGTCTTTGGACATTACTGACGATTTTTTTTTTTGATTTGTGGGTGTGGTAGAGCTTGAGAGAGATATTGATCGAGGAGTTGCATGCGCATCTTTATTTGAAGAGCTTCTGGTGTGAATCGCGTTGGGCTCCGTATACATTCGGTCAAACATCCAGTACGTCCCGCCGATGCCGACCGCCGAGCGTAGCGAGGCAGGGAGGCATCGAGGCCTGCGAGGCTCTTCTCTTTTCATGACTGACTTTGTTTAGTGCCCGTCCTCCCATTCGATCAAGATCCAACGGCGAGTGGGGGAGAGGGAGGGAAGCATCAGTTAAGACTATTCAGATACCTCCACGATCTCCATTCACGTCCGAACGAACCCCCCTACTCATCTGACGATCTCACGTCCACATCCACATCCACCTCTCTCCCCTCCTCAAACCCCTCCACCACCGCAAACCCTCCTCCCACATCTCTCCCCTCAACCTTCTCCCTCGACCCCTCCGCTTCCCGAACGTCATTAACCTCCCTAAACCCTCTCAACCCCTCTTCGACAGGGAGAGAAAACCCAGAGAGCGACTCATTCGCCTACATGGAAAGTCTGTTAGAGTCCCTAGCAGTCCTCGGAAAGCTGGGCGTTGCATTGGAGGTGGTAGCGAATAGATTACAAGGGGAGGTGTGGAGTTTGGTTGAAGGGACGCTGGATGAGATTGGGGAGAGGGGGGAGTTTGTTTCCCGAATGGGCGGATCGACGACGTCGTTAGGGTCGACTTCGCTTGGGGGGAAGTCCGATATATTCATTCTCCCATCGCCCGCCCCCGCCCCCGCCCAATCCTCCTCAGACTCGACTGAAGACAAAGTGGCATTCATTAACTCCCGCCTTCGTTCCCTATCAAATATAACTTCTCCCCCGGATCAAGAAACGCTCAAAGACCTCTTCTGGACGATCTATTCGAAATTGGACGCGGTGTTGCAGGGGTTGAGAGTTTTGAGTGAGGTTGGGGGGAGGATTGGGAGTGTAAGTTACCTCTTCCTACTTTTATCACTTATATTCCCTTCCCCGAGTTTTCTCGAGTTTCCCCGTGACTCGCTTTCCGTTTTCCTTTTTATCTTCTCAGTCTATAATAACTTACTGACTCTCCCGCTACGATTTCAGCGCCGCTCATTCAAAGAAGATCCCCCATCCCTCCCATCCACCAAATCCCACTCCCGTTCTGAAGGCCTGTTTCCCCTAATGGATCAATGGCTTCACATTCAAGCTGAAATGCGTACGCTTCTCTCTGAATATCTGGTCTCGGAAAGTTCAGAGAGGGGAGGAGGGGGGGTGAAGAGTGGTGTTGCTGCTATTAATGATGTTTTGAGGGGGGCTAAGGAGAGGGGTGTTGGGGTTAAGGAGAGGGAGAGGGAGAAAGTCAAGGTGCGTCTTTTCCTCGTCCTCTACCTTTTGTGAGTTTTTGGGGGATTGGATGGCTAATGTGGCGGGTGGCTGCAGGTATTCCGATTCACGGACTCAGATTTTAAGAGTATGAGTAAAGCCGTAAGAGGGCAAGAAGAAGAACTACTCGCCGCGCTCCGAGGGAGCGTCCCAGGCCTCGTACACTCTTCATCCGAACCTTCATCTCTCCAAGTTCTCTCTACAACCTCCACCTCAACTCCCGGAATATCCAACGGAATATCCGAAACGAAAGCCCACCGACTCCTCCTCCCCCCTACACCATTCCACATCCCAACACTCTTCCCTCCCTCACTCGCTTTTCTCGATAGAGTAGTGGAGGTTATGCCGTCCGGCTTGGAGCCTGTTAGGACGGCGAGTTTGTTCTTGGATGAGTTCGTGAAGGGTGTGTGGATGGGTGTGTTGGAGGAGAGAGTGTCGGGTGTGTTCCATTCTGTTGTTGCTGGTACGTTCCTTACTTCCGTATTCGTATTCGTGTCGTCGTTCATTAACTAACTAAGGGGGCATCAGGTCCCGAAGCATTCCTCGAAGATCCCCTCTCAACATCCTACTCCTCCTACTCCCCCACCACCGCCACCGCCACCTCCCAACAAACCCTATCCCAAAACTCATCCCCATCCCTCCCACTCCTAAAATCCTTCACACACACTCTAGCACTAATAAACTCCCTAACATCCCTCCTCCTCACAACCCCCTTCCACCGAGAAGATTACTCCCGTCTCATACTCGGTGTTGTGGCGCAATTTTATTCGAGAGTGAGTGATTTTTTTAGGGATGTTGTTGAGAGGGATGGATCGCATAGTGTCCCGCATGGTGTTGGTGGGGGTGTTAATGGAGCGGGCAAAGATGGGGAGGGAGGAGGTGTGGGGGGGTTGAGTGCGCTTGGGGCGCAGTGGGCGCATGATGAAGCTGTTTTTGAGTGTTTATCTTCCTTGCTTAACGCTTCGGTACGCCCTTTATCCTCTCATCTTTGTCAACATATTAATTGCTAAGGACATGGTAGGACGAGAATGCGTACAGAATGTATTGCGAGAAGGAAAATGAGCTGGAATTGGGGTTACTTGGACAAGGGAGGATATCGGCCGATGATATTTTGCCAAGTGGGAGAGATCTCCGAACGCTCTGTGCCCTATACCGGAGTATCGTACGTCCCCTTCCCATCTCCGTCGATCTACGAAGCTAAGACCCATCATAGACCTGGCTAGTCCAACAACTCACATTCCTCAAACCCTCCACCGACGCCCAAGGCCAAAACCAAGGCGTCCAATCACCCTCCGGTCTCCCCGAACCTCAATCGACATTCACACCTTACACCCCTCAATTACCTACTCTTACACCCTTTGCGGCGGATGAACAACTCGTTCTTCCTCTGACGCGGGAGATGTCTGTGTACGTCCCTCTCCTCTCCTTTTTATTTATTTTTATTGGCGATGAGGGCTGATGTGTGCTGTGTGATGGGGGTGTAGGAGGTTCTCGGTGCTGTTAAAGACGTATCAGCAGCTTGCGGATATCATACTCTTCACCGTGCGTATCGATATCCGAGTCCGTACGATTCGTCAATTGGATCAAGCACTCCGTCGCGTACGTCCCCCTCCCCCCATTCATTTTCACTAAAGTATGTTAATGTGGTGGATGCGTGTAGGGCAATTATCGACTGGAAAGAGACGGCTCGGATCCGGATGAACATATCATTGATCTTAATGTCGATCTTGCAAAGTGTGATGATGCGACGATGAATGCTCTTCCCGAAAAACAGCGGTTGTACGTCCCTTCCACTTTCCCCTCCCGGCCTTCTGTTCCCGCTCCCGTAAACCAAAAACTAACGAATACCATAGATTCATATTCAACGGCCTAGGCACCCTCATCGAATCAGTCCTCATATCCCACGCAAAAATAATCCCATCAATCAACACATACGGCCTCCGCAAAATGACGCGAAACATCCTCGCTCTCACACAAAATCTTAAAACTATCCGAGAACAGAATTGGGATACGGATATGGAGAGGGTGAAGAGGTATTGGGGGCTGTATGCCTTGGGACCTCAGGTATTTCTTCCCTTCCCCTCTCTTTGTTTGGAGGGATTGAGCTGACGCGTTGTAAAGGGCTTATTGGCGACTATCCGACATTCCCCAACATTCTCTTTCGACGAGTACAAAACGATGCTTGCATTCCAGTGTGGAGTCGACCCTTCATCACCCGATACGCAGTCTTCGAATAAGGATTATAATGAGTATCTTATTGATTTGTATGGGCTTCTGGGGGAGGTTGGACCGGAGAGTAGGTAGTCTTTTGTTCGTTGGTAGAGGTTGGCGATGAAGGTGGGGTTTGATATATTTTTGGTGATTTTTGATGAGGGATGGGTTGCGATGGGTTATCTTTGCATTTTTGGTGTATTTATTATCTTTGACTTTCGGCTCGTAATGGACTACGATACTGCGATACCCACCATGATTTCTCTATTCTCCGTTTGAAGATGAACTGCGAGGATATGTCGGTTTGATGTGACGAAGGCAGACATGCACGCACTCACTGAGCGCTCGTTCATGGATATGATCATCCAGCACAATCGATGGATGATCATCTCAGCAATCGCAACCCTCTACGACTTCTTCTCCCTCAAACCCTCCGCCGTCCTAACCCATTCGATATCTAACGCACTAGCACGAGGAATACGATCCTTAGAACCCTTATTATCACTCGTAATCGCCCGATGTGATAAGGAAACCGTATACTGTGTCAGCTCAGTCGATTTCGAAGATTTCGGTTTAGCAGTAAGTATCGGAATTCTGCCGAGAAGTTCTCGATAGCGTCGGCGGAGCCAGCGAGTTGGCATTGACGCCGTGAGCAGATTTGAATCGGAAGAAGATGGAGGGAGAGAATGAGATGCTCGTTCGCGTCTTGGAATGGGAGGTCGAGCATCCGCTGAACCGGTGAGTGCTTCCAGTTGGGCTATAATGTTCCCTTCGGCGAAGCCGTGCGATCTCAAGTGCTCGGGGATAATCGAATCTTCAGAGTCCTTTTCCGGCTCTGAAGCTGCTCCAAGTTTAGGTTCGGGTTCAGGCTCAGGCTCAGGCGCAGGTGCAGCCAAATCCTTGGATTTGGTGGAGAGAAGCGAGCGGAAGAACTGAGGACCAGGAGGTACAGATTCTTCATTCAACATTGACCTTAAGAGTGGCAACGAGATTGCCTTCGGCTTTGGCTTTGATTTTGGATCTAGCCTTGACTTTGGTTTCAGCTCTAGCTTTGGCTTTGATGGCGGTTCAAGCGGGGGAGAGATCGGGACGTTGATTCTCGTCTTCTGATCCGTGAAGAATCTCCATCGGATATTCACTTCTCGTCGTAAGCTCAACGGGCCTAACAGTCTGGCTTCTTCAGACGCGCGATCTGCGCGCGCAGGAAGTGTCGGGGGTGTATCTAATGCAGCAGACTTGAGAGGACGTGGGTGTCGGGATAGTGGGGAAGTGAGGAGAGCTGAGAGGGCTGCAGAGTACACTGGGGGACGGGATTTCTCGACCGCAGGGATGATCCTGGGAGGAGGGGGTTCCCCAGGGGTTTGCAAGATGGTCTAATTTGGGTTCATGGTAGATCTACGAGATGAAGCAAGGGCGCACCTCCAATAGTTCATGTCTCAATTTGCCTCTCTGACCGTACGCAATCTCCAGGACTCGGTTGAACGACTTCCGATTCCCTTGATTGGCCGACTCCAAACGATTACGCTCCTAAATTCAATAAATGCATAAGTTCGTCTGATCAAAGAATATGAATCGACGAACTTGTTGAAGCCTGCGCAGTTTCTTCGTCAAAAGACCTTGTTCATTACGGTTCTTGCGAATGTAGTCCTGGCCCCATATCCGAAAGAAAGATCTATCATATACTCAGGAAAGTTTGCGATAGTAACAATGGGTTCCTAACGTGAGATAGGCGTGCGGAAGCTTTCCTGCCTCGCGCAGGAAGCTTCTATAAAGCGCGAGTGTTCTTTGTCGTTCGGATGGCCATGGTGGCATAAGACAAGCGCCTGCGGGGAAGCAAATTCTCAGGCAGTCCGGTAAAGCCGTAATCGCCGCTGCAATGTTTGCGAAACAACATTCGTGGACGCATACTAATATTACTATGAAATCTGACAGCAGTGAGTCTTCTGCGTAATAAAATGGCCGTTCTGTTCCGAAGGAGCTCCTGCAGGTTTTTTTTCCTTGACATTCTGAGGGTCTTATATGTACTAAATATACATCGTAGACACAACGTCGAAATCAAGAACCTAGTCTAAGCTTTCAACTCATCCCCGAGTGCTCATGAACACCAAAAGAGAGAATTTGAGCCTCGCTAATGACACAAGCTTAAGGGCACCGAGAATCAGACTGTTCTCGATATCAGAAATATTCGATAGCGTGCCCGAACGAGCTTCATACTGAACACCATTTGATTGACAAAGCAGAAGATCAACTAGAGTATGCGTCTGACCCCATATTCGACATTTTGACAGCTAAATGGCACAATCAACGGATTGAGAGATCATGTCTGTGGGTCTATGATTGTCATGGCTTTGTGCCTGTATGTTAGAGAGAGAGAATCACATATACGATTGCCCATGTATATCTATGAATAAATTGACTGATGTGTTTCTGCAATACTGGTACAGCCCGAGCTTAAGATATTTCAGGCAGCGAAGGGTGGGCAAAAACCGAAAGGTTTTTCGACCAAAAACATCTGCCCGGATCCGGGGTGACAGAGTCTGAGCCGCGAGGGTGGGCGGGCCAGTGCTGCTCCATGAGCTAGAGAGTCTGTCATCACTGATCTCGGACGAAATGCGTCTGATCTCTTGAGGTCTTGATACAATGCGTCGATGAAAACCTTGTTGGAGAGCCGATATACGTCCCTGAAAATTTCGCAGTATAGAATTTTGATAGATTAGACGCATGCAGCACAAGGGAGCGGTGGGTGGGTGAAAATAAGAGAATTAGCTGCTCTAAGACGAGCAGTAGAGCTATGGATATGTTGCCGGAATTGGTCGAGAGAGAGTGACGCGGGTCACTCGCCTAATTCCGTACATAGACATCATTCTACTCTCGCTCCGTTTCTCCGCTCTCGTAGAAAACAATCTCAAAACAAGATTATTGACAGCAACCTCCTCCGGCGGACTTGCGAGCCGTTCGGCGTAGGAGAAGGAGCTGGCCGCAACACGACAACATGTGAAGAGAGGGTTGGGGCGGCGATCAGTCAGGCGACCTCTAGGGATGCTGAAGGTCGCCCCGACATTGTATCATGAAGGTTATGCATTAGCTGGAGAGTTTGCAAATAAAACCGATGACGCACCAAATAGGTTGATCTTCCAAAGCATATCGACGAGGCGGCAACACCTCGCTGCATGCTTCCGACGTGAGACAGACAGCACCGCCCACAGGTAAATATGCATGTCTCGTCGTCTCAGCTTTATCTCGGCTCTCCGCCGGCGCAGACTCCCCTATTCGAGTTCGAAGAGTAGGCCTATCCAGCTGAGGTACGGCCTCGGACGTCTTGGCTCAGCGTTGCTGATGCGCTCTGTGGATTTCGTCCAGAGGACAGCGAGGCTGTGTATCTATAGTACCAGTGCAGCCGAGAGGAAGATGGGGGGTCGACTCGGAGACCGAACGTCCCGCTGCAACTGATGTTGATCAGTGAGCCAATCTCTCCAGCAAAATCGTCTGAATCAAAGCACGCTGACTGAGCAGAATATAAAATGCATTCATCAAAGCAAGAGAGGAAGTACTGGGTGCCGGCCAAATTCAAGAACGAGGAGATGTCAAGTTTCGAGAGAAAGGCCAGCATCGCAACGATTTCTTTCTCGATTTCCCGAATTCGAAACCGAGGTTCTTTGGAGAAGAATAAGAAGCATAATAATTAGCCCCTTCAAAGAGTTGTTCCGAAGAACGAGAGCCGGCCAGCCAGCCAGCCATGGACCAGAAGCATCGACGCAGACAGGATGCGGCGGCGTATACCGGCGCTATAGCAGTTCGTGCTTCTTGTGAGTCGTGCCGGTCGGCATCTTGCGCCAGGAATGGAAGCTTCTGAGTCGCCACTGAAATTCAAGTTGCTTTGGCAGCAACAAGCTGCCCTCTGTTTCGCTCGTTGTCCTTCCACCCTTGCTCGCATAAGCTGCTCAGTCATCCTCTGACTCACCCCCCTTCAGCTGACCCATTCCTGGACCGTCTTCGTCGTTCAGTCTCCGCTCGAAAGCAGCCCAGCAAATTCCATATCAACAACGCGTTTTTTGAATTCCGCTCTCCATTCCTCCCTTCCACTCTCACCTCCGCCAGGGGGGCTCACTGTCCTTTGACGAAATCCACGATCGCTACCACGTATGTGGGCCTAAAGATCTGCGTTCCGCCCCAGCGAGACCCTGCACTTCGGTGAAAGCCTCGTATGGACTTGTGCAGTCTGCGATTATTGGAGAGCCAAGTGAGAGAAAGGTCCAAGTGTGGGTTCGTTGCCGTTAGGTTCGCCCTGCGGTCGATGTTCGTCGCTTCAAGCGTTGGAGGACAACCTCGTCGACTCCTACGGGGGTCGCTAGCGTTGTCCAGGAGGATCTCGACTATCATCTTACCTTCATCGCTCATCCCTCCCTCGCACTCTCTGCGCCACCCATTTGGCCGCTGAGGAGCCTGGGCCATATGCGTTGTGTTGAGAGGGGCATTTCCGTGTTGTCTCACTCATCATCGATTTGCTTCAAGCATTGGAGGACAATCCAGTTGACTATTATCGGGGTCGCTCGGATTGTCTCGAAGGACTTCTTACTTCCTATTTCCTCGTATCACCACCTATCTCTTCCCTCCTCCCACTCGCCCTCACTGTGGCCGCTTGCTCAACGGCCTAGAGCAGGGTCATCAAGGGGAGGCGTCTTACATTATCCTTCAGAAGCGTACGTGTTTTTGCTCTTCTCCATTTCCCCATGCTGATGCTCTCGATGCAGGCCTGCAGGTATCATTTCCCAGGAATTGCTGAGAATGATTGATGTAGCCGCCCGACATATCTCCACATAAATTAAATAGATGCTGTATTGGCCAAGAAATCTACGAAACAGTTCTCCGTTGTGATGATGCTTTGTAGTGTACATATCCATCGCATCGACAAGGCATAGGAGAAGTGCATCAATGTCAGAGTTTTTGTGCCAGAATAGAGACCAAAATAAGACTAGTATGGCACTCGCGCGAATAGCACGCCGTGATGTCCGGATTCATCTTAATGGGATCAAGGGGAAAAGTCAATGGAAAATGTCTGATTTACTCTGCAACTTACGTTGGATAAGTTGGTCAGACTTTCCAAGGGAAGAACGCGAATTTGAGCACGCTGGCTGCACATAATATCAAAGGGATCCGTTGGGACAAGGGAGGAAACGCTGGCTGCCGGCCAAGTCAAAGAACGAGGAGATGTCGGTCTCGAGAGAAAGGCCAGTATCGCTTCAATTTGTTTCTCAATTTCCTGAATTCGAGTCCGGAATTCTCTGGAGAAGAATAATAAAAATAAGAAGCAGCCCCTTCAAAGAGTGGTTCCGACGAACGAGAGCCAGCCAGCCAGTCATAGACCAGAAAAATCGCAAAGATTTCTTTTTCGATTATCTCAATTGACGTTCGACATTCTCGGAAGAAGACCAAAGAAGTTTGAAAAATCCCCTTTCAATGAGTTGTTCCGACGAACGAGAGCAGGCCAGCTGTGGACCAGAAAAGTCGATGCGGACAAGATACGGCGGGTGCCGGCGCTATAGCAGTTGGTGCTTCTTGTGAGCCGTGCCGGTCGGCATCTCGTCCCAAACTAGGAAATCTCTGAGTCGCCACCATACTTTGAGTTGCTTTGGCAGCAGCAAGCTGCTCTCTGTCACGCTTAGTGTCTCCTCCTTTCATAAAACAAGCTGCTCAGTCATCCTTTGACTCACCCCCCTTCAGCTGACCCATTTCTGAAATATCTTCATCGTTCAGTCTCCGCTCGAAAGCAGCCAACCGAATTCCATATCAATAACACGGTTTTCGGAAACCGTTTCCTCATTCCTCCCTTCCACTCTCACCCCCGCCAGGGGGGCTCACTGTCTTCCGACGAAATCCACGATCGCTACCACGTATGTGGGTCCAAAGATTTGCGTTCCGCCCCAGCGAGACCCTGCACTTCGGTGAAAGCCTCGTATGGACTTGTGCAGTCTGCGATTATTGGAGAGCCTAGTGAGAGAAAGGTCCAAGTGTGGGGGCATCGCCGTCGGGTTCGCCCCACGGTCGATGTTCGTCGCTTCAAGCGTTGGAGGACAACTCGTTCGTTCCAGGGCTGTCGGGATCGCATTGGTTGTCTAGGAGGACCTCGACTCCATCATCGTCTCTTCGTCCCTCACCCCCTCCCACTCCCTGAGCCACCCCGCTGGCCGCTGATGGGCCTGGGTCATATGCAGCGTGTTGAGGGGGGCATTTCGCGTGTTTTCTCCCTCATCGACGCTCTGGTTGAAGCGTTGGAGGACAACCCAGTTGCCTCCTATCGGGCTCGCTTGGACGGAGGACCTCATCTTCATCATGACCTCCTCATGACTTACTCTCGTCATCTCTGGTCACTTGCTCAACGGCAGCGGGTCATCGCATGGAGGCCTTCTTTCGCGATCTGTTCGAGACGGTCAGTATCTAGCTTTTGGATACCATGTCATGCTCACAATTTTTGCGCAGGTCATGCCGCCATGATCGCATAGCACTTGCTCCGGCGACTCGATGTTGCTGCGTTCACGTATAGCCGAGAAGAATATCTAGAGATTCCATAAGCGTGCTGCTTTTCAACATATGAATGGGGCTGATTACCGGTGAGCATCCCCCAATTCTTCTGATTCTTCAGTATGGTAAGAGAATGAGAGGAATGTTGATCCTTCAAGTTGTCATGCCGATTGTTTTGAGGGAGCTGTTTCAGGTATCACGTCGTTCGGCGCTAAGGCGAGCTCCAGGAACATAGTGTGGGCACGACTTTTTGACCGCGCGCTCCGCGATCGCCAACAGCCATGGAAGGTGAAGGAGACGAGCTGAAGTTGAATCGGTTGGGATCGATTGATTCAGGAGTGAGAATCGAGAAGTCAAACTGCATGCAAGAAAGTAACTTGCGATTCTGCAAATGGGCAGGCTGCAAAGAATCGGCGTCTGAACTCGATATACCGAATGACCAGAAAAGGTTCTATGTGCATCTGGACCCCGATAAACACATCAGAACGAAAGAATTCCGAGCATGTGAATGGAGCATTGTGTGATCTTCGTAGAGTAAAGCTTCAGAGGGCAGAGTTTTGAGGGGTTGAAATTTGAGTTGAGTCGATGAATGACCGCAGGCCTGAACACACACGATTCGAAGACACGAGGTCACATAGCAATATCGCAGTCGAAGAAAGGGAATGATGGAGCTGCGCATAGCACCAAAACTGAGTGAAGACCTGCTTGTGAAAGCCGCGGCGAGGGACGATAGCCCTAATGAATAGTCAGTGCTCGGAAATAGGCAGCATATGTCGGTGAGACTTACGGAGGTGCTGGTAGTGTCTCACTCCCGATGATCCGGTCATCCGATGAGGAAGAAGATTCCCTAGTCGCACTGAGAGCCACAGTATCCGATCCAATATTACGGGGCCATCATATGAACGCGGCATCTCGACGCGAACTCAGTTTATTGACAATGACTTCAAATCCTCAAGAGCCGATAGTCAAAGTTGCAACAGCGGCGATGGAGCAAGGCTATGCTTTGATCACGTTCTCGGTGACGACTGAAACGAGGCGGTGAACCGGCAGTCTTATCGATGATGCGGCTTGGATAGTCTCGATGACAAAGAAAATAAGAGGGAAGCAATGGGGATAGTAGAGAGGCCGATTTCGTCAACCGGAGATTCTGGAGGCACTTTGCGTGACCCCGGCGGGATTGTATGAGATGTCGTAGAAAATCGACAGCGGTCCTATGAATAGAAGTTAACAAGGTAATAAACAGAGAGGGAAGGGATGCGAACATGAGAGGTTGATGGCAGATACATGCAGCTATGTGCAAGGCGGACCTTGGCTCCAGGTTTGGGTACGTCTTTTCGAGGCAGCGACAAGGAAATCGAGTCATCGTTGCCACCTCTTGGTCGTCGATGGCAGCTAGCGAAAGAGGCTGGAAAGCCCTTACATGCGAGCGATGCACTGAGTCAAGAAGGAGCTGTATTAAAATCAGAACCTGAGCAAGTGAAAAACAACTAAACCCACTTTGTCCGTGACTGCGATTCTGGTCCTGGCTCTTCTCATCGTCTGCGCCGGTGCTCGGTCCCAATTATGGCGACAGCCTCCTTTTGAGAGACATTGTATTGGTTTTAGAGAATGCAGAGTTTCTGACAGCAGTAGCAGAACAGAAGCGACCCAAGAACATCGAGACTTCGGATCTGACTTTGTTGCGAAGGGGTCAAGATCGGCAAGCCTGAACTTGCTTTCGTCGTATCTTTGGTGAGGTAGGGAAAGTGGTGTGCAGGTCCATCTTAGGGCCGTGATAATGCAGAGGTTTTCATTGCTGTAAGCTCTTCAAGTCCTGTTGCTGACTTGTTGAGCGTGGCTTGTAAGTATTCGCTCGTCTGTACAAAC
Organism: Sistotremastrum niveocremeum HHB9708; assembly: GCA_001630475.1. NCBI lineage: Eukaryota > Fungi > Basidiomycota > Agaricomycetes > Sistotremastrales > Sistotremastraceae > Sertulicium > Sertulicium niveocremeum. The sequence goes on from KV419400.1 coordinate 177,163, forward strand.
ACGCATCAACTTCAAGCTTATAAGTTTGCTCTTGACTTCGCTATAGCAGTCGACTCGCCATTGCAGCCTTGCCTCATTTCCGCCCGTCCAATAGATGTGACTGTCCGTCGCTACTGATTCGTCATTTCTTGCAACTGTCAACGTTGATCGCTGTCTATCTCGATTACACCGTTCATTGAACCTCGATGCCACCGATAGACTGACTGGATTTCACGATGCCTATCAAGCCAAGAGTACAGAGTGCATCGCCCCGCCTTTTAGCATTTGGATGTAATGGATCTTGAACCAGGAAACGATTCGACGAATATAACATGTCGCACCAACGTATGCCCCACATCCAGGTACGCTTTGAGATGCCACTCTTGAAGTGTCGATTTGCTATACTAATCTCATGTATAGACGCGTCCTCATGCTTGATTTAACAACATCCTCAAGTGGGCTGAGAGATTAGCCAAGTTCTTGATGATCATGAAATTACCTCTGGTCCAGGCGATTGCACGAGTCGAAATTGTACGTACTGTGCTCTGTGAATCGATATCCCTGCTCTGAACTCTCCAATTTCAGTACTCAATCTTTAGAAGATCGTATCAAAACCTCCGCAGTAGCCCTTTCGCCCATTTTTGACTCTATGCGGATGCGCAAGTCACCGTATTCAAGTTCACGCTTCCTCGATGAGCATCTGACAGCTCGCCTCTAGTTGCAGCACGACTCTAGTTGTCCCTTCACGTCATTCAAGAGCTCAATCGATTTGTCATCTGCACATCAAGCTTCGAAGTTCAACTGCGTGGCCAAGATGCTACCTAGAACTGCCAAGCGTGCAACTAAATGAGCATCCAACAAAACCTGGAATCGAGCTGAACATGCAACGAGTGTTCTCTTCGCATTCTGAGAGGATGATCCCTTCCTTCATGATCGTCAGTGGAATTCAATAATCGTTCCACACTGAAACTCATTTTTTGGCAGGCCCGGCATTCTTCATCTATATTCCTTGTCCGATTACGGCCATACACGTCTTCATCGCATCTCAGCCACTGAAGAGTTATGGCTCCCCAACTCTGTGGAAGATCTGCCCACCAAAGTCGTCTCCCTAGCTTATCGATGTTTTCTCGTTTCGCCGATTTGTGTCAAATAGCAGTCTGCGGAGGCCGACGATTCGGATTTCATAGACGAAGTCACATAGCAAAATACATTACATTGCGACATGATAAAGAGACATGATGATAGAAGGATGTGGCGAGATAACACAAAGCAATGTCGAAAGCAAAAAGAGTGTCGTGAAAATAAGAAAATACCGAATAAAAAGTGCTTCAACCGGAAAAGTGATTGTACTCAGCTCTGCCTCGCATTCATTCTCGACGACCCACCCAGCACCGAGGTAGACGCTCCATTCCCAGCCTTTTCCAGATAGGCTGTCGCCTTGTCTCGCAGATCCTTGGTTGGGACTCGCGTAATCCGTGTTCGTTTATCAGATTCCCCGGAAGGTCCGCCCGTCCTTGCCTCCTCCTCATCATCATCTCGCTTTCGCTTTCCACGCTGGTTTTCAGCCTCGACACGCGCCGTGGCTACGCGGCTGGACTCGGCTTTGGAAGGGTGAGTTCTACCGGCATTGGTTGTGGGGGTCAGCTTTGACGAGGACGGCGTAGCGCCAATGGGATTGACATGGCGAGTTGTCGCTTGGGTTGTTGCGGTGGGAGGGGGAGGACGAGAAGATGGGGGAGGGTTGGCTGTTACAGCAGGACGAGCTGTCCGAGGTTGGGCGGGGGGAGGGGGAGGATTTGTCGGACCGGGTGAGTTGTTCACGGATTGAACGGTGGTGTCAACACTTCCGCTACTCCCTTCGTCCCAGACTCCCTTCATGAGGGCCTCAATCCGCTCGCTCTCAGGACCCAGAGCCTGCATTCTCTCTTCGAGAGGCATTAAGATGAAAAATTGGCGGAGGAGAGATCGGTTGGTATCTTTGATCAGCTTCGGGGCGGGCAGGAAATCAGCCTAGGCCGCCAGTTTCAGAATATAGTGAGATTGCGACGACCAAGGTACTCACCGGGAGATCGTTCGTATCAAGCCTCTCCTCCCAGAAGGCTTCCGAGGTGAAATGCAGGACTGCATAACCCCAGAGATACCGTATAGGACCCCACGCCAAGGGAACCTTCAAATCGCGGAGGCGTTGGAAGGCAGGTAAAAAGAAGACTAAGAGGCCCTCGGCCGTCTGCATCACCGAGCTCTCCAGCAGGAAGGCCTGCACGATTCGATTGGCGGGGTCCTTGAGACCCGCTTCATGGCAACGGCTCAAGAGGAAGCTCATCGACGTAGAACTTCCAAAAAATAACTGGCCTTTGCTTATTGTATCGTGAGCTAACCCCATGGATATCAGGTCGTCCGTAAGATCCGACACTCCTGCAGAGTCTTGACGAATCCGCCCCATCCACTCAATCGTGCTATCTGCTGCGGCGAGCAAGGCAATGGCACGCTTGCCGTGCGTGAGGCGCCGTAATACTGGCAAATATCTAACGCATGTGTGAGATCCGAAGTTGTTTACTAGAGGCAAGAAACACGCACTTCGACCTAAAAACGCGCACCGCGTTCTTGCCGCTCAAAGAGATGCACGTCACCATCTCCCTCACCATCTCGCCCTTCAGTGAAACGGCCTTCAGATCAGGGCCCCGAAACTGCCAATCACGGTCCAAAACGATTGTATCGCGAAGATGAGCCCCATGAACGCCCATTATATGCTCGTAGGCTTTAATGGCTTCTTGTGGCAAAGATTGCAGCGAGGAGGATGCATGGCGAATAAGAGATTGCTGAATAGTCTCGAGTGACGATTGGCGGTCGGAGACGGGGACGAATGGCGAGCCAATCCACGTTAGGAACTCCGGGACGAGGTGAGCGGTGCCATTCTGTATGATAAAGAACGACACTTCCTTCCATGGGAAGGCAGGGGGAGGAGATTGGACCTTTGAACATGATGACGACGACGACGCGCTGGGCATATCGCCAGACTATGAATCGGATAATTCGGGAAATGAACGAAGAGAGGGTTGAAAACGTGGAACTAGCCGCATATATGCATCAGAAATGGTCAATTCGGCGGCAAAGAACCCTTACCGGCCTGACCCACGACGCTCGAAGGACTGTGGAGACTGGGGGATGAAGGATCGTGAAGATGTGAAGAAAACACTGGATAAAAAGAGCGACAGTGTATAATAATCAACTAGAAAGCAAAAATGCAACTGTGAATTAGAGAGCGTTGTAAAATACGAGAAAAGGGTGGTGGGGGGAGGGGACGAAGGGGGAAATAATTATGAAGTTGTGGGCAGCGACTTTATACTGAGATTCGGACTTTTGGTCGGCTCGACCGAAGCGGAAGAAGATCTTGAGATGACATCGATGACGTCATTAGCGGAACCAGATCAAGCGTCGATTGTGTCTCGTCTGCTCCACGTTCCAGTATCACCAGTACCACAGAAATACATGTAGATCTGGATTACCCAGGAATCTAAATCGTTCCAGTTTTGTCCCCTTTGACTCAATCCGACGAAACGCACGAGGAGCTTCGGATGATTCGGGATGATATAGATAAGAAAAATTAGAAAATCGATAATGGTTGAGGCAAACCGTCATCTACCCAAGCACCATTCTAAGAAAGTATTTGGGTACCTGTTGACTGTCACTTGAATATTTCAGTGAACATGTATCAGTCCTCGTCCGTCGATTAGACATTACGATTTAGGATTCTGAACCGGCGCCTATATAGGATGGCAATCAGGGGCTTGAGCTTTGAACTTTGAGCTCCGAAAGTACCTGGCAAGTTCACCGTTCGGTCGGCGTTGACGCCAGCCTTCTGGACCAATCGTCACTCCTCCAAATCTCGAAGTCTCTGTCAAGAAAGGCATCAGTCCTACGCATCTCTGGATAATGGCTTTCGCTCGAACACCAGCAGAACTTCTGCAGAAAATCATTGCTGAATATATGGAGGACGAAGCGATCTTTGCAAGCCCGTCTCACAGATTGCAGCACACAGTGCGTCTTGGTCTTATGTCAGTCAATCAGGCACCCATAGATTCTGAGCCTTGTTGACAAACCTCTCTATTTAGTAACAGGAGACTCCGTGCATTCACGTTATCCATCCCGAGCATATGGCAGACCATCTATCTACAATGGCCTATCGAAGCCGTCGAGGAGTATCTGCGAAGGGCCCAGTACAGTGGCATATCTCTCTACTTGGATACCTTCCATGGCGCCGATGACCAGAAGAAAGCCGATGCAAAAAGGCAGAGCTGGGCCATTATCCTGCGTGACCACATGACAGCATTCGAGTCTCTGGACATACACATCCGGACCGCAGCGTGCGGTAAAGCATTATCTATGGCCCTGGAAACGCCAGCACCGAATCTTAAAACATTCCACCTGGATCTCGGCAAGTTCGACATAACCAGGAAGCTTTTCTCTCTTCAAGCGCCGAATCTCCAGACTGTTCATCTCAATACTCGTCTCGCATGGGATCTCGCGCCGTTCACATCCCTCTCCTCTGTGACATTAACCGTATGCCAGGAGAATAGCAGAAAGATCCTTGCTATGCTGCCCACGATGGACCAACTTAGCGCCCTCAGTCTGACCGGCACCAACAATACGACAGATATCCCTTTCCCCCGTCATCCGCATTCCATCGTGCTTCCACCGTGCCAAATCTTGAAGTTGAAAAATATGACCTCTCTTTCCACACGCCGTCTCATGTCCACCGTCGATCTGCCGCAATTGCAGGCCCTCGAGATCAACGAGATCGTGGCAATGAGCGATTTGGAATCCGTCCCCACCACAATCCCAGACGCGTTCGCTGCCATTTCTGGCCCTATAGTCGATCCTGAATCTCTATCCATCGAAATTTATCACGAACGAGTCATCATCAGGACGGATGGCACACCCAGTATTTCTTACACCAGTGATTGGCGCTTCTTATCCAAGCCCGCTCGTGGAGATCAGCGTATCCTCGACACCATCGCTGCCATGATCGACTCGGTGTCCAACACGTTGCAGGTCCGACCTGTCAACTGTCGCATTCACAACGTGATACCCTCGCGTATGCAGGTTGCCTACATGTATCTTGAGCTGCCCCCTCCTTCAATGTTCGACGATCTGGATCTCATGATCCTTTTCTTCCGAGTTTTTCGTGATTACCCTCTTATCAGCACACTCGAGCTTTCGGGGCATGTCGATCAAGCTCTATTCGCTATTGACGCCGGCGGCACATTACTCGATTTATCATATCTCAAACTCTCGAACCTCGTCCCTGGGGCTATGCAAATATTCAGGGATATGGTCGAAAATCTGCAATTAAGAAGAGGCTTCGAACTGCACATTGAATAATCCGATCATCGCATGCAAATCTCGCACCCGATACTGCCTCGAAAACTTCGTTTCTACCTGCAGCCGCCCGACACTTCGTCCTTTTGTCTCTCCATGAATGATTCCCAAGCACTTTGTTTATTCACTTCTCCAGCATCAGCGTTTTACATCTTGTCGAATAATTTCGCGATAATCCATTCACTCGTAGAATACAAGTCCTGTATAAATTCGAGCCAAAAGATTATCAACGGAGCGCCTATCCATGAGCAAACCCATGCATAGACTGTCAACGATAGTTGCGGCTCTGAGTCAGTCAAGAATGCCACCCACTCGAAGGGAAATTGAGAGGGACCGTACCATACGAAGCAGTGCGGCCGCAAAAGAGACGAAAGAGGGGGATCCGTGAACATCAAGTACAAGTGAGGGGTCAGGATCCTTCTCCCATCTTATAAGCTTGTGTTAAGAGCGTGAGTGATGGAGCATCCACGACAAAAAGTCGATCCGGAATTGAGCTAATTGTGAGCAATGCAATTGTTGTATGATCAAAGCAGAAGATCACCTCAAGTCTGCATCTGGCCCCGTATTCGATATTTTCCCAGCAAAATGACACGATGGAAGAACTGCGAAATCATGTCTGTTGATGTCGAAAGAAAAACGTCGACAGTACGGATAATCCTCCTCCTCCTGGGCTTGCGAACCATTCAGCGTAGTAGAAAGAGCTTGCTTCAGCAGTGCCTTGACCGCCGCAAGACAACATGTGGGGAGGATTGGTATGACGACTAGCCAGGCGAACTCTCTGGATGTTGAAGGTTGCCCCGACACTGTATCATGAGGGATGAGTACCAGCTGGAGAGATCGCAAAGAAGACATGAGACCGATGACGCACCGAATGTGTTGATCTTCCAAAGCACATCAACGAGGCGGCAACAACTCGGGACATGCTCCCGACGTGAGTCAGACAGCACCGTACCACAGGCAAGCCCTCAGACCGTGCATGTCTCATCGTCTCAGCTTTAAGTCGGCTCTCCACAGGCGCACACTCCCCTATTCGAGTTTGACGCGTAGGCCTATCGGACTTGGATACGGCCGGGGACGTCTTGGCTCAGCGTTGCTGATGCGGTCTGTGGATTTCATACAGAGAACAGTGAGGCTGTGTACCCTATAGTACCAGTGCAGCCGAGAGGAAAATGGACGGTCGAGACCGAACGTCTCGCTACAACTTATGTTGGATGAGTGGGCCAATGTCTCCTGCAAAATTGTCTGAGTCAAAGCACACTGACTGAGCATAATTTCAAAGTGATTAATCAGAGCAAGAGAGGAAGTACTGAGTGCCGGCCAAATTCAAGAACGAGGAGATGTCAAGTCTCGAGAGAAAGGCCGGCATCACAACGATTTCTTTCTCGATTTCCTGAATTCAAACCGGAGGTTCTCTGGAGAAGACTAAGAAGCATATGAAGCATCCCATTCAATGAGTCGGCCCCGACGAACGAGTGCAAGCCAGCCATGGACCAGAAAAATCGATGTGGACGGGATGCGGCGGCGACCGGCGCTATCTATTAGCAGTCTGTGCTTCTTGTGAGTCGTGCCGATCGGCATCTCGCGCCAAATTTGGAAATCTGTGAGTCGCCACTGCACCTTGAGTTGCTTTGACAGCAGCAAGCTGCTCTCTGTCATGCTTAGTGTCTCCTCCCTTCATCAAATAAGATGCTCAGTCATCCTCTGACTCACCCCCCTTCAGCTGACCCATTCCTGGACCGTCTTCGTCGTTCAGTCTCCGCTCGAAAGCAGCCCACCGAATTCTA